>VZQC01005015.1:1203243-1217847 GCA_009823505.1 Rhizomys pruinosus
CACCCCCACCCCAACCGAGATCATGCATTCTGCCATAATGGCTCTAAAGCTAGCTCCATGTGAATGACACTGTCAAGTTCAGAAAGGGACCTGGCCTTGCTTCATCAGTACTAACAGTTTCTCTGCTGTGTATTTCTGGAGCAGAAAATCCCTCTGGCATTTTCCCTTCATAATTTGAAGGTTAAGCTGGGCGTGGTCTTGCCCTGAAGGTACTCTACTCTTTCCATTGTTTAATTACAACTCTTTAGGCTGTTTCTTAATGGCTCTAATCTTATCAAAGAGAGTCTCTCTTTGAACACATGCCTTGGCTCCAACATTAATCTTTCTAGTGCTCTTTTTCAATCCAAACTGTCCATTCTGTATTTCTTTCTGCCCCATGTGCTCTATTTCATCGTGTATCTCTAGAGTATTCAACATTATTATCCATTAATGTTTATAGACCATTTATTATGAAAAGAAGCATTGACAGACTACATATAGAATATTCTGGGTGTGATTCAAGTCTTTTCATTTAAATCATGCTATTTTGGAATTAAGGTTCCTGTATCCACAAGCATTATTTCAGCACCGATTTGGGATAAATAGTATTCTACTGTAATATATCACAGGGTAAGTTGAAAGGGAAAACACAGAAGCCAAACCAGAAAGTTATCCTGCTTGGCTGGATTTGCTGGAAAATATAAGAATACATAGATCTAAAGATAAGGTTAGTTTTGCAATTAAAATTAAGCACATTAATTACTTCATGAAGGTAGGGCTATACAAGACAGGAAATAGCATATGCTCTCTTTCCAAAATATTTTCCTGTAGGCCTGAATGCTTCAGACTAGACTAGTTTGTAGAGTGGAATAGGTTTCATGGAGAATCCTAACATCCCAACTTTCCCCAGAATGTAGTTTAACTTTTCCCTTTTCTCTTTTCTATATGGTGGCTGGTGAGGAAGTAGAAGGGGGTCCCTTTGTACGAGTGTAGTATGGAACAGTCCCTTTGTGCAAATGTAGTACGGAACAGTCCCCTGTGCGAGTGTAGTGTGGAACAGTCCCCTTGTATGAGTGTCGTATGGAACAGTCCCTTTGTGTGAGTGTAGTATGGAACAGTCCCTTTGTGTGAGTGTAGTATGGAACAGTCCCTTTGTGTGAGTGTAATATGGAACAGTCCCTTTGTGTGAGTGTAGTATGGAACAGTCCCTTTGTGCAAGTGCAGTATGGAACAGTCCCTTTGTGTGATTGTAGTATGGGTTAGTCCCTTTGCACGAGTGTAGTATGGGACAGTCCCTTTGTATGAGTGTAGTATGGGACAGTCCCTTTGTGCAAGTGTAGTATGGGACAGTCCCTTTGTGTGAGTGTAGTATGGGACAGTCCCTTTGTGTGAGTGTGGTATGTAACAGTCCCTTTGCATGAGTGTGGTATGGAACAGTACCCTTGCGTGAGTGTGGTATGGAACAGTCCCTTTGCACGAGTGTAGTATGGAACAGTCCCCTTGCATGGGTATAGTATGGAGCAGTCCCTTTGCGCGAGTGTAGTATGGAACAGTCCCTTTGCACGAGTGTGGTATGGAACAGTACCTTTGTGTGAGTGTGGTATGGAACAGTCCCTTTGCACGAGTGTAGTATGGAACAGTCCCCTTACACGGGTGTAGTATGGAACAGTCCCCTAGCGTGAGTGTAGTGTGGAGCAGTCCCCTTGCGCAAGTGTAGTATGGAACAGTACCCTTGTATGAGTGTAGTATGGTATAGTCCCTTTGTGCGAGTGTAGTATGGAACAGTCCCTTTGCATGAGTGTAGTATGGAACAGTCTCTTTGCTTGAGTGTATTATGGGACAGTCCCTTTGTTCGAGTGTAGTATGGAACAGTCCCTTTGTGTGTCTTTCGTGCCAACCCACATCTATCTCTTAGCTCTCTGGCTTTAGGAAAATTGGTTAAATGTTCTACAACTTGATTTCCTCATTTACAAAGTGGAAATAAATTGCTTGTGACAGGGTTATTGTGGTGATAAAATGTGATAATGTATGTAAAGTAGGTAGCTGGGTGTCTGGTACATATTACCCAACTCAACTACTTCCTTCTAAAAAGACTTTGATTTGTGTTTCTTATGTAGTTCTAACAATCTTGCAAATGGTATTATAATTCTAAGTTTCCAGATACAGATCTTAAAATGCAAGGGACTAACAGTTTTCACAGTACTAAACTGACCCAAGGCTGTCCCTTAGTTAGACCTTGCCTTTCTAAGCCTTCCAAATACAAGTGCAAGAAGTTTGACTGTCCCCCTTTCTCTTCTCTCCGGCCTCTTTGCTTTCCCTATACATCTGCAATCTTCAGTCTCTTTGAAAAGTCTCTGTTTCACTGTCAATAATCATGACAGACCACATCCAATAGGATGAAACAGGATTTTATTTATTTTATATGTATGGGTGTATAGCCTGCTTACATACCTGTAACATGCAATGACCACAGAGATCAGAAGGCGTTGGATTCTCCTGCAACTGGAGTTACAGATGGTTGTTAGCTGCCATGTGAGTGCTGGGAATCAAATCTAGGTCCTCTGCAAGAGCAGACAGTGCTCTTAATTCCAAAACAGTATTTTAAAATCAGTAAATTAAACGATGCCTTGTCATTTCTTCCAAATATCAATAATTTCCTTGAAAATAGTTCCCATTCTTTAGTTTTTGAAAATACACACTCAAGCAGTGAATATGAGTTATAGAAACATAGGAAATGCAAATGCACATATACCAGGTAAATATTCACCACTCAAAGACAATCATTGGTAGCAATTTAGTGTTCATCTTTCAGTTTACACTTATTCATGAGCAATTGTCCCTATTGTAACAAAATCATACTATAATTTGATTATATGCTTTTATTAACTGTCATTCAAAACTTCTTTCCAGATTAGCAATATATCAATAAAAATTGGCTTTGAAAAAATTAGTAATATATATATATATATATATGTATTGACATAATTTCTATCAGTTGTATGCTATTTCATGGCATAAAAATACTTGATTATAATAACTCAGTATTGAATACTTCCATTGCTTTCAGATATTTTTCTTTTAAAGCTCTTGGCTCTTGAACATGCCTCCTTGTGTCCTTTTTCAATTATCTCATGACATTCTCTGGAAATACAACTTGTGAGCTCACATTTACAGACTGCTCCACTATCACTCACTGTACCTTGTGAAAGTCCTTCCTTAAAAGGGAGGGCCAAGTTCGTTCCCCAGTGAAGTATGGAAATGGCTTTTCCTTACTTATTGTGATATAATGATGTAATGATTGCCATTACTTTTGATCCTTGAGGATTCTATTAGACAAAACAGCAGGGAATTGGGGGGAAGGGATTGTTCTTGTTTATTTTTTGATTCCTGTCTATTTGTTCTATAAAATAATCACATTTCTAAGACAGCTATTTAAGTAAGAAGAATGTAAACTTCCTTAGGTCACAGAAAAATTCACCAAATACATAAATATTTCTATCCACTATCCTCTGAAATAGAATAACTCCTAAAGAGTGCTTGGGGTAGTTCTTGGCAGAATGCCATGGACTAACAGGACATAACTTTACTAACAGTGTCCTCCAGCTTTGCCTTTGCATCTCTGGGTCAGAACTCATTTGCAAAGCTGACACTGGTCCAACTGTAAGTTCAGACTGCCAAGTCTGGTACTGCACTACTGTGGAGTCCAGTTGGGGCTGGTAGAGCCAGCTTGTGCTAAGAATATATCCACAGGGTTTACCGAATCCTTAGGTAGCTTTATTCAATCTGTGGACTGAGCAAGTCTAAAGCATTTCTGACTCCATAATATCTTTTCACTTAATTTAACCCTTCCTTCCTATCATATGAAGCAATTTAGATATAAATGTCACAAAACAAATTCATGCTTGCTATCAGAAGCTCATGTTCTCTTAAGAGGGCTGTTTAGAGACTTCTTGAGATGGAAGTTTCTTTTCACTAGGTGTAAGGTAACAAAGTTAATCAACTCACATCTGTGGTTAGAGGCTGGGATCTCCCATTATCTAAGAGTGTTCCTTGGCTGAACAAGATGGATTTTAATGGTTGGTAAATCAGATTCAGGAGAAACAGACCACTCTGTTATTAGAAGGAGACTTTAATGATTGAGTTGCCATTGGGAACAACACAGACTCCATAATAAAGTTCACTTTATGCACTGATCACAGGTTCCTGATCTTGGCATCTGGCAATGTTTCGCATAATTCAAAAAATGAAAGGGAAGTGAAAGGCATCCACGGCCGTTGTGAGCAACGCTGTAAGATGAGGGAGGTTTACTCCCTGTGATCCTCCCACCAGCAGCTATACTGGGCAGGACATGGCAGGTGCTGCTGGCTTACTTTTGTTTTTAATATCTAAAAGGTCAGCTATTATAATTGCTCCTGTTGAATGAATGTTCAACACAAACTGGAGGAACTCTACATTATATATGTTGCACGGAAGCCAAGAACTATAAGCCACTTAGGAGTTATGAAGAAACAATATCACAATACAGAATGAAAATGTAAGAAAGGAATAGAGGGGAGAGTAGCAGCTGACAGGAACAGGCTGCTTGTTATGGGTAAACCACTGTTTCAATGTTTATTAACTCTCTCAACCTCCTGATGTCTTAATAAGGTATTTGATTTTACCAAAGAGAATGTTAAGCACAGAGAGTTTAAGTAACTTACCAAAGATCACACAGCTATAAGTGCTACCACTTATATAGCTGTAATTCAAATTTTGATTCTCAGCAGGGGGTAATATGGGCACTGCCTGTCCAGACTCAAGGGCTTGTGCAATCTCGATGAAGGTTTCCCTGTTAGCTTCTGATGAAATGGTGACTTTTCCATCATTACAGAATTAAAGGCATTTCTAAGAACTACTGCAACAGGTTGATATTTGGGTAAGAACCTGCAGAAGTTTCAGAAAATATTTTCCTAACATCTGTCTCTAACATTAAGTACTTGAAGGATCAGAGTCAAAATTAGTCATTTCCTGAAGCTCAGTATCTTGTTTTGCAAAAAGAGATGGATAGCATGCTGGGAAAGAGGTCCTCCAGTTCTTATATGGGAAAGTTGTGTGTTGAGGATCGATGGACAAGTCTCTCTGTTGAGGTCAGGCAATACCTTCCTGTATAGAACAGTGGTTGTTCAGGCTGTGCCTTGTTCGAGAGACTCCACGTAAGCAGCTTTTGACTACATTTTGAGGGCGAAGGATGACTGCAGCCCCTGGGTGGACCCAGGAACCTCACCATCTGCAGGTACCACCCATCTAACACAAATTCATAAATGACATATTCCTGGGAGAGAAAGGGAGGTGCTCTTTAAGTTTATTGGAGAGAACTGAAACTTTGGGGGCACATGGACATATTAAAGCTGTTTACAGAAATCAGGCCCAAGTACTGAAGGGACACACCAAATGGAACTCATAAACTGATGGGCTCCCAACACTGTGATGGCATGGTCCCACATCAGCCTGTCATCTGATTCCTGGTATGTGTGTCCAGGACAGAGGATTCCCAGCCTGGCTTGGTCCCTTGCTATTGATGAAGCATCCTGACTGGCTGCCCATCTGGACCAGATCTGCTGTTTCCTGCTCTTGACCTATTTCTTGCTTGAGGCCCCTCAGCTCACACCTGTGTTCTGCAGCTTTGCTCTGATGACCGACTCCAGCATCTCCTCTAGCAGCAGCTCCCTCCTAGCCTTGCTTGGGCCTTTTATCTCAACTATACAGACTCTTCTCAGCCTGCTACTGAAACATCTTGAACTCTGCTTCAGCCTCTTAAATTTGCATTCATCATGTAAGCCATAGAACTGCACATAGGCATATAGATATATTTACTGTGTGATAGAAAAGTTAATATCAGTAGTTATGATTGGAATAAAGAACTTGCATTGTCTCAGCCAAGCTACCAAAGTAGGCTAATTTTATGACAAATCACTGCCACTGAAACCAAAAACTTTGTGAATTTATTGTTATTCAATAAATTCTGGCATTGTGGAAGGACACAATCATGTTTCTCTAGGTTCCCAAAATAGCAAGTTCTCAACACTTTCTATCCATGAAGCTCTCCCAGAGAAATAATAGTTGAATGGTCTGCCATTAAATGGATTCAGGGAAGAAAGACTTTGTCATAGTGAGATACTGCCATGCAGCACTAGGGAGTCTGAGGCAGGAGGATTGCAAATTTGAGACTAGCCTGGGCGATATAGAGTGACCCTCATCTCACAAAACAGATCAAAGTTAAACAGAGAGCAAATCTAGCAGCACAGCTTCCGGATAAGCGGCCTCAACCTTCTGGTTTCTCTTGGAGATAAATTTCAATGGTGATGGGGAAGGTTTCACCCCAGGGAGGAAACCACAAGTTTGGAATTGAAATTCCACTCATATCCTGGTGGGGGGTTGAGGGATGTGTAGACAGCCCAACAGTTAACTCCAGTCAGGCTTTCCCAGATTGCTACTGCAGTCTCAGATTAACAGCCCATTGCTGGTGAAGACAATGCACACCTCCCATCCCTCCTGCGCTGCCTTGAGCTCTGATACTTTATCAAAGCACAGAAGTGGGGGTTGTGCTTCACCAACATAAAGCAGAGGCAGCCTCATGAATCACACTTTACTGTTGCATTGTGGAAACACCCAGGTTAAGAGTTAAGTGTGCAGAACCATGTTGACTAATTGATGGAAGGAAGAAAGGTCAGGCTCATCTTTAACTTGCTTGAAAGATTTGAGTTCAACATGGCAGATATGTTGAAATGGTTCCTGTATAAAAAGATAAAAAGGAAATGGAACCCTTAACACAAAGCAAGTAGTTGAACTATCAGTTACATAAAGGTCAGGAAGAAGAGCTCTCATGTGAAGAAAACTGAATGTCTGACATTCACCAGGACCTATAGGTAGTAGGTTTTATTGGGAACTTGTTCAGTGAGACAACTATGTGAGTACCAAGTAATAAGCAAGAGCCTTTGGACAAAAACCCTGTCCCCAGAAAGCCAGAAAGAGAGTTGCATGTCCCTGTTCCTAGGAGGACTGGAGTCTGAATAAGAATAAAAGCTGACCTCAAGTCCTGACCACGTTCAAAACGGGCACACCTCACAGGATGGCATGGGTGTCCCAGGGCATGATGAGAAGGTGGAACCTCCTTTTGCCCAACCTTAATTCTTTTTAAAATATTTTATTTTATTATTTTTATTTTATGTGTTCGAGTGTATTACCATCATGTGTGTAAAGGTACCCATGTTGCGCACTGCATATGGAGGTCAGAAGAGGGCCTGGATCCCCTGGATCACCTGGAAGTGGAGTTAGGGAAGGTCGTTAGCCACTCTATGGCTGCTGGGAGTTGAACCTGGGTCCTCAGCAAGAACAGTCAGTGTTCTTAACCACTGAGCCCTCCCTTCATCTCCTAACATTACTTCTTTTGATCCAAGAGAGATAATAATGAAGCTTGACAGCTGAAGTTGTTACGAAAAAATCAGAGACCAACAGTCAGTCAGGTGAGGAGAGGGTGTTTAATTTTATACTAGTATGTAAATGAGGCAGACCCCTGTCTAAGCTTTGGGGGTATTTATATTCATACAGGAAGAGGGCAAGCAAAAGGTAAATAGCACATACATATGTGATAATTAGGTAAGTGGTTTACAGGTATGGCCAAAAAGCGTATAACTGTGATAGCTTTGGAAAACAAAGGCTTCAATCCTGGGTAACTGCCGGGGTGGGGGAAGATTACTGTTCGCTTCCCCCATTCCTATTTCTTTTCTCTGAGCCCTTCCTGCTCCCAAATTCTCAGCAAACTTCCTAAGGGTTTTGTTACACTTATATTGCAAGAGCTTTTAGCAACCATCTGATGATGATGATGATGATGATGATGATGATTTCTATTTTATTTTATTTTATTTTTTTTAAATTTTTTTAATTAATTTTTTTATTTATTTCTGTATGTGTATGAATGTATTGTCTGCNGTGGGAAGCACCCCTTCAGAGATGCCACAGTGGGGAGCATCCCCAATGGGGGAATCTCCCCCTTTTCCATTTGAGCTTTTCTGATTACTTTTCAACCCTATCCCAAGTGTCCCAATCAAAAAGGAACCAAGGTGTGAATTTCAGCAAACAGTCCCAGGCCTGGAGGGCCTGGTTATCAGAGAGGTCTATACCTTTACTCTTGAGGAGGATCCTAAGAGATTCTGAAGAGGGGTCAATTTTTGTTTTTGAATTGGACTTACCCATATCTTAAGGGGGTACACTCACCCGTAGACTGACTGGCCCGTCAGCAAACTTCCGAAGGTAACTGGGCAGAAACACCAGTCTGTGTGGGTCACCTGAAGAGGGATGGGGGAGAAGAGGCTCAACCAGCTGGCCTCCTCAGTGGATGGGGCTGAGCCGGATGATGAGTGTCGACGGTCAGCAAGAGAACACACCAGACCAGGAGCTCATCAAAGCAAGACTCACTTTATTACATCAGGCAACAGCTTATATTGTCACAGGAGGGCAGAGAAAAGAATGCGTGAGATAATACGTATAGTTGGGGGTTCTTTGTAGCCAATAAAATTTGCCTCATTAGTTGTATCCGGGTAGGGGTGTTTTCAGCTCAGACTCTGCTAAGTCACTGTGATGGTAATCCTGGGTGTCAACTTGACTGGACTAAGGAACAAATAAGAGGAAAAGGATCTTCGGATTGGACACCTCAACCAGACTGGCCCACCCCAAATGTGGGCGTTACCCTTCTGACTGGCAGGCAGTATTAAAGGCCATGCAGAGGGATGCTTGTCCCTTTTTTTCCTGCAGGCTTGCCTCTCTTGCTCACTGGTGAGTTTGTCTTGCTGCTGTGATCAACCCTTCGGATCCCAATGTGTACTGAGACCGGCAGATCTCCTGGAATCCATCGGCCTTCAGCTCCAGATTGGGACTTACTGAAGACATCCAGCCTTGCGGACTGAGCAGTTTCCTGGATTCTCAGCCTCTTCAGTGTGGGGCAGCTACCATTGGACTACTTGAGCTCTGTCACATGAGCAAATCAATAAATTGTATATAGCTATATATTCATCCTGTTGTTTCTGTTTCTTTAGAGAACCCTGACTAATACAGTCACCCTTATGCAGAAATGTCCAACTTTTGAAACTAAGAGACAGCTCGTCAAACTTTAGAGCAGGCTCAAGAAGTCACCCCAGGCCTCATGGGCCAGGACAAAGCAGGCCCAACACTATCCTTACAGTGCCTGTTTGTCGGGGCTCTGTCCTTACAGTGCCTGTTTGTTTTTTCCATTCCTCACCCAAGGGTTCAGCCTTCAGCCCTTTTTTCATTTGTGTCTTATTTTCTCAGGATTCTACTCTTGAGTTAGGTGAGTCAAATGGATCTATCTTCATAATTACATCAAATAGTCTGCACCAAGGATTATCATTCCTCTTCATGCCACCAGGAGAGCCTTCAGTAACTCTAGGCTTCATTGGGTTGGAGAGCTGGCTCCAGAGACTACCAAGCCCACTAAAGAAATTCATCCTTTCAATTCTGTTTCTCTAGAACCACTCCTGGTACCAAAATCTGTATTAGTCAGGGTTCTCTAAAGAAACAGAAGCAACAGGATGAATATATAGCTATATACAATTTATTGATTTGCTCATGTGACAGAGCTCAAGTAGTCCAATGGTAGCCGCCCCACACTGAAGAGGCTGAGAATCCAGGAAACTGCTCAGTCCGCAAGGCTGGATGTCTCAGTAGTCCCAATCTGGAGCTGAAGGCCCGATGGATTCCAGGAGATCTGCCGGTCTCAGTACACGTTGGGATCCGAAGGGTTGATCACAGCAGCAAGACAAACTCACCAGTGAGAGAGAGGCAAGCCTCAGGAAAAAAAGGGACCAGCTCCCTCTGCCATGGCCTTTAATACTGCCTGCCAGCAGAAGGTAACACCCACATTTGGGGTGGTCCATCCGAGTTGAGGTTGTCCAATCCGAAGATCCTTTTCCTCTTATTTGTTCCTTAGTCCAGTCAAGTTGACACCCAGGATTACCATCACAGTGACTTAGCAGAGTCTGAGCTGAAAACACCCCTACCCGGATACAACTAATGAGGCAAATTTTATTGGCCTAAAACTATCCCCCCACTCTACGTATTTCCTCTCCCGCCTTCTTTTCTCTGCCCCTCCTGCTGAGCAAATATAAGCTGTTGCCTGATGCAATAAAGTGAGTCCTTGCTTCAACGAGCTCCTGGTCTGGTGTGTTCTCTTGCAGACCGTCGACACTCATCATACGGCTCAGCCCCATCCACTGAGGAGGCCAGCTGGTTCGAGCCTCTTCTCCCCCATCCCTCTTCAGGTGACCCACACAGACTGGTGTTTCTGCCTGGTTACCTTTGGAAGTTTGCTGACGGGCCAGTCAGTCTATGGGTGAGTGTACCCCCTTAAGATATGGGTAAGTCCAATTCAAAAACAAAAATTGACCCCTCTTCAGAATCTCTTAGGATCCTCCTCAAGAGTAAAGGTATAGACCTCTCTGATAACCAGACCCTCCAGGCCTGGGACTGTTTGCTGAAATTCACACCTTGGTTCCTTTTTGATTGGGACACTTGGGATTAGGGTTCAAAAGCTGATCAGAAAAGCTCAAATGGAAAAGGGGGAGATTCCCCCTTGGGGATGCTCCCCACTGTGGCAGCTCTGAAGGGGTGCTTCCCACCCCATCCCCCAAAGACACAGGTGGAGGCCCCGGCCCCAGAGGCCAAAGAGCCTCTGGGGGCGGGGCTATTGGAACTGGATATGACCCCTAAGATAGATTCACCGGACCGGCCCCAAACCCTCTATCCCTCCCTTGACTCTTTGGGGAGCACACATTGGCCCCATAAGGGTCCACTCCAGCCTGACCCCCCAACCAATCCGTTTTGGGCCCCATCGACACCCCCTTCATATGGGGGGGTGACATACAACTTGGGGGAGGGGCCACAGGCATTCCCCATAAACCTGGCACCAGGAGGAAACTGGCCTTTAGGTTGGTACCCATGGGAGTCCGAGGACCTCAAAGAGCTCCGCAAGGCAGTGGCGGAAGATGGCCCCAATTCTCCCTGGACCATGATGCTGTTGCAAGACATTGCCTACCATCCCTGCATCCCTAAGGACTGGATTGATGTGGCTAAGGCTCTTCTCCCTAGTCCTATGTTCATCAAATGGACCACATTTTTCAAGGAGGAGTGTAGACTTAGGGCAGAGGAGAATCGGAGAGCCAACCCTCCCATCCCTATTACATTCGGGATGCTTTCAGGGACAGGGGATGGGTACCACACAGGGATCCAGCAAGTAGCCATCCCCTGCCCTTACAGGGACCAGGTGAGACAATGCGGGTTGGATGCTTGGGGGAAACTAAATGAGGGCCCTACTGAGTCATCACCAATCACTGGGGTGAGGCAAAAGCCTGGGGAACCACTGCCGGATTTCATTGATAAGGCTCAACAAAGCATCCATTAAAAGCTCCCTGCGGGGGAGCTTAGAGACAAGTTTGTAAGGCTGTTGGTATGGGAAGGGATGAACAATGACCACCGCATGGCATATGTGGGCTTGAAGGACCAGTCGATGAGTAGCTGGGTAATTGCGTGGCAAGATGTGGGCACCCAGCACCACCAGTCCCAGCACCTGGCCCTTGCCCTACAGGCTCAGACAGTGACAATGACTGAGGCTATTACATGATCTTTGGAGGTGTGGGAGGAGAAGCCCCCCAAAAAAGGGGGGGAGCCTGCTTTAAGTGCGGGCAAGAGGGCCACTTCAGAAGGGACTGCCCTCAAGAGGGGGCCGGGGCAGGGCTGGGGGCAGGGACCAAGCCTCCTACCACCCCCGTGTCCCAGGTATAAGAAGGGCTTCTATTGGAAGAGAGATTGCTGATCCAAATTTGACCTAGAAGGAAGACCTTTAAACTGACCTTGGGGCAACCTCTAGCCCCATCACCCCAAGGAGGGACATGCCCCCAAAAACAAGAAGCCAAAAATGAGGACATGAAGGCTCAAGCTCACTGGACAGTCCCCTTAACTGAGGGCCTGCATCCCCAAATGTCAGTCATCATTGGGGGCATCAGATTCCAGTGCTTGATAGACACCGGAGCAGACAGTACAGTTTTAAGAAAAGAGGAGGTGCCTGCCGCCTGGTCCCTAACACCTGGGCTCATAGTTTTGGGGGTGGGAGGGAACTCCAGAACAGAAGAGACCTCCACCCTCATGTGATGGGTGGGTCCAGATGGGGACCAGGGTAAGATTAGACCACTGGTAGCCTGGGGCCTCACATCCAACCTACTAGGCCAGGACTTATTGGGGCAGATGGATGCAGTGCTGACCACTGACCATAAGATGTTTTTTTGAGGATCCCCTGAATGACCCCCCACTCAGAAAAGGGGAAACAAGTTAAAATCTACCCCCAATCATAGGGGCCACTGCTCCCCAGATTCCTCCTATTAGATGGAAGCCAGGTAAGCCTATCTGGGTAGAGCAGTGGCCATTAGCACAACCAAAGCTAGAAGCCTTACACCAGCTAGTGGAGGAACAACTGAAGCTCGGGCATATCCTCCCAACCACGAGTCCTTGGAACACGCCCGTCTTTATTATCTGCAAAGCCTCAGGGTCATGGCGCATGCTCCAGGACTTAAGGAAGGTAAATGATAGGATGAAGCTGGTTGGAACCCCCTTGTGGGGCATGCCCTGGACTCCTGCAATCCCCACAGACTTCTTGATTGCAGTAATTGACCTTAAAGATTGTTTTTTCTCAATCCCCCTGCACACAGAAGACTGTGGTTAAGTTTGTCTTTTCAGTGCCATCTCTCAACTACTCTCAGCCAGATCGCCGATATGAGTGGGTAGTGCTACCCCAAGGTATGGCCAACAGCCCTGCATTCTGCCAACAGTACCGTGCCATTCTCCTGGCCCCCATGCTGTCACAGAAAGATTCCCTATTATACCTCTATATGGATGATCTTATTATTGGTCACTGGAATCCTCATGAGTTGCAAGGATCCCTCGACATAATATTACAAACCCTAATACAGGGGGGATTCATGGTGGCACCTGAAAATATCCAACGAGTCCCCCCTTTTAAGGTATTAGGCACCCATCTCTCCCTCACAAAGGTCAGTCCTGTGAAACTTAACCTAGAAGTACCAGAACAACTCACCCTAACACAGCTCCAAAGTCTGCTCAGTGAGATTAACTGGCTGAGGCCCTGGGTGGCCATCCCTACAGAGACATTTACACCACTGTTTGACTTGCTGAGAGACAGGAGTCCCCAAGAGGAGATCCCTATCACACAAGAGCATCAAGAGATCTTCAGGGCTTTTTAAGAGGCTTTGCATGACTGCTCCTTAGCTAAATACTCCAGAGAATGCCCTCTATCCCTATGGGTGCTTGCAGGACCTGGCTTAGCTACAGCAGTGATCACTCAAGAAGGGGGACTCCTGGAATGGATACATACATCTACAGCTGGCATGCCTCGGGTGTACTCTCAGACAGACCAGTTGGTGGACGCTATAATATGGGGGAGGACACAGACACAGAGGCATTATGGAACAGACCCCCATTACATTATTGTTCTATATAGGACATCAGATATTGAATGGCTAGCCTGCAATCACTCACGCCTGGCCATCTCCTTGGAAGGGTTCATGGGAAGAGTAGACTGCCATTTTGGGCCCTCTAAGTGCGCCACTTTCTTACAGAAATTTCCCCTAGTGCTCATGAAGCCCTCCTTGCTTTCTAAGACACCTATACTGCACACACTATGCATTTTTCACTGACAGAGGGAAAGCCAGCTCAGCCTACGTAGACTTTGGAGATTCCAACTGAGCCAAGGATCCACTCAATATAAAGAGCTGTTGGTGGTAGTAATGGCATTGCAGGACATTCGTGAGCCATGTAACCTCTTTTCTGACAGTCTATATGTTACTAATCTCCTGCCTCACTTACCGTAGGTACGTATCAGCCTTGGCAGTAACCCAATTTCCCCCCTTATAGTAGAGCTTAAAGCCCTCTTGGAAGGAAGGAGTGCCCTGATATATCTCCAGCACCTTAGAGGACACTCAGGCCTCCCTGGCTTCTTATCTATGGGAAATGCCCTAGCAGACCAGCTGGCCTCAGGGCCTAACATCTTAACAGCTCATGAAGCTGCAAACTTTCATGAGCTAACCCACGTAAATTGGACAGGGCTGCACAAAAGGTTTCCCCAAGTGCCTGTAAAGGAATTGAAAAAAATTGTCCAAACATGTAAATCTTGCCAAACCTTTCTCAGAGTACCCCCGCTCCAGCCCCAAGGAGTTAATCCTTGGGGACTGAAACCTAGTGCCCTCTGGCAATCAGATGTCACCCACTTCACTGCCTTTGGTAAACTTAAATATGTTTTTGTACCCATTGATACTGACTGCAGAGCCTGCTGGGCCACAGCCCATTCTGGAGGGAAGGCCAACCATGCCCATCCCATTTTCTGCAGTGCTTCGCAACATCAGGGCTGCCCCGCCAGGTGAAAAGGGACAATGGACCTTGCTTCACCTCGAAGGCTCTTGCAGGCTTTTTCGAGAGATGGGGCATCAAACATGTGACAGGAATCCCTTACAATCCCCAGGGACAAGCCATTGTTGAAAGACACCACCAATACCTTAAGGAATAATT
>VZQC01005015.1:1223132-1263345 GCA_009823505.1 Rhizomys pruinosus
AAAGAAATAAAATTAATTAAAAAAAAAAAAGAGTCCTTGCTTCGACGAGCTCCTGGTCTGGTGTGTTCTCTTGCAGACTGTTGAGACTCATCATCCGGCTCAGCCCCATCCACTGAGGAGGTCAGCCATCCAGCTCAGCCCCATCCACTGAGGAGGCCAGCTGGTTCAAGCCTCTTCTCCCCGTCCCTCTTCAGGTGACACCCACAGGACAGAGCACTGACAAACAGGCACTGTAAGGACAGAGCCCTGACAAACAGGCACTGTAAGGACAGAGCCCTGACAAACAGGCACTGTAAGGGTAGAGCCCTGACAAACAGGCATTGTAAGGACAGAACCCTCACAAACAGGCACTGTAAGGACAGAACACTGAAACTGAGTGGTGCTGCAGGATGGAAGGCAGACACTGGACTGAAAGCTGCAGGTGTTATCTCCTTCCATCCATGCTTGACAGGCCTGTAGGAACAGTCTAAACCTGGAAAGCTCGGTCTGATGTGTGTACCTTCAGGGGCTTACTGCTTACAGTAAAAGCGTACCTTGGGTTCCTGTAATCAACTGCCTGCACAGTTGGGAGATGCTTCACTGTCTTTGTCTTTTGGAACATGTGGCCCTATCACATCTAGGCAGAGACTCTTGGAGAACTGAATAAGACATTCTGAAGACAGTTCTGGAAGTGGATCTCCATCTTCTGAGTGTGGTCACAAAGTTTTTGTCTAACTGCAAGAAAGTCTGGGAGATATACCATAAAAGGAAACTTGTCTAGGTTCACCTTAGAACACTAGTGTTTTCAGTTTTCTGAAGGAAAAATTTCCCACTGTGTTGTTTATTCTCAGAGTGAGTTACTGGAGAAACTTGGAGAACTTCTTTACCTTTTCTCTATGACTTGAGAGATTTGAGTTTAACTCTGTATACATTTATACCTTTACACTTGTATAGGCTCTTTATTTGTACACAAAACATAGGTAAGCTAATTGTCTAGAACTATTTTTTTATCAAGAAGTTTATAAACTGCTTGATAAAAAAATAGTTCTAGACAAGAACTAACAGTTCTTGTTCTAGACAAGTTCTAGACAAGAAGAAAGAAAAATCAAATAAAATAAAATTTTAAAAAGAAAAAAGTGGAATTGGAAATGAGATGTGTTTTGTTCACAGACATATACATGTGTGGCCTAAGTCCAACATTATTAATAATAAACACATACACATTAATCATAATTTGGTACTAATTCATATGTAAAGTATGTGCTTTAACCTTAGCAGCACTGTTATTGAGTCTGATAGGTTATATGAGACACAGATTACATGTCTGTGTTGTTTCAATATATGTTAATAGATGATAATTATATGCTTTTCATTTGGATAGTCCTTATCTGAAAATGATTTAATATTCACATGTCTAATAGGTTGCTCATAGCTATTGATCATTTGGATCAGAGTTCAAACTGAATTGCTGCTGGTTAGATTAGAAATTGTAATCAAGGTAAAAGATAAATTGCAAGGTCTCTGCTGAGTAGTTCTGGGTCCAGACATGGGAAGTTAGAGATCTGTGATGTGTCACTGTAGGGACTGTTTGAGGAGTGCCTCTGGAGATCCCCGTAAACCTCTCTGCCACTGCATAAGTGAGGCAAAATTTATAGGAAGTGACATTTATTACAATGGAGATGGTGACAAACATCCATGAATTATTAGTGAATTATAATTCTAAGGACTAGAGGCAAAAAGGGAGACATAATTTTTAAATATAAATTTTGCTATAATAAATAAAATGATGTGCTATTAAAATATGATTTTTAATATATGGCTATTTGGCCTGATTTGGTTTGTAGGGTATCTAAAGGTAGAGTAGTTTAGATGGAATAGACTTCTGTAGATTCAGTTTAAAAACGTTTTGTCTTTGCTTTAAAATAATTCAGCCTCATCAGAATATAGATAGGCATTGTTGGACTACCTCGGCTATATCATGGGGGCCAGTGCAGGGGGATCAAGACAGGATGCATGCTTACTGGACTTCATTTGGGGGACTGTGGGAGGGAAAGACCCTAATGTGGAGCACAAGTGCAGGATTGATGGTTGTTCAGGCTTGCTAAGGAGGAGCCTTCGAATACTTCCTTAAGGAAAATATGACATCTTGTAGGAAAAAAAAAAGTTCTTCAAGTGATATGTGTATGTATGTATATATTTATGTATATATAAATATAACTATGTATATGCACAGAAGAAATACAAGTAGGAGAGAACAATAACAACAAAAGAACTGGGAAAAAAAAAAAACCTCTGGAAAGACTAAGAAAAAGATGCAGGACATGTATGGCAGAGTGCCAGGACTCGGGTGGGGTGGAGGAGCATGGAAAGGGAAGTGACTTTATATTCGATTGAGAAATGATGTAAGACTTAAGGAAGACGTTTAATAACAATAAAAAAAGAAGAAGAAAAAGAATTCTGTAACATCAGTAAGGTATGGTGCCTCATTAATGTAGTCCCAGAACTCAGTAGGCTGAGGCAAGAATTATTCCACTTAGAAGTAAGTCTGGGCTACAGTATGAGGTCCTGTCTTAAAAAAAAAAAAGAAAAACAGTTTGTGACATTCATGTAATAAAATGCATATTAAAATAAAAAATTGTATTTTTTTTCTACTTGGATAGAGTCTCCTGTAGCCTCAAATTCTTTCCGTAGAGCTAAGACTGGTCCTGAACTCCCAGTTCTGCTTCAACTACCCATATGCTAAGGAATGTGCCACCATATTTAGCTTGAAATATTTTTTGTTTGTTTCTATGTATATTTTTATTGAATTTTGGTGTACTCCATACACTACAGCTTAGTCATCTTCATGCCTCCTCCTCTGTCTACACCACTGTCCCCATTGTCCCCCCATTGCCTCCACCCACTGGATTTTATGCACTCTGCTATATAAGTTATTGAGTCATTTTTGTGTTGAGTCAAATTTGTATACCCAGATGTCCATCAGTACAAGTTCATCCACTGGAGTCTAGTCAGCCTATCTAGAGCCTCTCCCTCCCTTAAAGAAGATCAACTATTGTTTTTATAATAATCTAATTATAAGAAATTCATCCTCATTATACAAAATTCAGAAAAATTCAGAAAACTTTATTCAAGAAAACAAAAGAATATACACTGTCCAGCAGCTTCAATGAATTACTGGCAACAATTTGAGATACCTTTTTCCAGCCTTTCTTTCACAAAATACTCTGAACAAATGGACTTAGAGTCATCCTTCAATATCTGTGGAGCATGTTGGTTCCAAGAGACCACGGTCATGGATGCTGAAGTCAGCTGTACACAAGTGTATATTCTGTCTTGCATGTTGGTTCCAAGAGACCACGGTCATGGATGCTGAAGTCAGCTGTACACAAGTGCATATTCTGTCTTGCATGTTGGTTCCAAGAGACCACGGACATGGATGCTGAAGTCAGCTGTACACAAGTGCATATTCTGTCTTTTGGAGGTTCATCTTCATTGTCCACTTGACTAGATTTAGAATCACCTAGGAGATACAGCTTTGGATGCATCTATGAGGATATTTCCAGAGAGATTTAACAGTATTGGGAAGACCCGGCCTTAAAGTGGGCTGGGACTCCTGGGTTGAATAAAAAGAAAAAAAAAGGGTGGGGGGGAAATCCAGCTGAGTAGCAGCACTTACAATCCCTATTTCCTGACAGTGGGTATCATGTGACCATTCTTGCCACCACAGCTAGAACTGCAGCTGCCACTCTCACCTTGAGGACTGTGTCCTCCAGCTGTGAGCCAAAAGAAATTCTTAAGTTGCTTTTGTCACCACAGGGAAAGTAACTAATGTGCTTACACTTTTAGCTCATCTTTATATGACTAATAATAACCAATGCTGTGTGAATGCCCTATCAGTAGCTGCTGTAATGTCTTATTTAGAGAATAATGATATGAAAAAGTCTATTCATCCTCATTTCTAACACACATTTTTCTTGCACGTTTTTGGTCCATTGTTGGCTGAGTGGATATAGAATTTATGAATTTTTGAAGAAAATAGGATAGCAAATCTACCAACAGGATTTTAGTTTACTTTTTGGTTTGCAATTTGGTTCTGATTTTCTTATCCCAAAATAGCTATACACATACAGATTCTCTATTTCTTCCTCTTTTCTCCTCCCCATCCACAATTAACATTATTATGGAAGTTTCATTTGATGATTTTTCTGTTGCCTATAATAACATAATGCTATTTTCATACCTTAAAAGAATATAAATATTATATTCATCATTGTTATTATAAGGAAATTATTTACTAAACACTTGCATATTATAAGCATTGTTCTAAAGTATATTTATACAAATTGAGCCTCCAAAAGTAGGTTATCATCTTCATTTTATACACAAGGAAATTGATTCAGAGAGCATCAATAATTTGCCCACCATCAAGCCAGTTACCCTTTTTTGACTCCCCTTTTCAGGCAGCACCATATCTTGACATTTATCTGTATTGACTTACATAGATCTTAGTTCATTCAATCTAACTGTATCATAGTATTCCATTGCATGAATGTTGTTCTTTATCTGTTCCTTTACTGATGCTATAGCTTCATTCATATGTCCTTTGTGTGTTTTGGGCATATTTGTGGGATTTCTGTTTGAAAGTTGCACAGAAGCTGAATTAGTTCTATGTAAATCTTTTCTAATTGTGATCTTTTTTCTTATGCTGTTAATTACATTTTCTGTGATAGCTTAGTGACAATTTAGTAATGATTTCCCTTGTGTTGTGTATTTAACTCTTTTTTTTTTCTCTTGCTGTGATGGCAGGAGTGTGTTGAGAAGTGCACTGATGGAGGAGGTGGTGGTGGGTCCACTTCCTGACTGCAGAGAGAATTTTGGGGGGAGAGTAGGATTGAGACAGAGTCTCCCTGGAGCCCCAACTGGCCTGGAACTCATAGATGTAGACCAGGTTGACCTCTATTGCATAGAGATTTGCCTGCACCATCTGCCTCTTCAGTGCTGGAATTAAAAATGTGCATCCTCTACAGTAATAGAGTCTGGACACTCATTTGATCAACTTGATTGAACATACAAGCCCCCCCTCCCCCCCCCCCGCTGGATGGTGGGACCCATGAGCTGTGTGGGTTTGGGCACAACTGCTTGCAAATAGGTTTTACATGAAGGATGCTTGTACTCATAAATTAATTATCACTTAATGTTAAAAAATGAAAAAAAAAACTGAGAGAACGATGCAGGAAAGGTATAGGGCAGAATACATGATCTGGATGGGGTGGGGTGGGGTGGGGGGCCAGGCCCGGAACTCATGCCTGACCTGAATTGGAAACGCTGTATGACATACACCAAGCCTCAATAACAAACCATCCACCTTCCCACAACCCTCCGCGCCCTACCGGAAAGGAACAGACAAGAGCAGCCCAGGAATGGCACACTACAGGAAAGGAACATGCCATTTCTGCAGAGACCAACTGTGTCCTCTAAAGGCAACTTTGTTGTTATGAATATTACCATACATTTATTTTTCCTTTTGAGGATTTCATAAAAAATTGTGCATCCCTGGGCCCTGTTGAGAATTCTAGGGTGAGGATTATCAGATGTATCTGTGCAGTTATGCATCGATTACTCTTTATTGGATTTTGAGGAAAAATTTCTAGTTCCTCATTCTTCACTTCACCAGTCTTCCTGTCAGGGAGGGGGTCTTGGAGATCCACCAATGGAAACTATCAGCCAGTGTCCGTCTATAAAGAGGAAAGGTGCTTCATGCTTCAAAAAGGGAATCCTAGTCTAGCAAAGACCTGACTTTGTCCTTGCGTGGATGGAACTGGTGGTGAAAAGCCAAACGGAGCCAGGGACTCCCTCACCCCCCCCCAAAAAAAAAAAAAAAATCCTGAATGAACCCTGAGGACCAGACCATCAACTGACCTTGAGAAACAAACCTGGGTGTGCCAAATAAACATCCAAAGGAAAGTATAATCAGAAATAATAAAATTATAGGAAGAGGCCTGAGAAAATTGTACTTCAGATATAATACTTGAGACCTTAGTAAAAAAAAAAAAAAAAAAAAAAAAAAGCAAGAGTTGTTTTTTGTCCTGTCTTACAAAACTTGCACTTTGCAGCTAACCTTGAAGTGCAGCGACCTTGTGGACTGCCAACTGGCTTTTGGCCATCTTTCAAGAGAAGACATGATGAGACAAACATAACAGCTTTTCAACTTTTGAATCTTTTCAAGTCGTTCCCAATATTGACTGAAGACTCACATCTCTTCAAGATCCTCCAAACCTTCAGTGCCAGATGGGGGACTTTTGAGATATCCAAACGGTGCACTGACTAACTACTGAACTACTACTTGTACTTGGACACTACTGGGGGTTTTTCAAGCCATTCAGCACTTCTACTGGGGTTTGTCAGCCTCTGCAGAGGATGAACTGCCATTGTTTTGGACTACCCAGATATACCCAGGAGGGCTGGAATCAACATGGACAAACCATAACCCCGTTACCACACACAAACCCAAACCGTACCGGAAGATCAACAGGACATGGTGGTACTTGACCTCCTCATTTGGTGACGGGAAGGGAAAACCCCAGTGGTGTGGAACACAAGGCAGGGCAGAACTGAATTGGTGGTTTGGACTGTGCCAAGGAGGAGACTGTTTCAAACATGGTTTCAAACATGACATCTTTCAAGCCTAATAAAGAAAAAAATCATAAAGCTTGAAGATGCTAAAACTTATAATAAATGTGGCATGCATATTGCATATTTTGGTGTGATGCATATTGGAAAGGAATAACAACACAACAACAATAACACAGCAACAACAACAGAAAAACTGCTTCAAAGAACTGACGGAAATGTTGAAATGGCCTCAAACAAACGTAAACTGGTAAAACTTCTCTCTAACTTCTGCATCGAGAATTTTGAGAGAGAGACTGAGAAAAAGATGAAAAAACTGTTTGGCAGAATGCAAGGAAGCTCGGGCTGGGGGGGTGGGGGCAGGGAGGGGAGACAAGGTCGAGTTTGATTTGAAATTTGGTAGGGAGCTTTCAATAAACAATTAAAATCAAAACAATTAAAAATCTCCTCACTTACAGGTGAAGTCGAGGACGGACTTTTATCTTTCCAAGAAATGTAGAAGCTTTTTTGCCCATGCACACGTCCCTATAGGAGTGCATATACTCCCTAGTTCTAGAATGAAATGGAGAGCCGTGGTTGACTAGGAGAGAAAGTCCCTGTCCACCACCCACACCCCGCAAACAACCACCACCCCCAGCACCCCCCACCCAACCCCCCTCCCCTCGACCCCTCCACTGGCCGACTGTGCGCCCTTCCATACCCCCAGAACAGCTTACAAACCAAACGGCTGCTTTCCCCCCCCACATTTTCCTTTTCAGATCATCAAAGGGGCCACTCACACTCTTTCCGCTAACTGGTTTCCTTTCAATCAAGGAGGGCCCACTCCGACTACCCCGCCATCAGAGGGGGCGTTTGTTACTTGGCCTTTTTGAAATCTGACGTCGGTTCTAAACGGCTGCGGCGGTCGACAAATGGAAGTCAGGGCGGGTGTCCCTCAAACGCCCCTATGCTAGGTGTGGGCCTGGTTTTTTTATTGGTTTTTTGACGTTTCTTGCCTCGTTGGAAGGCAGCCAACGCTGTAGAGCCAGTATCGGAGAATTAACGCATGTGCACAGAGCTTAGCTTGCCACCCCTCATCAACCTAACCTGGCCTAGGCTGGTGAGACCATACAAGCAGCTTTGCAGATCTGGGCCAATCACAAAGTGACACGATCACTGAGAGTGGAATGTGAACAGTACGTAACCCCTAACCCTGCCCCCAATAAACGAGTCTGAGACATTATAGGTATGTATGGAAATCTTACAATGAAAGCCCTCAATTTGTACAGTGAATGTACATTAATTAAAAATAACTATGCAGAAAAAATACAGTAACAAGAAAGTAAAAGGAGGATGGTTACAAAGAAATAGAAGAACATTTTCTTTATTATTTGTAGGAAGCAAACATTAATGAAAAATAGATTAAGCTGGTATATGTCATTAGATTAAAATTAAAAGCTAATACTAATAGTTACATGGTGATATGCAGATATTGCCCCGTTTCATCTTCATAACAACTCTGTATTAGATATTATTACCTCAATTTATAAATAAGAAAACTGAGTCATAAGCCAGAGTCACAGCGTCTTCATTTGTACATGGTCCTGTGCTGCGATGTTGGTTGGAAGATATTGTCCCTTGAGGACCCCGAGGCTGCTCATTCTTCAGTCTTGCATCCTAGACACACACACACACACACACACACACACACACACACACACACACACACACACCAATGTCCATTTGTAAGAAGGATGCTTGTCTCTTGCAAGTTGCAAAATGAAGAATTATTCCCAAGTTAAGAGCGGGACGACGCAACACAACCACACCTTCGTTACTGAAGTGACCAAAGTGAAGAGTTCCTCCCTCCCCTTCCTCACAGTTTTAAGAAACTTCATAAGGGGCTGGAGAGATGGCTCAGGGTTAAGAGCGCCGACTGCTCTTGCATAGGACACAGATTTGATTCCTCCCAGCACCTACATGGCAGCTAAAAAACTGTCCTTTAAGCCGTGGGCAAGGGTGGCGCACACCTTAATTCCAGCACGCAAAGGAGGCTGAGGCCATGACAGATCTTGTTGTGAGTTCAAGGCCAAGCCTAGTCCCTACGAGTGAGTTTCCAGGGCCAGCTGGGGGCTACAGGGAAACCCTGTCTCAAAAAAAAAAAAAAAAAAAAAAAAGAATCTGTCATAGTTTTTACAACAAAGCAATTGAGCTTTTTGCTTTCTACTTTTGACATTAAGATAGTAAAGAAAAATATGCTGTAAAGGGCTAAATATCCTTTGGGTTGATCTTTTAAAAATGGTTTTCTAGATGGAAGTAAGAGAGGATCGTCACCCTGGGGACAATGCCAAGGACTACCACACCTTCCTGAATTTTTGCCAGCCACAGGAGAGTTGTTGGCACCACCAAATTACAGTTTTTTATATTCTTTTTTTTTTTTTTTTCCTGCTAGTGAAGTCTAATGTAATAGAAGCCAAAGAAACCTATGAATGCAACCTACTTCTTCAACACATTAACTCAGTCAGTAGAGTTAATTTCATTTAGGTTCATCTCTCCACAGATCATTTATAGTGTTAATTTGTGAGTTTGGATGGTGACTGCTTTTCCCTTTCTTTTCACAACATGAGTTATTGTCACAAAATCCGTTAATTTCTTTGTCAGCTAATTATTGCTATACCTTTTTTCTTCCACTGGGTTCTTTTTTGGTAGTTTGATTGTTTTTTTGTTTTTTTTTGTGTTTTTTTTTTTTTTGTTTTTTTTTTTTTTTTTTTTTGTGTTGTTTGGCCGCTTGCTTCCTGCCAGATCAGGGGGCCTCCTGTATGAAATTTTTTTTTAAATTTAATTTTTATTGATGGTTTGGTTGCATTTCATAACATCAAGTCTTCCAATTCAATCAGGGCATATGTTCCCTTTTCCCTTCCCCCCCCCCCACCCCATCCCCAGATCATGTATTCTTGCCATACGGTCCTGCAATCTTTTCAGGTTTGTTTTTGTTTTTTTTGGGGGTGTTGGTTTGGGGTGTGGTGGGGGGTTGGGTTGGGGGGTGGTTGGGGGTGGGGTGTTTGTAGGTGGGTGTGGTTGTGGGTGGTTGTGTTGGTGGGGTGGGGGGGTGTGTGGGTGGGTTGTTAGTGGGGTTGGTGGGGGTGGGGGGGGTTGTTTGGGGGTTTTTTTTTTTTTTTTTTTTTTTTTTTTTGGGGGGGTGTGGGGTGGTTTTTGGGGTGGTTGGGGGGTTTGGGGGTTTGTGGGTTTTCATTTTTTTAAGCTATAAGGATAATCCTGAGTATAAGCATACCTTCCTTCAAAACCAATCATACAGCTGTTGGCCCAAACCGCCACACAGCCCCACCATCAGTTGGGGGGTGCAAGTTGTTTGTTCAATCAGTTATCAAATGGAGTGTCCAGACTACAGTCTGCTGTAGTTGCCATCAATCACGTTCACCCCAAAATGCGCAAGAGCCGCTTTTACTTCTACCACGGGGCCTCCTCTGGTCCGCAGTTTGTTCCTCCTAAGGCTATAAGAAAAGGGGCGCACAGTAGTGAGGAATGAGAAGAGTAACAGATGCTTCCATCTACTTCGCTGGAGGCTGTTGAGCTTGGATTCTGGTCAATTCTCTGGTAGTATTTTCACGTTTCATTGGCGCTGCACAGTTTTCCAGGAGGGAACCTTTTATCGGTCTCTACTGAATGCAAGCACCAATCATACGGATATATAGGTATTTAAAGCGAGCCAACTATAGTTATGGTTAGGTCGTACATTTGGCAGATGACACATATGTTTGGGATAGATAGTGTAGTTAAATCCATGATTTACATTTTTCCCCCCTGGTAAATATGAAGGGTCGTGTACGTGATGGTTATAACTCTCCTAACCTGGCTAACGATGATTGGAGCGTTTGCATCAGCCATGGTTTTTTCCTCCAAGGAGAGAAGCCAATAGCCAATTAGATTTGGATATACAGATATATGGCTGTATATGGCTGCCATTGCTGCAAGTATTTCCAGGCAGGTGAGGTGTAGCGTGTGCTGAAGGTGGAAGTCCTTGCTTGGATCAGGGAGACCCGTATGTGCTTTACTGGTTTAGTGGCATTTGGTAACACTCATCACTCTCTCTCTGTGTCTGGCATTCCAGAGGCCATCTGTACACTTAAAACAACACTTGCATGTTGCGGTCGCACTCAATACATCCCTCCCATGTTAAAACTCAGGTGTCGTTGAGCAGCAGGGTCTTAGCGCCTCTCCTCCTGCAGGTATCCAACTTGAGCCAAGGAGCCCTTACCTGTTTGTGGGGGGGCCTTGATCCCCTGGCCCAAGCATCCCCCTGGGTAGAAACAATCCATGTGAGGTCAGAGCCCCCCACCCCACCTGCATTAATATACTTTGCCTAAAAGTGCATGGCCCTAGGACTTTAGTATTATATTGGTTCTGAACAGAGAATAATCCTTTCACAGTTGTTATGTCTATTAGTCAATTAAAAGACAGTTTTAAAGAGATTACCACCTGTAATAGTTGTCTCAATTTACAGTTGGAGAAGGACATCATCATCAAATCATCATATTTCTCCTTGTTCTATGGGGGGGGAAGGCAAGAAAGTCATATCAAAAAAACCTTTTGGGCACCTAGAAGGTATAAAAGTTTTCATTAGGACTCATTAAGAAATGTTGTTTACATGTAGGATCCACAGAAGGGTTCGATTTTTATGGCAATCTGAGGCGTTTCTTCTTCCGTTCAATGTTCATGGGACGGACAAACGCTTTCAGTGCCATTTTTGGTACATCCACTCATGCAAAGCGGTAAGTATCTTTTCTTTCTCAGGCCATTAAGTTGGTGACATTTTGTCCTGATTGGAAAAAAATCTTTTTTCCCGTATTAGTTTTAAGATTTGAATTGCAGGTTTTTGACAAAAGGTTTAGTCTGTCTGTATCCCCTCCCCCATCCCCCCCTTTTTTTTGTAAAGACCCATGAGTCTCCAGAAGACAGTTTGTATTATACTAACTAATAGGGTGGAAATCAAGAAGGCATGATTTCATATCAATTCACCCATGTTGTTTTTGGTGCCTATATATGATTAACTTGGGAGGCAAACTTAATTTTTGCATTAAATCATCTTAAATAGAATGCTACAATGTGATACTGTACAACAGAGAAATATAGAGAACATTTGTGATGTGCCAACCCAAAGTTATTGCCTATAACAGAGGTTGTGTAAAAAAAATGTGGACAACAGCGAATTATATCTCCATTTAAATCAGATACATTACCATGTTTTTATCAAGAGTCTGTAAACCAATGTTTGTTTAATGTTTTTAATAAGACACAGATTACTTTTAAACTCGAATTCCTAAAAACATCAATGTATCCTGTAGACAAGTGTCTAAGTCGAAACTGAGGTACTTGCTGAACTCACAATCATTAAATATGCCTTGAAGCGATATATACAACAATCCGTGTCCTCACTCGTCCCACTCCAGCCCTCCCATCCCCCTTCCCAATTCAACCATTTCAGTCCATTTTCTGATGCAGTTCCTTCTGTTGTTGTTCTTTACTATGCATCCCTCTCCAAAAGAAACATTTATAACTGGGTTTTTGGTACTAAAGCAGCAGCCACAAAATGAGGGACAAAACCATTTGTCGTTTGTTTTTTTCTAGGACTGTGTTACTTCAATTTAACATAATGCTTCCTGTATGATGTATTTTAAAAGGGGCTACAGAGGAGAGACAATAAGACCCTACTGCCGAAGACCTGATGTAAACATGGGAGGGATGTATTGAGACCACACATGCAAGTGTACAGATGGCCTCTGAATGCAGAGAGTTTTACCAAAGCCACTAAACCAATAAAGACGTAATACAGGGTCTCCCTGAGTCAAGCAAACTCCACCGTCAGCACGAGCTACACGGGGCTCAAGCACTGGAGCCCTGGAATACTGGTGCAGCGGAGGAGCCATGTGACTGTATAAACCCAAATCTAATTGCTATTGGCTCTCTCCTGGAGGAATAACCCATGCTGATGCCACAAACTTACAGGCAGATACTTTATAAGTGTTTAGGAGAAGTTAGAAGCCACAGTAAAACCCTGTCATATTTAAAAGGGGGTAAAAATGTAATTCATGGATTAATATAATACCATCCAAACATGGTGGTCCTGGTATGCCAAAGTAAACCTACCATAACTATTAAGTGCCTGCTAGATAACCAACCTATATATCCTACTAATTGCTTGTCCTTCAATGTGGTAAGGGAGCGAAACGCAAGGTTACTCCACTCCTACTTCCTGACAAACGAACTGAAACTGAAAAACTGTCAGCACCTGAAGGAAAACAACAGCAGGATGGACCAAGTCCCAAGTCAACAGCTAAGCCTTCCAGAGAGAGTGGACTGTTTCACTTCTCATCCACCTGTGCCCCCTTTCTAAAGCCTAGGGAACGAACCTGGCGGGAAGAGGGGGGGCGTGTATAATGTAAAGAAGGCTATTGCTTGCGATTGGGGGTGAGGTGAACGGTGAAACTACAGAAATATAGTGTGGACACTCATTTGATCAACTTGATTGAACAAACAACATGTCACCCCCCACTGGATGGTGGGGCTGTGGGGGTTTGGACACAACAGCCTGTAGATTGGTTTTGCACGAAGGATGCTTGTACTCATGGATTATCACTTATAGCTAAAAAAAGAAAAAAAACAAAACAAAAACAGAGAAAGATGCAAGACAGTTATGGCAGAATACATGATCTGGGATGGGGTGGGGGTGGGGGGGAAGGGAAAGGGAAATATGCCTGATCTGAATTGGAAAATGATGTACGAAATGCACAAAGCATCAATAAAAAAAATTAAATAAAAAAAAAGCCTCTGTGCACACAGCAGCTTTGGCAAGTCAGGAATCAAGCTGACAGTCCATTGGAAAGGCGTACCTCATCACAAGTCTAAAGAGACACAGAGTGACAGTTCACAGGCTCTAGTGCAAGGACTGCCTCTCAATCTTCTTCAGCTTGCTAGGATCCTGGCTGATGCAGGGTGGCGATGCCATACAGCAAAGAGCCTACAGGAGCAGGAACAGGCCCAGGAAGGTAATTAGGAGTGACAGAATGTTTGCCTGTCCCATGGACTTCCTTGCAACAGGCAGCCGCATTTAGTACATCCTGTGAGTGTCTGGGCATGCACACTCCTAGCTCTGCCAGTGAAGGTTTTTAAATTTTCATCATCGCTGTCATTCTTTTGTTTTGGTCACAAGTTTCTCAAGCCATTCTTTCTGTAGATTAGTGACTTAAGTTGTCTTTTTTTTTAAATTGTCTTTAAAAAATTTTTTCACCGTTATGATGGGTCATAATCCATAGCTGAATTTTGTATGGCAGGGAATGTAGAACCACACAAGACTGGAATCTGGTGATTTTTTAAAGGGAAGGGTCTGTAGTAGTGGAAGCCAATGACATCCTAGTTCTTTTGATGACAAAACTTGCCCAGTAAAAGAGCAGCACGCTGAAAACATGGCGGCCCAGCTTCAGAATGTTAAGAGGTTTCAGAGATCCACCTGACCACAAGAAGAGTCCTTGTAGAAAGCTGGTCATGCAGACTCGTCCTCGCTTTCATCTCCCACTCTTCACAGTTCTTCGATCCATAGCCACTTCCCTTACCTCTTGCTTTCACAATGAGTTCATTTAGCTCAGCAGCCAGTTAGTAGTGGCCATGTAGAGAAGCTGACCCCTTCACTGTCCAGGGAGTGAATCTGTATAACTCTAATCCTGTCAATACAGACCCTAACTGTGTCTGATAGAGGACTGGTGCATGTGATAGAATGCTGGCCAACTGGGACAAATCTGTTAAAGAAACTTGGAAGATTTTGATCTTCAACCTTGACTCAGGAAAAAGGTCAGTTGCTTAATATTTCTCTGGTTTAGCTGGGTGAGATGATGCTAGAACTGGATGTATCCTGAAATTATGAGTGGAAGTAGATAAGGCTCTGGGTAAGAGTGGTGAAAGCAGTGTGGACCAGCAGGAAGAAGGAGACACCTCCAGAATGTGAGTGAAGAGGCAAAATGAGAGCCCCACGGCCACTCTCCTGGCTGGCTCTAGTTAGATGAGGAATATATTTATTTTATTTATTTTTGAGACAGGATCTTACTATGTAGCCACCATACCTGGAAAATATTCTGATTTTTTAAACTGATTTTTTAGTTGTTGGGTTTTGTTTTTTTTTCATCTTTTAGAGAAAGTCAATACAGTGAAGAAATGTTATTTATCCTAGTTTTAGAAACAAATCAGAAATCTGTAAATTTAAACACTGCTCTGTTTCCTATTCGACTCTGGTCTAAGGATATTCACTCAGTCACAGACTTGTTTCAATAAATATTGAACGTTTACTACACTCAAGGAACCTGGGGGGGATTCCTAAGCCAAATCAATGCTATTCCTATTCTGATGGAATTTATATGTGAGAAAGAAGTGGAGAAGCTAAGTGCGGTTAGAGAAGAATGCCTTGTAGATCTGGTATCTGTATAGGCTGTGCACTTGGCCAGTTGCTGTAGCCATAGCTGGCAGTCAGCAGAACCTGAGCTCCTGGAAGCCAGCCTCAGTGCTTGATGCTCCTCACATGGAGGAGCTTGTGCAGCAGGAGCTCAGGGTGCACATGATCTCCTGATCACTTTAGTAATTTATAGCACTTCATACCATATTCCTTTTTTTTTTTTTGGTTTTCCTGAAACAGGGCTTCCCTGTAGCCCAAGTTAGCCCAAAACTCATTATGTAGATCAAGCTGAACTCTGCCTCTCCAGTGCTGGGATTAAAGGCATGGAACACCACACCCAGCTTTTATTTTATTTATTTTTCATGTTCTATTTTTTGCTCTTTGCACTGGTTCACTGGTAGTTAAAAATTGGAATATATTAACATAAATGTATAAGTTCAGTTGCCAAGAGACACTGCCAAATACAGGAACATTTACCTCTAATTATTCTCAGTATTTGGGAAAGACCACGAGTCAGACTCCTGGTTTAAGGTCTTCATCTGTCCTTGTTCTCTACCTGAAATTTTCTCATTCTTAACTGTTTTTCTTCCACTTGGCAAATACTTATTGACTTTTTCTGTGCCTTATGCATGCAGTAAGTCAGGAAGCAAATGTAGGAGTTACTATTTCATCCTTGAAGGCCTTCATTATAATCTGAGAGTATAGGTTTTGAATATTGGCTCTATTACTTATTTACAAGTCAAGACTGGTTTAACTTCAGAATCTTTGCATGCAGAATTGTCAGCAGTTTTAGTGCCCATTATGTAGGTGTTTGTGGGGATGAAAAAAGATAAAAAGATAACAAGAATTTAATGGGCACATATTGCAGTTTTCAGTAAATGGCAACTGGATTCAGAAACTAAACAAGTCCTATAACTACAACACAGGCTGCAAGGTGAAGACTCCGCAAGAGCTTGAACACCGGTGATGAGTGAATTTAGAGGAAGGAGCCTCTGGGAAAAGGGTGGGAGTCACTTCCAGAGGCAGGTGCTTTTCAACTGGGTTTAAACTTTGGTTCTCTGTTCAGCTTTGGTTAACCCTCTATGGGAACCTGTACTCTAGCGTTTCAGTGACCAGACTCCAACTTGATGGAAATCAGCCTGCTTTCCTTTGTTATCTGATGGCATCAGGTACTCTAAACAGTCACTGCCTGAAAGCCAGTCCTCGGTCACTGGGCAGAGATGGAATTCACGTGGCAAGGTGACACATGCTATTAGCAGAAAATATGACTTGTTTTTCTCATTGATTTCTCCACTGACAGAGCCCAATCAAACTTCTGTGACTTCAGGGCTATGTGAAATTGAATGGATGTTTTTGTTTAAGGAAAGATAGGTGGCCCAAACGATCTACAAAGTATTTTAGTAAGGACTAATGGGGTACAGTGTACAATGTGGACATGAAGGACTTTTAGAAGGCATAATCTCTATATTTATAAATTGTAGGTCCTTCAATTCTTGCTGATACCATTATTGCAGTGCAACAGGATAAGATTTGTTATCTCTTGTTTTTGTGGATCAGAAGTCTAATGTGGGTCTCATGTAAAAATCATGGTGTTGATAGAGCTGCAATGGTCTTTGATGAGAAATCTAGAGGAGGATCTGCTTGCCACACATGAAGATATTTGCTAGTCTCTCTTCTGACACTATAGTGAAATGCTTTAGGCTGGGTACTCAATCAGGTAAAGAGACTATTTAGCCCACAGTTTTGGAAATTCAAGGGCATAGTGCCAGCACTGGCATGGTTCTCCTGAGAGTCTCTCCATGAATGGCACCACAGTGGTGGAAGTGTGTACAGAGAAAGACATCACATGGAAAGATGGCAGCCCGAGTCCAGAGAATGACCAGGCTCGCTTTCTGAAGTGACTCACCCTCTCACAACTGACTAGGGGTAACACAAGAGCTGTTTTAACCCCACTTTTAGGGCAGTACAGCCACCCCAATGGCCTCTCCTGGGAGAGCCTCTGAAAGATTCTTCCAACCTTGCTGCCCACATTGGAGACTCTCACACCTAAACAGGGAAAACACTCAAGCCACAGCCAGGCACTTGGCAGAATCCAGGTTCTTGTGGCCGTAGGAAGGAACCTTGCAGGCTGTCCACTACGGGCTGTTCCAGCTTCTAGGTTGCACTCACATTCCTTGGCTCCTGGATCCTTTATTACAGTCTCAGTAAATGTGGGTGGAGTCATTCACTTCAAATCGCTCTTCTTTTGTCTTTCTGCTCTACTTCAGCATCAAAAAACTCTGCTTTTGAGGACTAATGTGATTAAATTGGACTCATCCAGAGTATCCATGGTGATGTCCCTATCTGTAGAGCTGCACCCTTTATCATGTCTGTAAAATCCCTTCACCTTAGCCAGGAACATATACAGGCTCTTCACAACTGATGCACAAAGGTCTTTGGGGGTAGGAGCATTACTTTTCCACACATACTGTTTTAAAAATATATTTTATTTATTATCTTTATTTTATGTGGATGAGTGTAAATGCACTCTAGTGCAATGCCTATGGAGGTCAAAAGAGGGGGTTGGATTCTGCTGGACCTAGAGTTACAGATAGTTGTTAGCCACTATACAGGTCCTCTGCAAGAGCAGCCAGTGCTCTTAACTGATGAGCGATCTCTTCAGGCCCCACACTTACCTTTTTTAAAAACTATTTTTTATTATTTTCATTTTACGTGTATTAGTGTATTACCTGCATGTGTGTGAGTGCACCAATGTTGTGTAATGTCAGAAGAGGGCATTACATTCTCCTGGAACTGTTGTTAGCTGCCACATGAGTGCTGGGAATCAAACCCAGGTCCTCTGCAAAAGCAGTCAGTGCTCCTAACCAATGAGCCATCTGGCCAGCCCCACACTTAGCTTTGATATTAAATAAAGCACATTCTTCTTTTTTTTTTTTTAACAGGGGAGAGTGTGAACGTAGTCCCCCACTACCACAAATTATGCAGTCGAGTTTCCCACATTTGGGGAAATCGCAGGGGTCAGCACATCCGGAGTGCAATGGATAAGCCTCGCCCTGGGAAAACCACCTTCGTGATCATAGTATCTCCCCTGCCAGGTAAGTATATAAAGCACATTCTTATTGGGCCTTTGTAGACATTGGAATTCTCATTTTATTCCTCAGTATATTCAAGAATATTTTAGTAGATGGTTGCTTCTATGAAGCAATCTACACAGATCACTTGTTTTTATGCATAAATACTTCTTTATTTAATTTTTTCTTCCCTTCGAACCACTGGCTTTTTGTCCTCCCTCCATCACCTGCTACAGATAGCATTCCAGGGTCTGTTCTGGTGAACTTTGTTCTACTTTTGCATCAGTTGCTTTCTTGGCCCTCAGATTTTCTCAGTTATCATCAGTCTGTGGCTTCCATGTTATAGGTTTTGTAAGAGATAATTATTTTCAGGCTGGCTAGAAATATTCATCTTGAGAAAGAGGAGAAATGAAGTAATTTGAGAAACTGTATGCTTTTTAGCAATATATTTTATTTTCTTAAAAGTTTTCATTGCAGTTTTTATTAGGTTTTTAATAACAAAGTCAACACCTACTCATTGCAGTAATTAATATATATTAAATGTATAATCAGGTAGATAATTGCTACCCTCAACCCTTGCTAACTCCACAGCCAGTTAATGAGTTAAGTTTGTGTATGCTGTGTATCCTTCCATTTCTTCCTCTGTGTACACAACTGTATAAGAACATACAAAACCGATGCTGGAGAGATGGCTCAATGGTTAACACCACTGACTGCTCTTGCAGAGGATGCGGAATCAGTTCCCAGTACCCATATAGTGGCTAACAAATGTTGGTAACTTCAGTTCCAGGGGATTTGATGCCCTCTTCTGGCTCCCAGGGGGATTGGAGGCATAAACAGGTGCACTTAAATACATGCAGTCAAAGCACTCATACATATAAAAAAAGAAATAATTTAAAAAATATAAAACTGTTTCATTAGCATTTGACTTAATATGTTAAGTTGTATTTCATTTGTATGTTGGCATCCTAATTCTTGGAAGTTTAGAAAGTAATCTTAGGTGGGCACAGACTTGTTGTGAATGTAAGGTATCATCAGTTAAGACGACGTCATTGGAATAAGCCCTAAACCATTGTGCCTGTTGTCTTTATTAAAGAGGATATTTGGACAGAGGTGCATGCTCATTGGCTGAGTACTATGTAAATATGAAAGCAAAGACTGGGGTGGTTCGACTGTGAACAAGAAAATGTTAAAGGATGCCAGCACTCAGCAGCTAGGCAAGAGGCTCAGAGCAGACTCTCAACAGTCTTTGGAAGGAAGCAACATTCCCAACATCTTGATCTTGGGCTTCTAGTGTCCAGAGCTATGATATAAATGTCTACTGTTTAAGCCACTCAGTTTGTGAGGTCTTAGACAGGCCATCCCTAGCAAATGAATACATTTGCTTCATAAATGTGGGACCACATACAAATTATCTTGGGACATGCTATGTTCATTTAATAGACAATGAATACTGTTTCAGGTATATTAAATGAGGATGGTGTTGCTGGTGAGTAGGAATGTGGAATGAGCAGTTGCAGCTGCTCGAGGTCTCTTTCCTCAGGTCAGGAAGGGGTGTGAGAAGCTGCAGGATTGCTGGCATAGGCTTGGCTGTGGACCAACAGGGCAAGGGACCAACAAGGGTGCTGCCAGCAGGTGGGGGCTAGGATCAGCCCTGTGGAGCTTCAGTCTTGAGGTCCCCTCCTGTGCTGGCATGAATGGAGTTCACTCAGGGAGGAAATATTTCTCATTCATTCACATATAACTGCTCACACATAACCATGTGCATACATGTGTAACACAAGCCCTGGACGAAAAAAGAGTTCCCTGCTAAGGTCTTAGGAAATTCAAAGTGAAGCAAATAATCAAACATGGGTTTGACACACTCAGAATTCTTCTGAATTTGTGCTGCTTCATATAAAACTAGCCTAGCATGGTAAGGATATAACAGTCTCTGGATTCTTGATCTGCAGAAACTAAAATACGATATAAATGGTCAAGGAATTTATCACTATGAATGTTTCAAAACTGGGTGTGGGGTACAGAGAATTGTTTACACTCACAGGGGGTGGACTCTATGAATATAGCTTCCACTGGGCATAATTTTTATGTTATCCAAATAATAATGAATTCTAGGCAACTATAAATACATCACTACTTTCAGGGCATTTTATGTACCTTCTAGGTCCAGCTTTCTAAATGTGTCAAGTGTTTATATGGCAATTGACATGCCAGAAATTTTCTACATATTTATGCCATTCTTGGAGTGATTTATCCATGAAATGGAGTGGCGATGCAAGAACAGGCAGATACTGCTTCCTTTTAAGGTCAGTAGCCCAGCACCGAGTTCAGTGTGTGTAAGGACTGAAATAGGAAAGTTTATTTGGGAAAAAAACATCACGGTGTTTTTCTAGACAATCAGGTGACCTTTTTTTTTTGGCTCAAAACTGGTAGGAATTTGGTCCTATCGAATACCTAAGATATTCTGATGTTGAATTATTGTTCTTAGGGCGACCTTGAATATTTTGACATATGCCACCTCTTAAATTTATTTTTCAGATCTTTAATTTTGTCATTCATAATTTTCCAGAACCCAAGTACAATTTTAGATGATCATATAGATTCCATTAGCCAAATGGACTCATTATTGGCAGCCTCAAGACTTAAGGATATCTTCTATGTAGTGCCATAAAACTCCTATAATACTATACATTCAGCCACATGGTCAGAATTTACAAAACTGACATTATACTTAATACAATTATATGCCAAAATTAAAATAACTTTTTCTTCTTTTCATTTTCCCAGGATTTTGTGTGTGAGACAGTTCAAGACACAGGGACTCCAAACTGATTTCAGAGACTTCTGAAACATAGTTTTGGTTTTCTATCGGGGGAAAAGGATAAGGGTGATTCTCTTAGAAGAGAACCAGCTGATGGGCCTGAGGAATATTGAATTGATCAATTTCTGAACAAACCAAAGCTTTTGTTGCCTAGTGATTTGCAAAATGTGTGATTTTATTTCTTATATCATCTATTCATAATGATGAATAAAGATGGCTCAGTGGTTAAGAGCGCCAACTGCTCTTGCAGAGGACCAAGGTTCAATTCCCAACACCCACATGGCGACTAAGAACTGTCTTTAACTCCAGTTCCAGGGGAATTCAACACCCTCTTCTGACCTCCGAGGCATTGCACGACACGGGTGCATCAACCTACATTCACACAGTACACTCATACACATAAAAAATAATTTAAAAATTAAAAAAAAGAAAAAAGACAGGTTGCAATTTATGCACTGTTAGAGGAATACTCACCTTGTCTCAGGACTTAATGAAAATCTATAATTTTTATTTCTGCATTCACTTAGTCCATAGAGATGTTATGTCATATTCATCTCTAAGGAAATTGAATACATAAGTACAATTTCAAGGAACCAGTTTAGCAATCTTGCTTAGTCTTAGAACTTGGTAGTGACAGCCAAGCCATGAATTCTACTTCGAGATAATTAAATATTTGATATTTTGGGACAAACTCTGAAAGAAGCAGAAATTATTTCTATAGCTTAATATAGATATGAAGGCAGGTGTATGAGCCAAACAGCATGAAAGGTGAAGGAATCCTACTTCCCATGGCAGATAACGAGAGCACCTAATGTCACAAAGTCTGCTTCTGTCATGTCTGATTGTAATTTCTTAATTATTGAATTAATGTGGCATTTCTTCATGCTCCAGGCACAATCATTTTCAGGGCATGTCACATAAGATTGTCATTCACCACAGACTAACTCTGGAAATAGGGGGATGTATCTCTTCAGAATTAGATGAATTTTATCCTTGTATACCCCTTCATAAGTTGTTCCCTTTAATTCTATTACCTTCCATAACTTGGGGGTCCTTTCCCACAAAACTGCTTGGTAAAGTATACAAATTGACTGCAGGCCAGCCTCTTAGAGCTGTGGACAGAATGGAGCTGGAATCCAATTGCAGTCAGCCTCTTATCTCAGGACAAGCTCCGAGAAAGCTCTCATGACGGAATCGTTCTGGAGACAACCAGTCACAAACATGCTGTGGGTGAGGTCAGCATGTTGCCTGTCAGGATGAGGGGGCGAGACATTTTGTACAGCTTGTGAACCTATTAGACCATTGCTCAATATGGGAGGGGAAGCTCTATTTGACTAATGGAATATACAAGTTTGGTAATGTGCTAATGGTGTAAATATCTAATGCCTCTTGTTTTTGGAGACATACTAATGGAAGAAAGTACCCTTTTGTAACTATGTAATAAGAAAAGGATTGGTTTTTCTCAGAACTTTTCTGAATGTCCATGATCTCCAGGGCAGAGGAGCTTGGGATACCAGAGAGGAAGCTGTAACACTGAGTTCAAAACTAATGGTCTCTCTTGAGATCACAGTGTTCTGGGGTAAAATTGGAATCTGTGGAGATTGCTGTGGAGTCTTCTCTGGGGGATCAAATAAGAAACTAAATTTATAATAATCCTTTAAGAAGGAAGATAATCTCTGAGGTCTTTGATCTTTCAATGTGTACCCTGGAACCACCATGAAAGGAAAAAACCCATTAATATTGAAAATTTAGTGACTCCAAACTTTGCTGATATTCATGGTTGACTCTGAGTTTAAGCAAAATAAGTAAAACTTAGAAAAAAAGCAGGCTCCTGCACACCCACCTCAAAATAGTGCTAACCCCTTCTCTAGAAAACAAGCCAAAAATGTTGGGAAAGATAGCTTAAGTAATAGAATTCATTATGAGCTTTGGCCCTTTGACATACAGGAAATACCATTTTTGAAGAGACACCTGTTTACTAGGAATGCATTAATTAAAACATTTTGAGCTACATTCTTTCTCCAGAGAAATCATTTTATAACTTCTAGAATTGAAGCACATTTTAATACTCTTTCTCTCTCTGATAGAAATGAAGAATTGATTATTTCCAGTGTTTGAACAGTTTCTATGAAGAACTAAATTTCTTAGGTATTTCTTAGATGTTTGAGAGGAAAACCAACCCCATGGTAAGCAGTTTCATACTAGAATAACATGATAGTTGGCAACTTGCAGCTACTTGTTAGAAATTAAATGATAAAACGTTTCCATTGGATTTTTTTTTTTTTGCCACAAGGGGTTTTCCATTTGTTCTTTATAATAACAGCTCATTCTGAAATCTAAAGTAAAATTCAAAATAAAACCCTTCTGAGACCGAAGAGAATACAATTTATTCAGAATATAGTTTCTATTGTTATTAAAACAGAATATTAAAACCTATGTTTGCTCATTCTATCTAGGCCCATCAAGCTGAGACGATTATTCAGACTGCAGATTAGCATCACCTATCAACATCGCCACTAGCTGGAATAAAGAGGAAGAGCCAAGCAGGCAAATAGGCATGACTTACTTTCTCAACCTTCTCTTGAGCACAATTGACTGTTGTTTGGCTTACTGAATAGCTTTTCTTTTGGGGGAGGGAGTGATCCCTCATTACATAATTTTAAGTGCTTACAAAATTTTATTACTGAAATGATTTTGAGAGTTATTTATAATTTTTCTTACAAGATCTATTGTTTATGGTTCTAGAGATTTTTATAGAAAAAAATTCTAGTATATTCTGTAGTATGTATGCATTTATTATAACGTGCACCTGTGATTTACATAGATTTAAATCAAGAGTCAAATTTTTAATTTTTATTTGTTGATGTCTAAGTGGTTGCCAGGTGGACACCCATGTCTTTCAAACTGTAAGCTTTTGTATATAACGTAAAGACATTATCAAAGACTTTGGAGCTTTTTCTCAAGCTTCACAGTATTTAGGCTTTTTGCCTGCTGGGGAGTCACCTGAAAAATCTAATCAGGTCTGGTGGTGTCCTGGACTTTCCTAAGGAACCTCTGCCGGAACTTTGCTAGGCAGCTGGAACATGGAAGCTTCCTTCCAGGCAGCGCTCTGCTGGCTTGGTTTAGTGGAATTCCTTCCTTCACTCTGTCCCTTTCCCCTTCCTTCTCTTCTATCCTCTCCCTTCTGTCTTCACCCTCCCTTCCTCTCCTTCCTCTCTCCTTCTCTTTCTCCCTCCCCCTCTCCCTTTCTCATTCTCTCATCTCTTGCTTTCTCAGGCAGGATCTCATATATCCCAGGCTGGCTTTGAATTTTTGAATTTGCTGTATAGCTGAGGACGATCTTGACCTTCTGATCCTCCTACCTCTACCTCTACCTCCCAAGTGATGGGGTTATAGTGGGATTGCAGATGTGTGTGTGCTGCTACAGTTGTTTTCTTGGTGCGTGTGTGTGTGTGTGTGTGTGTGTGTGTGTGTGTTTAATTTTTAGAATTTCCCATTTCATGACACTCTTGGAGGGGACAGTAGATAGAGCCTGACTTTAGAGTTGAAACTTCAATTTGGGAAATAACATTGAAAATTCGATTATTTATGCATATTAGAAAACTTAGTTTTGCTGTTAATCTCTATTATTTCATTAATCATAGACAATGATAATTTGTTGCACAGAACTGTATAAAAAATAAGTGAAAACAATCCAAGATGGTAAAAGTACTTTATAATAAACTCACAGGATGCCATTTTTTGTTTTGAAAAATTTAAAATCATCCTTTCAGTTTCCCCTGTTCTTTGGTCCTTATTTATCCACTCAACAGAGAGCCTGTATGTCTTCTGCGTGACAGGCATGGCAGGTACCAGATTGTATCTGGAGCTAATGGTCCAGTGGAAAATCTGACTTTGCAGCAGCACATTAGTAATGCTGTAATCATGCCTGATAGTGGAAGCTGAGGTGGGAAATACTTGTTTTTAGGAGAGGGTAGAATGGAAACTAATGTGGATTGTGAGCCAGGGAGACCTGGCTATGGAATGGATATCCCATTTGAAACTGGATCAGAAAGAGGATCTGGGCAAGAGAGGAGCTGGCCAAAATGTTTCCCTCGTCAGAAACAGCAAGTGCTAGTACTGCCGGGTAGAAAGGGAGTTCAGAGCACTGAGTCATAGCTAGGTTATCAAGGCTGAGGACTTGTTGGGTAGAGGATACAGGTGGTAGTCCCATCCATATTAAAAATGTGTGGTTTTCCCAAATTCCATTGGAAGTTATTCAAGTATCTAGAGCAGCTGAGTTGCATAAGCCCATTTATGTTTTAAAGACTCAACTCCAAATACAAGCTGTAGTGTTAGATGTGCCAATATAGAACACAACATTCGTGAGAAAATTTTATACAGCATGCCTAGGTGCTTACCATCTCATGTTCACATGATCAAGCTGTATTGTGTTCTCTGCTAATCTTTTTTTTTCAATGTTTCAGAACTAAGTTTTTCCTATATTTTTTTGCTTTTTTAAACAATAGGTAGTAAGTAATGAATACAAGCATCCTTCATGTAAAACCAATTTGCAAGAAGCTGTGCCCAAACCCACACAGCCCAAGGCTCTCACAATCCAGCTGTAGAGGCTTGTATGTACAATCATGTTGATCAAATAAGTGTTCAGTCTATATTGCTGTAGCCTCAAATTCACCCCAATTGTAGCCCTTACATTCTACCATGCCCTCTATTCTGAAGATTGTTCCCTAGGCTTTAGAAAAGGGGCACAAGTGGGCGAGAAGCAAATCAGTCTACTTTCTCTGGGGGATGTCGTTTTGGACTCTGATCAGCTCAGGCTGTTTCTCTTCATGGGTTGGCAGTTTATCCAGGAATAACCTTTCAATCCTACTAATGAAGCACAAGCAATTAGATATACAGGCATTTAAACAGTACTGATTATTATGGTAGGTTATGTTGGTATAGACACATATGTTTGGATGGTATGCTAATCCTTGAACTATAGCTTTTCTGTAAAAGATGACAAGGTCTTACTGTGGCTTATAACATCTCCTAACCACTAGAGGATGTAAGCTTCTGGCATCAGCCATGAATTATTCCTCCAAGGAGAGAGCTACTAGCCAATTATATTTGGGATATACAGACATATACAGACATATGGCTGCCACTGTTGCACAGTATTTCCAGGCAGGTGAGGTGTAGCTGATGCTGACAAAGGAGTCTTGCTTGACTCAAGGAGACCAATATTTGCTTTATTGGTTTAGTGGCCTTTGGTAACACTCTCTGGCATTCCAGAGACCAACTGTACACTTGCAAGTGTGGTCTCAATACATCTTTCCCATGCTTACACCAGGTCTTTGACAGCAGGGCCTTACTGCCTCTCTTCTTGCAAGTATCCCAGTTTACAGGCAAAAAACCTTTACCTTTTGGGGGGCTTGGGTCCCCTGGCCAACATCTCCTTGGTAGAATAATCCTTTGCTGATATCAGAGCTCTCCTGTATTAATATATTTTGCTTAAGTGCATAGCTTAAGGAGACTTTAGTATTATATTTAGTTCTGAATAGAGAATAATCCTTTTAACAGTTCCTATGTCTATTAGTCAATTAAAGAAGGCAGGTTTACTGGTTTTATAAGAGATTACCTCTATAACAGTTGGCTCCAATTTATAGTTAGAGAATGACCTCATCATCATCATATTTCTCCTTGTTCTATGGAAGGGAGGTAAGAAAGTCTCTCGTATTAAAACTTTGCGGCACCTAGAAGGTAAGTTTCGTTAGGACTCATTATAAATAGTTGTTACAAGTAGGATCCATAGAGGGATTCGATGTTTGTAGCAGTCTGAGGCTTTTCTTCCTTTCAATGTTCAGACGGGCCAACCTTTCTGCTGGCACTTCCTGATACATCCTACACAATGCAAAGCTGTATCTTTTCTTTCTCAGCCGTTAAGCTGGTGACATTTTGAACTGTTGGAACATACAAATCTTTTCCCGTAGTTAGTTTTAAGATTTGAATTTTGGGGCTGGAGAGATGGCCTAGCAGTTGGGAGCGCTGACGCTCTCGCAGAGGACCCGGGTTCGATCCCCAGCACCCACATGGCGGCCAAGAGCCGTCTGAAACTCCAATTCCAGGAGAACTCCAGTTCCAGGGGAATCCGACACTCTCTTCTGACCTCCGCAGCATTACACAACACGGGTGCACAAACTTGCATGCAGACAGTACATTCAAACACATACAGAAATAAATAAAATTAATTAAAAAAAAGATTTGAATTTTGTATATTTAATTGCTGTGAGTTCAACAAGTATCCAATTTTGCCCAGACTCTGTCTACAGGTTACATTGTGTTTTAGGACTTAATAAAAGTAAATAAGTGTATATTAAACAACATTGGTTTAAAGGTTCTGATAAAAATGGTAATGCACCTGAGTTAATTGGAAATATAAATTGTTGTTGTCCACATTTGTTTTACTTAAAATCTGTAAAACAATAACTTTGGGATTGGCACATACAAATGTTGTCTATAATTTTTCTGCTGTACAGTATCATCTTGTAGCAGTCTCTTTTACCTGTAGGATGATTTAACTTAAAAAATTAAGTTTGCTTCCCAAGCTAACCACATATGGTCACCCAAAACAGCTTGGTGAAATCTGTGTCTTGATTCCAGCCTATAGGTATGTGTAATACAACTTCCTTTTTGAGACTCATAGGTCAAAAAATAAAAACCTAAAATAAAAAGGGGGGGATACAGATATATATGAAACCTTTTTGTCAAAAACTTTGCAATTCAAATCTTAAAACTAACTATGGATAGATGTTTTCAGCTCTTATTAGCTCACTCCAAACAAGGTTTTCAATGAACATAATGACTAATGGAAATTATATTTCATTACCAAAATGCATACTGTATCAGAAATATGGATTAGTTAGAAATCTTGTGTAGGACCCCAGCATCTCTACCCTTGATACTGAGTTAGGAACAGCCTGGCTTTGTTGAGTCTTCTTTGTGACTCCCATTGTTCAAAGTTCCTATGGATAGCAAAACTGTCTTAAAAGAAAAATCTGAGGCTGGAGAAATTGCTCAGTAGTTAAGAAAACTGATTGCTCTTGCAGAGGACCCAGGTTCAAATCCAAGGTTCATAGCATCCACGTGATGGCTAACGATGGTCCATAACTCCAGTTCCAGGGTGTCCAACACCATCTGTGGACTCTTAAGACACTCCACAACATGGGTGAACTTACATACATAAACATAAAAATTAATTAATTAATGAAAACAAAATGTTTTGAAATCTCCAAAATCAAAAGAGTAAGTAATCTTTATCTAAGTTTGACCCACATCCAAACAGGAGGGCTGGAGCTTTTCCTCAGACAAGAACTTTCAGGGCAGAGCACTCCACTTGGGGGACATTTTTACCCAGAATCGTTCACTGCTGCTCTGCTCACCCTCATGCTGTTCCCCAAACCTGCCGCTGTCAGTTTTAGGACAACTAAAGCCTTTTTAGAAGTGTTGGAAACAGGGTAAGACAAATATGTACCTCAGGGCCTGTTCCAGGAAGGCATGCTTCCCAGAGCATATTTAAGTCTGCATTCCATTTCCTTCAAAGTGGTGTCAGGAAACAATGTTTGGGTAGAGAGGACATTTTGGATTGTGTTTACAGGGCCCTTGGGTGCACTTATTTTTTAGTGGTGTGTGCCACACTATTAAGAGTGGCACACTTTTAACTAGCACATGGAGACTGTGCTGATTTAGGCTTGCCCTGGTACAGTGCTGCTACAAACAACCGAGAGAGGCAGGAATGTTTCTTCCTCTACTTCCGAGATCTGCTTTAACATGTGTCTCCCCTGTTTCTCAGATCCCTGTTTCCAAAAAATGCTTAGTTCTCTCTTGAAGCGAATAAAGGTTTGCAATTTAATTATAATAGCTCTGTTTCTTGACCACTTAGCCTATTTTAGATTTTCTTAACCTTGCAAGATAAATAGCATGTAACATGGATAGGCACCGTGGTTGAGTGGTAGAGGTCTTGAGGAAAGAATTCTAAGCTTTCTGCTCACCAACTCTGAACTTAAATTTTTTCAGTTACATTTGTTTATTGCATGCAAGTGCACAGTGCCTGTGTACCCTGCACATGTGGCTGGCAGAAGACCCCTTGCAGGAGTGGGTTCTCTCCTTTCACCATGTGAGTTCTGGGGAAAGAACTTAGGTTGTCAGGCTTGGTGGCAATCGCCTTTATCCACTGATCTGTCTCACCAGCCCATGTACTTTTTGATGATTATAAATCCTCCTGGTTTTAGTCGAGACTTTTAAAAAGTCGTAAAAAAAGACTTTAAAAAAGCAGGAATGTGGCTAAAGTTCTATCGCCAGCTTCAATTGAGCCCAGAGGCTGCCCAAGGATACCAGGGGCCCTGAAAGCCCACCGGCCATGTATTTTCATAAAAAAGAGGGTAAAACGTACCTGCCTAGACATCACTAGCATTGTGAACTAGTGTGCCAGCAGGTACTTTCTGGAGGCCATAAAAATACTGCTTACATTATAGAATGGATAGAAGTACAAATTAGAGAAAGCATCTGGTCAAGTACTTCAATACATATCAGTTCTTTTTTTTTCCTCTTTTTGAGACAGGGTCTCCCTGTAGCCCCAGCTGGAACTCACTATGTAGACCAGGCTGACTGTGAACTCACAGAGATCTGCCTGCCTCTGCCTGCCTAGTGAGTGCTGGGATTAAAGGTGTGTGCCACCACGCCTGGGTCAGTTATCTTTCTTATAATTTAAGATTATAATTTGGAGGTATGCTGGGAATCAACATAGCTCCTAGTTCCAGGTTTATACATGATTATGTTTTATGGTAAGAATACTAGCTAACTAGAATTAGCATTTTATATGTAGTTCTAAAAATACTTGTTGGGTACTATTCTAAGTACTTATGTATATTAACCTCTTTTATAGCACTGACAACTTTAGAAGTTGGTATCCATATTTGGAGATGGAGAAACTGAGGTAAGAGGCAGTCAGCTTGCTCTGGAGTCTTCCTGGTAAGTGACCATGGGGACTGGCATCTGCCCTGAGAGTCGGGCTCCATCCATGTAATGACTGTGTGCATCCCACTCTTGACTGACATTCTATTGTAGAGGTCTCTTTTCTAATTTAGTTATGGATTCCCTCTAATAGCAAGTAGGAAAGAAACAAAGCTGGGAGGATACTCCAAGGTTATCTTAGCAAATAGAAGGAACTAATTGCTCTGTTGAAAGAAGTTCAAATGGAGAATTTATGGAAGATGAGTTAGGTCCAAAGTTGGTAGCCATTAGGGCAAAGGAAATTTTGAGTACAGTCACTGGGTTAAATAACCAGATTTCACCCTGATTTAGCTTCATGGCTAATGCACAAACAAGAAATGGAACTATAGAAAAACAATGGAATTAATTATTCATATTTATTAGGTGTCCATACAAATTATCTTAATTATCGCACTGGTCATGTGAGCCATGCATTACAATTTTATCTGTTTGTCAAATGAGAAATCTGAAGCACAGTTAAGAATTGTCCTCAACTGAGGCTGAGGAACTCTCGGCAGCTGATTGCTGCTGGGAGGGAGCGTTGATCTTTGTTAGGGGAGTGATGCTACATGGGCTGAATAGGCTCCAGTGGATGGACTCAACGGAGAGACAGCTGGGGACACAAACTTCACTTGGTTGGCTTTAACCTATGTGAAAGAATGCATGAAATGCTGTGGGCAGGCTAAGGGGGGGTACAGATAGGGGAGGTCCAAATATGATTACAATGTATCTTATAGCTGAGCCTGGTGGCGCACGCCTTTAATCCTAGCACTTGGGAGACAGAGGCAGGTGGATCTTTGTGAGTTCAAGGCCAGCCTGGTCTACAGAGTGAGTTCCAGGACAGCTGGGGCCACAGGGAGACCCTGTCTCAAAAAGACCAAAAAAAAGTATCTTATGAAATCTACAAAAATTCAATTAAAAATAAATTGGAAAGAAAATTGTCCCTGTGGTGAATGCTGCTGTGGATGGAGAGTGTAACCCTCCTTACTGGGACTCTCCCCAGCCCTGTGGCTGTGAGTCTGGTCCCTCAGCCACACAGACCATGATGGTGGGAAGTTTCACATACTCAGGTCTTATTGGCATGAGAAATAACTAAATGAGCGGAATAAAACTATTCCTTTGTTCTTCTGTTTCAAGATGATGTAGCTCAAGAGGCCACACCAGGAAGGAAAGGGCTGGGCAGGGGGTCACATTCTAGGACTACACTTGGTTTTCCTTGAGAAGATCACATGCTCTCAGTAAAAGGAGAACTTTAAAGAAGCCATTGGCTTTAAATCTTCTAATATGAAGGCTAAATCTCTCAAAGAGTAGAAAGATGGAAACTCAGTCATGGAGAGTCTATGTTCCTGTAAGTGGGAAATGGAGTAATTCAGTGATGCGGTGCGGAGACCACTCTGCTTTTTTTCTGGAACATCATTCTGCCCACAGTGGGGACAGTTCTTAATTATTCAGATAGTGACAGATCCCTAAGTTAGCTAGACCTGGTGAGGTCATTAATAGCTCTGTCAGAAAGCTGAAAATCACTTGCTCCTTGTGACTTTGTGGCAAGTAAAATTTTATCCATCAGGTGTTTTAATAATGCAGTTGCTCTCCAAGGCCTGCCACAGAGTTCTCTTTATGCTAAATTAGTATGCTTGAGAAGAGGGCTCCGAAGCAGATAAAAAGTGCTGCTCTCAAGAATGAAACCAACACAACCATTTAAACCCTCATAAAAGTCTTTGTATTTGGCTTAGAGGGAATAGGACCTCATTATTCTGATGAAAGTTTAGTTGAGTTCTATTTCCCTTAGCTTCATCTTTCAATGAATCATAAATAAAAAATGCCAAGTAATAAATACCTTGAACAAAATGCATTTTAATAATTCTAAAGGGTTTCATTACTGTGGCTATAAGCTGGGAATGTAAATTATGACTGATGCTGTAACTTCCATTCATTGACTTCAGAGATGCCTTTTCTGCTGGTGTAAATGCTGAAAGATCGTGCAGACTAAATTAAGTTGATGTCACTAAATGGAATGCCTTTGCTTTTGAATATCTAACAGCTATTATAAAGGCTGTGAGGATTGTGTTATGATATATAATGTTGTGTGGTTTGAATGCTTTAATGAAAACAATCCATACTTCAAGGTAATAAATTGGAAAGTTACCCAAGAGGGACCAAACAGCTGTTTTCAATAATGCAGGTAAATTCTAGTCATGGGAAAGTCTCTATTCTGGCCTTAACTGTTGGAAAAGTGTTGTGCATTTAACAGGCCCTGGGACAAACAGAAAAATCCATTATGCAATCTGTGCTCAGCCTGTTGGTTTTTCTTTCTTTGTTTATTTGATTTAATTTTAGTTCATCGTTTTCACCTTCCATCCTAGTGAATCTGGAATTTGGGACTAGTTGCTGCTTCAGGAGAAAATACACCAATGTGCATTTTTATTAGTGCTTTCCTATTGTTCTTTAATGCTCTTTAAAAATCTCTATGTAGCCACATCCTACTTAAATCCTAGAGCAAATGCTGTATCTTCCATGAAGTTCTTTGGTTGTGTGGTCATTGGACCCTGCCCTGAACTCCTTTCTATGTGGTGTGCCTAGATGCACAGGTAACACTATATAAATATTTTATTTGTTTCATACACACAATTCTGAGGGAACTAACTTCTTTGAGGACAGAATCTTACATACATTTCCCAAATGGCTTAGCCCATTGCTTTACCTTCTTAGCTGCTAATGGAATGAATAAATACAGGATGTAGGTTTAAAATGATATCCTATAGTAATTTTGGAAATGCTTAATGATGTTTATAGCCCACATTTTTAGTGTGTTTCAGGTTTGTATTCATTATCGTTCTGTTGCTGTGATAAAATACCATGAGCAAAAACAGTTTATAGAAGAAACGGCTTACTTTGGCTTAGGGTTCCAGAAGGTTAGAGTCTATCATGATGGGGGGGGGGCACCTGGCAGCATAGCTGCAGTAGGAAGCTGGGAGATCACATCTTAGCTCCACACAGGAAGCAGAGAGAGCGTGGGAAGGGCAGCGAGATCATAAAACCCCCAAACCTGTACCTAATGTACTTCTTCCAGCAAGGTTCCATGTCCTAAAGCTTCCATAACCTCCCCAAACAGTGCCACCATCTGAGGACCAGGTATTCAAATACATGCGCCTATGAGGGACATTTCTTTTTGTTTGTTTGTTTGTTTGTTTTGGTCTTTTCGAGACAGGGTCTCCCTGTAGCCCCAGCTGTCCTGGAACTCACTCTGTAGACCAGGTTGACCTTGAACTCACAAGGATCTACCTACCTCTGCCTCTCAAGTGCTAGGATTAAAGGCATGCACCACCAGGCACAGCTGAAGGACATTTCTTATTCATGCCACAAGTCTTTCATACAAATATGTATGTACTGCATTTTGTTTGATTTTTAGTAAAGAGTGGTAACTTGTATCATTTCTACCCTCATCCACATGGCAGCTAAAAACGTGTTTAAGCTGGGTGTGGTGGCACATGCCTTTAATCCTAGCACTTGGGAGGCAGAGGCAGGCTGATCTCTGTGAGTTCAAGGCAGACTAGTTTACAGAGTGAGTTCCAGGCTAGCTGGGGCTATAGGGAGACCCTGTCTCAAAAAAGACACACACACACACACACACACACACACACACACACACACACACACAAATGTCCTAGACAAACCATATTGTCAGGCCTGCAGAGCTTGGAAGGAAAGATTGTGTACATTTCTACACACATAGTAGAGATGAGTGTCACAGGAGGATCCACTGAAACAACACAGACCTCAGAGGAAAGAGAGCCCCGTGTCTTCTTGGACTGGGCTGTAAGGAGCCCTTACTGAGCAGAGGGATTCAGACACTTGCCAGCTTACCACTTGCTGTTTCTAGAACAGACTGAATATCACAGCCCTACCAACAGGAGAAGAATCTTTGTAATCCAAGCATGGGACTCGGTAGTGAACCAGGCTCCAGCAGATGGACACAAATTGAAGAACATTTGGGGACACAAATTAGACTCTGTAAGCCTTATTATTATATATACAGTATCAAATTGGACAGGGGCCAATAAGGTGAGGCAAGGATAGGAGAGCCTTTTAAATGCCATCAAATTATATTGTACGAACACCACAAAAGTCAATTAAATTAAAATACTTTAAAATAATCTACTTAATCGAGCATTTCTGGGGATAAAGTACTAACATTCTCATAGGGGAAGAGAAGGCAAGTTTATATTACACATTCAAACTCCTTTGTATCTCCTCCCCCAGCAATTTCCTTGTACCACCACTGGCTGAGGTCGGGGGTTCCCTTCCTCTAGTGCTCCTTACCCGTGCAGAGAGCCTTAGGGCTATGGCCTGCATCCTCCATCACTAGTTGCTCTACCCTGCCTCCCCTTCTCCAGAAGTACCACTAATTTCCTTTGAATACTGCCCCTGGCTATTTAATGGTTGTCAAAGGCCATCACTATGAGATCAGGGTCTTACTACCCCCAGTTGTCCTCCAAATCTGCCCTTATTCAAATTTAGTGAGAAATTTTAAGTAACAAAATTTTAGGTCATCCTGTAATTGTCTTATGCATGCATATCCCCCCACCCCCCATCACATTCTGATTCTTGTGGAGGGAGGCACTCATCTTCAAGCTGTCTTCTTTGCTAGTACCTAGGACGAGGCTCCATCACAGAGGGCTCAGGTGGGATGTTAAGCTTCTTGTGCAGCACAGGGCCACAGTGCTGAGTACCCATTGGCTAGGTGAGGCAACGGCTGTGACTAAATGGTATTTCTGCCACTGATATTCCTAGTAGAGTCTCAATCCCAGGAAAATGTGACTTCTGGTGACTGAGGTAACCCTAAGAACAAAAGCATATTCAGATATCTCAGATTCCAGAGCCCAGTGTGAATGAGATATGACGGGCTCTATGCATTCTTGAGGATTGATCATGAAAAAACTGCATAAGAAAAATTCAGGGAGAGAAAACTGCAATTGTGTCTGAAGATGCCACCCAGTGTTAGCTAAAGCTGATGTTTATTATGATGTTTTGACCCTCCCAGATCCAAAAGGAAAGGAATGTGATGAATCCTATTCATGAACTCTAGGGTTCCATGCTGACATATGACACACAAATATTCCCACCACCGCTGTCAGAATTTATTTCCATGTGTTACATTTTATTGACATAAGAAATGTACATATGGTCTGCTTCCCCTCTTTATGGTCTAATTACTATAAATAGCCTGGAGTTCTTTTATCTCTATGATATATTGAGCCATCATGTTTTACGGGATTGTTTATTCCTGTTTTTTAAGAAAAACATAAGAGTGAAACAATTCTGGAATGAGAGCCCAGCTTCATGAAAGCAGTAGTGTGCATACGTTGCATGTGCAACATTAGCAGCACATAAAACACATGCATCTTGGCCTCTAGCTACATGGGAAAACATTTCTAGCAGTTGATTTCATTTCTGGGTTAAAACATATTTGTATATTAAAAACAAAATTGAAACCATTTAAATTATCTCTATCTCTTGTAGTCAGATGGAACTACAGAAAATACTCTGGAAATATTACTTTTACATGTGTTTACAGTGTAAAGCTTGAAAACCTTAGTTCTTAGAAATAAATGACTGAACAAGAGAAACAACAAAAATAAACCAAGAAAAATGAAGAAAACTAAGCCAGGAGACATGGTTTGAGAGTTGGATTATTTAGTAAATTGATCTTTTTACAACATAGAAAAATCAAACTACTATTGGTTGGTTGAGAGTCTGACTGGGTTTTGTGTCTGGCACATCTTAGATCTTTATATAAGGAACAACTCAGAGCGGAAAGGCCCTATGTGGCGGCCAGTGCTCTCATCCTTCTCCAGCACCAATTCTCTTAACCAAGGGCTCAGTCTATCCTTGTCTCTGGTATCCGTTTTAACATTTCAAGTGATCTGGAACCATTTTTAGAATAACTTTTACAACAAATGTTATTTTTCTCATAATAAAATTTGCCCATCTTTAAGCATTCAAACCACACTGTTAAAGCATTAGAGTCCATTTTCTTCCTCTTTTACAAAACTACTATCCGGATATTTGCATACAAAAGAATGTCAAAATGGAACTACCACCAAGCCCCCAATACACATCTTTATAACTAGTGAGGAAAAGATAGAGCAGGCGGGATGGCAGAGGATGAACCAGGAAGAATTGGGCTGTGCTGGACAGGACAATGGCACCAGGCATGCTTCCCATGGGGAACAGGCAGCTTTGTTAGTTAGTATGGAGGTATAGGAAATGGAAGACACTGTCGGCCATGTACTTAGCCATGCTCTCAGTCTCCACCATACCGGCTTTCCATATCTCTGGCTCCTTAAGTTGGTTGTCATATTTGAGTCTATATTTCATTGTGCCATGTGAATCCCTCAGCCAACAGAAATCTTCACAACCATAGTGCTGCACCTTGCAGTGAATACAGTTTGTTTAGAGCTGTTTCGTTCTACTAATCAGTCTGGCATTCCATCTTGTGCCTGGGGGTGGAGGAACATGCAGCCGAGGAAGGAGCCAGCATTGTCTCCATGTTAGTGACGACACTGTTATTTTCCGGTCTGTTCTAGGCCCTGGCTGAAGAGCCCACAGCACTCCGTATGACCCGCACAGCTTGCACATCTGCTATCTGCACATATCTCAGCCATCCTCTCTTGGAGTGTGCTTTTTAGTCAGTATTCCCCAGGCTGATGTATCTCCACACATGCTCTATGATGCTTTGAGAACAAAATCCAAATAAAACCCACCTATGGATTTTCTTGACTTACTGTCTAGTAACTTTTTTAGAAAGAAGAAAAATCCTCTCGTGTTTTGGAGCCTGTGCTAACCCCTAGTCTCCTCCTGGGTTTTCCACTGTGTCTAGTGGCTCCATGGTCAACAATACGTTTGTAGGCTAGAAGCTGAAGATTTTCCTTAATTTATTCCTTTCTCTGTTCTCTGTGGCTCAATCTGATGCCAGGTGAGCAGGTTGCCTCCCATGTGTTTGTTGATCCGATGCTGTAGTATCAACCTTTATCATTTCTTAAATAGGTGACCATAGCAATCTATTGACCGCTAATCCTCCTTGATTCAGGCCAGTTATTATCACCTCTGCTTCCGTATTGCTCTTCTCAGCTAAGTTATTGTTTGGTATCCTATTGGAGTGCTGTGCAGCACTTATTTCATTCCTTCACGGAATATATTTATAAGCTACTAAGCAAAGCCATGTCTTTTGAAAGGAATGGAGACACAAATAATACCTTCAAGGAAATCCCAAACTAGGAGAGAAGACACACATTGGAAAGTGCAGTGACAGAAAGCACGTCTAGGGATAGAGATGTCGAGAACCAATGGTTACAAACAGTCCTTACATCCTACAGACCCTACTATCCCTGCATTCCCATTACTGTTATGTTTTGTTTTACTTGTTTTCTCATTTGACAAATGTAATTAAGCAATGGTTTTTATTTCCTGTTTGTAATTTTTCAAGTAGTGCCTTTAGATTTGATTTTCCTTTGACTTTTAACAATGGTTTTCATCTTTCCTTTCCCTTCATACCATGTACTGAGGGGTCGAATCTCAAATACAGGCTGGACGATGAGAGTGATGATGAATAAGGTGCTGGGATTGAGGGAGCAGAAATGGGGGACACTTGAAGGTCACTGAGTTCAACGACTGTGCATAGGTATGGCGTGACTGACCTTAAGCCGCTATTACTACAGGGGAGGGGAGATACAGCATTCGATATTTTCAAAATAACCTCAAATCTGTAATATTTGTGTAAAAGCCTTAGTTTGTAAATATAAAATTAACTAAAACCCAAAATAATACATGACTTGAACAAACTAGTTTGTAAGCCAAGCTGATTTCAGGGACTGGCAGTGTTAGGTGAATATTTGTCTCTTAAAACTTACTTTGAAAAATGTTGAAAGGCTTACCATGAAACTGCAGTTACCTGTTACCTTGGTTCACCAACAATTTCTGCATTTCATTTTTCCCTCTCTTCCTAGATCTTTCCTGCATTTATTTTTTAAAATTTAAAATGTTTATTGTTTGAAAATTTCCAATGAGGGCTGGAGAGATGGCCTAGCGGTTAAGAGCGCCTACCGCTCTTACAGAGGACCCGGGTTCGATCCCCAGCACCCACATGGCGGTCGAGAACCGTCTGAAACTCCAATTCCAGGAGAACTCCAGTTCCAGGGGATTCCGAGACCTTCTTCTGACCTCTGCAGCATTGCACGACACAGGTGCACAAACTTGCATGCAGACAGTACATACATACACATACAGAAATAAATAAAAATTAATAAAAAAAATTAAAAAAAAAAAAAGAAAATTTCCAATGAGTATGATGCATTTTGATAAAATCCACCTCTTTCCTTCCCTTCCGCCTCGGCACTCTCCCCCAGTATTCCTTCCCAGCTTCATGTACTTTTAAAAAATATTTATTTATTTATTTATTTATTTATTTATTTTTATGTGTACGAATGTAGTGTCTGCTTTTTTTGTTAAAGCCCACTGAGTGCACTTAGCCTGCGTGTGTGTCTGACAATCTACTGGAGCGTGGGTCCCCTGTTAGGTACAGTGGCCCCGAAGAAAATCAACTCTCCCTCCCCAGCAGCCAGCTCTCCCAGCTCCGCAGGGATTTGGGTTGGCTTGATCCTGCCTGCCTTTATTTTATAACTAATCATTTGCAATAAGTTGGAGACACTAAATTCACACCCAAGTAGTCCAGAATGCATTTCTTTTTTTTTTTTTAAGGGAATAAGATAGTTTATTCTTTTTTTTTAAGCCAATGTTTTATTGAAGCTCTGTGCATTTCCAGAATGCCTTTTTTTTTTTTTTAATTTTTATTTATTTCTGTATGTGTATGAATGTACTGTGTGCATGCAGGTCTGTGCACCCGTGTCGTGCAATGCCGCGGAGGTCAGAAGAGGGTCTCGGATTCCCCTGGAACTGGAGTTCTCCTGGAATTTGGAGTATCAGACGGTTCTCGGCCGCCATGTGGGTGCTGGGGATCGAACCCGGGTCCTCTGTAAGAGCGGTCGGCGCTCTTAACCGCTAGGCCATCTCTCCAGCCCTCCAGAATGCCTTTCTAAAACGAGCATGAACATTCATTTAAATATGAATTTGGTGTACAGTCTACACAAACACCGTGACCTTTCATCTCCTCCACTGTGTGGCCTTGACCAGGGTGTGGTTTTCTAAGGCCATCGAGGTGGAAACCCCCTCTCTCTGACTCTATGGGGAAATTATATACACTTGATTCTTGCTTTTATGATCTATCTCCATTGGAAAATGCCCAATTCATAGCAGCTCAATGGTACATTCTCCCTCCCACGGCCAGGCTTGCTTCCTAGGCAGTGCATTAGTGTGCAGACTTCTAGGCAATGGCTGTCACGAGCATTATTCAAAACTTTGTATCTGTTTTCTCCAGAGAATCACCAGTTTATCAAACATCAGCTTCTCTTTTTGTTACAAATCTTTTCTCTTTTACAGAAAGGCCTGTTTTAGTCATTTGAACATTCTTTTAAAAGTTATTTGTAAAGCTTTTTTGCACGGTCTGTTAGATGCTTACGTTTTGCTTACTTACATAATCACTTTTTTATTACGTCATATCAATATCTTAAGGAAAGAAGGATTTAGATAAATATTTCAAAGGGTCTTTGGAAGAGAAAAGTAGACACATTTCACTGCCAATATTAATTCAGGTGAGAATGCTTACTATGGTCTGAATCTCTGTAAAAACATTCAAAGCAATGGGAATGGTGCTCTATGTAGTGAGAATTTTCAGACTGGTTAGATTGTGCAGAGTACCCATGCTGTCAGAAAAGATACTGCCTATAGGTCTGCCCTGTTCTTGGCCACATATTGAGAGAGTTAAAAGAAAAAGAATGAGAAGCTCATCTGAATTAGATGATGCATTTAAACACACCAGTGCTCTACATGACACAGTATGAAATACTCCCTCAGTAGTTTCAAATCCAAATAGAAATCTCCTTAAATTGGTCTCTCAGAGCAGTAGTGATTAATATTAATAATGAAGAAATGGTTGTCCTGATTCTTCTGAATCATCAAAAATTTTAATTGTGCTTTATTATTATGTAGTTCATATGATTATTTTTAAAAACTAGAACTACTTTATTTAGGGAATTTTGTTTCTTTTTAAAAATATTTTCTTTTATTTTTTTATGTGTATGAATGTACTGTCTGCATGTAGGTTTGTGCACCCGTGTCATGCAATGCCTC
>VZQC01005016.1:0-13782 GCA_009823505.1 Rhizomys pruinosus
AATGTACTGTCTACATGTAGGTCTGTGCACCCATGTCGTGCAATGCTGCAGAGGTCAGAAGAGGGTCTTGGATTCCCCTGGAACTGGAGTTCTCCTGGAACTGGAGTTACAGATGGTTCTCAGCCACCATGTGGGTGCTGGGAATCGAACCCGGCTCCTCTGCAAGAGCAGTTGGTGCTCTTAACCACTAGGCCATCTCTCCAGCCCGAGGACATGCATTTCTTTGATAAAGTTTGCTTCTGTTTTTCTGTGTTAGCCACCATTGATTTGAGGGAAAGAATCCTTAAAATGTTCACAAGGCCCATTAAGTGGAAACTTAATTCTAGGTTCAGTACGGTAAGTACTTGGCTATAAACCCTTTAATGGATGTTTGTGTCAGTTTTCTGTTGTTGTAGCAAAAATATCTGAGAAAATAAACTTAAAGAAGTAAAGGTTTATTTTGTCTTATGATTTCCGTATTTTTAATCCTTGGTTATTTGACCCCTGTTGCTTCTGGACTCATGGTGAAACAGAACACCTGATGGGGGGGGGAATACAGTAAGCAAAAGCTGTTTACTTCCTTGCAGCTGAGGAGAGACAGAGAGAGAGAGAGAGAGAGAGAGAGACAGAGACAGAGACAGAGACAGAGACAGAGACAGAGACAGAGAATAAGACATAATGCCCAAGAGCATATCCCCGAGGACCCACAAGGATCCACTCCTCCTTCAACAAGGTCCAACCTCTTAAATTTCTATCACCTCCCAATAGCCTATCAAATTATAAACCCATCAGTAGATTAATCCATTGGTGAGCCCTCAGGATTCAATCACTTACCAAAAGCCCATGTGACAACTAAGCCCCTTAGCTCATGGCTTCTGGGGGCAATTTAGACCCAAACCATAGCAATGGTCTCCAGTATACTGAAGTCTTCTTAAGGTCTCCACCGACATGCCACATCCTCCTTGAGCCTCCTCCAACTTTCTCAAGCAGAATGTGTCACTCTTTCCTCTACATTCCCTTTTCACATTGGTAGTGTGGTTGGTATATCAGTTGTTCTATTCTGCATATCTTGTACTTATTCATGTTAATCCTATCTCTCTTAAAATTACAAACATTGTTGGAACAAAATCCACTCTTGAATTCACTCTCAGAATGTAGTACACTGTCTTGTTATACAGAAGAAGGAGTAATAAACATCAAATTTAGGCCATTGGTCTATTTCTAGGATAAGCCAAACTGATTTTGTTCCTCAGCTATTTCACTTTTCTCTTTCAGACTGAAGAGATGCTTAACCTGATATTACTGGACTGAACATAGGAGGACCGATTTTCCAGAATATATTTCTAACACCTCTCTACTCATAAACCTAGAAAGATTTCCTTGAGTACAGTTTGATATTTCCTTTTTCTAGTATTGTCTTAGGAACAACTCTCTCTCTCTCTCTCTCTCTCTCACACACACACACACACACATACACACACACACACACACACACACACATACACGCACACACACTTTATCAATTTGCTATAAGTTAGGTAACCCATGTTCCCTCTCCAGGTATTTCTATATCAACACTATCAACACAGAAAGTTATCAACATTAAGTCAATATAAAGAAATATCCTAGCACCTAGCATAGGGCTGGAAAGATGGCTCAGTAGGTAAAGTTCTTGCTGTGTAAGCATGAAGACATGATTTCAGCACACACATAAAACAACAATTGTGGGGCTGGGGAGATGGCCTAGTGGTTAAGAGCGCCAACCGCTCTTGCAGAGGACCCGGGTTCAATTCCCAGCACCCACATGGTGGCTAAGAACCATCTTTGACTCCAGTTCCAGGGGAATCCAACACCCTCTTCTGACCTACGCGGCATTGCACAACACGGGTGCATAAACCTACATGCAGACAGTACATTCATACACATAAAAATAAATAAATAAACAAACAATCGCAACATCATATCTGTAACTCCCACACAGGTAATCCCTGATCAGCCAGTTGAGGAGAGACAGGGAACTCCAGGCCCAGTGAAAAACTCTATTAAAAACAAGGTGGAAAACAATAGAGGAAGACACCCACTATTGACCTCTGGCCCTCACGTGTACAGAACACTCCTTGCACATACACATACAGTCACACAAATAGACCACACCCAGCCACAGAGAGAGAGGGGAAAAGGGAGAAGGAGAGGGGTGAGGGAGAAAAAGAAGACGGAGGAGGAGGAGGAGGAGGAGGAGGAGGAAGAGGAGGAGGAAGAGACATCCTAGTACATTTCTTAGGGCAACACCTATCAAATAATCATAGATCAACATTTACTATGCCTACTGAGAACCTACTAAAATATTTCCTTCATTGTGCAATTCATCTGAGAGGGAGGAAATCTACTCAAAAGTCATAATCTCATTGGCTCTCAGTAATCCTTGCCAAGAGCCCCAGGTAAGGTTAAACTGGTATTTCACCTACGGCAGGCCTTGGCCAATGCAAAGTCTATACAGACATGTTAGAGCTTGTTGTTGTTTGAAAAATCATATTAAATCTGCTTAGATGCCAAAACTAAAATCTAAAAGTCAGAATCCAACTCTTAAGTCCTCAGTCTCTGTTTTCTATGGCATAGCAAAGTAATTTTTTCTCCAAGTAAAATAATCATCTCTTTTCTAAATCAGTGGTTCTTAAAATATGAGGTTCCTCACCAGAAGCACCATTATTACCTAGGAGCTTATTAGAAATGCAAATTCTCCAGCACACCCTCCACTTGCTGAAGCTCCAGGTGTAGGGCNAGAAGAGAGAGAGAGAGAGAGAGAGAGAACAACGAACAAATGAACCCTAACGGAGCAGACAAGAAGAAATAACAAAATCAGCAGAGATCAATGAAATAGAAAAAAGAAGACCAGAAAAAAAAAAAAAAAAATCAGTGAATCAAATGGGTGGTTCGTTGAGAGAATAAACAAGAGTAGCCAGACCTCTAGCACAGTTAATACGCAAAAGAAAGAGGGAACAACTCCAAATCAATAGAATCTGTGATGAAAGGGGAAATGTCACACAGACAATGAAAAAATCCGACAATCATACAGAAATACTTCAAAAACTTATACTTCACTAAATTTGAAAACCTATGAGAGATGGATGAATATCTGAATTCTTGGTAATCACCAAAGCTCAAACCAAGAAGAGATCGACAGCCTAAATAGAACAATAATACAGGAAGAAACTGAAAATGTAAGTAATAAGGAGCCTCCCAACCAAAAAATGCCCAGGCCAGATGGTTTTCACGGCAGAATTCTATATAAATATTGTGAAAAGACTTACAACAACCATTACTAACTCTACTCAATTTGTTTAGAAGAATACTAACAGAGGGAGATCTCCCAATCCTTCTATGAGGCAGCATCACTCTATTATACCAAAACCAGGTAAAGATACACCAAAAAGGAGAATTATAGACCCAATCTCCATAATGAACACAGATGCCAAATTCTAAACAAGATACTGGCAAATTGAATACAGACCCACATCCAGAACATCCACACCATGAACAAGTTGGATTCATAACAGAGATGCAGGGATGGGTCAAAACAAGTAAATCAATAAATCATCAAAACAGATAAAAGGACAAAAAGAACACATCCCCCCACCCCCCCCACATCTCAATTTGACGCGGAAAAGCCTTTGACAAAATCCAGCATCCCTTCATGTTTAAAAGTCCCTAGAGGGAATTGGACTGGAGGGATCATTCCTCATGTAATCAAAGCATATACAGGAAACCCACGGCCAATATCATCCGGATATGGGGAAAGAACAGAAGCATTCCCTTAAAGGTAGGAACTCGGCAAGGCTGCCCCACTGTCACTACTCCTTTTCAATATAGTGGCTGGAAACCCTTTTCAACGTGGGCAATAAGGTAAGAAAATGAAATTAAAGGATTCTAATTGGAAAAGAGGGAAGTCAAGCTATCCCTTTTTGCTGAATGAATAGGATTGTCTACCTAAGGGATGCTAAGAACGCCACCAGAAAACTCCAAGAAACGATTAGCAGCTTTCGGTAAGAAGGCAGTATACAAAATAAATCTAGAAATATCAGTAGCCGTTCTTTACAACAAAACCAACAAAAGCAACTGGAAGAAGGACTAGAGACCTTCCCACTCACAATATAGCCTCAAAAACAATAAAATACCTAGAGAACAAACATAACCAAAGACACCAAGGATCTCTACAACAAAAACTTAAAACCCCTGAAAAAGGAAATTGAGGAAGACATAGAAGATGGACAAACCATCCCATGCTCATGGAGTGGGAAAATAAATATAGTAAAAAGGTCCATCCTGCCCAAACTAGTTGTATTAGTCAGGGTTCTCTAAAGAAACAGAAGCAACAGGACGAATATATACCTATATACAATTTATTGATTTGCTCACGTGACAGAGCTCAAGTAGTCCAACAGTAGCCGCACCTGCACTAGAGAGTCTGAGAATCCAGGGAACTGCTCAGTCCACAAGCCTGGATGTCTCAGTAGTCCCAATCTGGTGCTGAAGGCCCGGTGGATTTCAGATCTGCCAGTCTCACTACACGCTGCGATCCAAAGGGTTGATCACAGCAGCAAGACAAACTCACCAGTGAGAGAGAGGCAAGCCACAGAAAAAAAGGGACCAGCTCCCTCTGCCGTGGCCTTTTATACTGCCTGCATGCAGAAGGTAACGCCCACATTTGGGGTGGGCCATCCGGTTGAGGTGGTCCAATCAGAAGAACCTTTTCTCTTATTTGTTCCTTAGTCAGTCAAGTTGACACACAGGATTAACCCATCACACTAGTGTACAGATTTAATGGCAATCCCATCAAAATCCCCCAAGAGTTTGTTCACATGCTTGGGAAAAAAAATCCTCAATTTCATCATTTGGAAAAAAAAAGACCAAATAGCCAAATCAACCCTGAGCGAAAAGAGCAATACAAGGGGGATCGCTATACCCAACTCAAAACTATACTACAGGGCTAGTCATAAAACGCCTGTACTGGCACAAAAACAGACCTGTTTGACCAAGGCAATAAAACTGAATGAAGATCCAAACCTGAGCTCATTCAATTTCAGCCACCTCATAGTTGAAAGGGAGGCCAAGAAGAACACAATGGAGGAAAGACAACATCTTTAGTAAATGGTGTTGGCAAAACTGATCACCACTTGTAGAAGAACGAAATTAAACCCCTACCATCTCACCCTGTATGTACAAAAATCAACTCCAAAATGGATGAAAGACCTCAATGTGACCCCAAACTCTGGAGGTGATAAAAGAAAACTTGGCAGCAGAATACAAGACATAGGCGTAGGAAAAGACTTTTCCGAAATCAGACAGCAGCTGCACAAGAAATAAAGATCGACAATTGACAAAATGGGACCTCATTAAACTCCAAAAGTTTCCTGTACAGTCAAAGGAAACAATAAAGGAATGAAGAAGAAACCCACAGAGTAGGAGAAACCACTTCACTGCAGAACATCTGACAAAACATTAAATTCCAGAGTAAATACAAACTACTCAAAAAAAAAAAAAACAAAGAAGAAAACAAATGAAATCACTCAAAAGATGGAGCAAGATTTTGAATGAGACTTCACACAGAGGAGAATTAAGAGATGGCCGAGAAACTCTTAAGAAGTTGTTCAACATCACTAATCATTAAGGAAGCGCAAATCAAAACCACTTTGAGATACATCTTAGTCCCATAAGACTGGCTAGGATCAGGGAAACAAATGAAACAAAGATGCGGGAAAAATAAGGTTGTGGGGAAAGGGGAACACTCATCATTGCTTGTGGGAATGTAAAATTGTACAGCCACGAAGAAAGCAGTGTGGAGAACCCTAGAAAGACTCAAAATGAAGACATGCCTTTGACCCAGTCATACCACTCGCTGGGTATAATACCCACAAGACACATCGTACTGCAGAGATACATACACAACAATGTTTATTGAAGGTCTTTTCACAATAGCAAAAGCGAACCAGCCCAGTGCCCTCAACTGAGAAGGTAGAGAAAATGTGGTAGCATGTATACAATGGAGTTTCGTATGCAGAATAAAGAGGGACAACAATCAGGAAACTTATGCAGGTAAATGGATGGAGCTAGAAGACATGATGTTAAGTGAAGTAACACAGTCTCAGAAAAACAAACAACAAATGGTGTCGCTCATATGTGGAGGCTAGTTGGCCATAACCAGATATAAATATTTTTCATGAGAGGGATGAACAGTAAAAGAACAACAAAAGAAAGACTGCAAATCAGAAAACTGACTGAAATGGTGAATTGGGATGGTGGTGAGAGGAGCGGGAGAGGGACACGGGTGTAATATTTGATTGGTGCATGTTCAATTGACGTGAGTTTTCAACAGTTATCCAGTTTTGCCCAGACACGGTCTACAGGTTACATGGTGTTGTAGAACTGAGTGAAAAAGTAAATAGGTGTATATTAAACAACATTGGTTTAATAGTTTTGATAAAAATGGAATAATGCCTCTGAGGTAAATGGAGATATATTGTTTTTGTCCACATTTGGTTTACATAAATCTGTATAACAAATACTTTTGGGATGGCACATACAAATGTTCTTTATTAATTTTTCTGTGGTATAAAAGTATCAACTTGTAGCAGCCATCCTCTTTCACCTATAGGTGATTTAACGTAAAAATTGTTTGTTTCCCAAGTTAATGACATACAGGCACCCAAAACAGCATGGGTGAATTTGATGAAATCTATGCTTTAATTCCAGCCTATAGGTATGTACAATACAACCGCCTTCTGGAGACTCATGGGGCAAAAAAAAAAACTAAAAAAAGGGGGGGGGGATAACACAGATACATATAAAACTTTTTTGTCAAAAACTTTGCAATTCAAATCTTAAAACTAACTATGGGAAAAGATTTGTATGTTCCAAAGGTCAAAATGTCACCAAACATAACGGATGAGAAAATAAAAAGATAAGCTTTGGGCTTGAGAGATAGCCTAGTGGGTAAGAAGCACTGACGCTCTTGCAAAGGACTACAGTTTGATCCCCAGCACCCACGGTGGTGCTAGAGCTGGTCTGTAAACTCCAATTCTTGAGAAACTCCAGTTCCAAGGGAATATGACAACCCTCTTCTGACCTCCGCAGCATTGGCAACGACATGGGTGCACAACCGACATGCAGACAGTACATTCATACACATACAAAAATAAATAAAATTTAAAAAATTAAAAAAAAAAAAGGAAAAGATACAGGGCTTTTGCATTGAGTAGGATGTACAGAAAGTGCCAACAGAAAGGTTGGCCCGTCTGAACATTGAAAAGGAAGAAAAGCCCTCAGATTGTTACAAACATCAAACCCTCGGTGATCTACTTATAACAACTGTTTATAATGAGGCCTAACGAAACTTACCTTTTGAGGTGCACAAAGGTTTTAAATACGAGAGACTTTCTTACCTCCACCTCAGAGAACAGGAGAAATATGATGATGATGAGGTCATTCTCCAGACTGTAAATTGGAGACAAATTATAGAGAAATAAATCTCCTTATAAAACCGGTAAAACTTGTACCTGCCTTCTTCTTTAATTGACTAATAGACATAGTAGGAAGGTGAAAAGGATATTCTCTATTCGGAACCAAATATAATACTAAAGTATCCTTAAGCTATGCACTTAAGCAAAATATATTAATACAAGTGCTCTCACATCAGCAATGGATTTTCTACCAGGGGGATGTTGGCAAAGGGGATCCAACCCGCCACAAAAGGTAAAGGCTCCTGCCTCTAAAAATGGGAATACCTGAAAGAAGAGAGGTGAGAAGGCCCTGCTGCCGAAGACCTGACGTTAATATGGGAAAGATGTATTGAGCCCACACATGCAAGTGAACAGATGGTCTCTGGAATACCAGAGAGTGTTATACCAAAGGCCACTATACCAATAAAGCAATATGGGTCTCCCTGAGTCAAGCAAGAACCCGCCGTCAACACAAACCATACACCTCACACTGGCCTGGAATACGTGGGCAGGCAGAGGCAGCCATATGCCTGTAATCCCAAATCTAATTGCTACGGGCTCTCTCTCTCCTTAGGAGGAATACCCACACGGCTTGTCCACAACTTACATCATCTAATGGTTAGGAGATGTTATAACCCAAGTAAGACCCTGTCATATTTTAACAGAAAAAAATAATAATTCCTGATTAACATACATACAAACATCGGTGTCTAACCAAAGTAACCTACCATTAACAATTAGTACGGTTTAAATACCTATATAATCCTAATTGCTTGTGCTTCATTGTAGGATTGAAAGGTTATTTCCTGGAACAAGACCTGGTCAGCCCATGAAAGGAAAACAGCCATAACCGACCAGAGTCCCAAGACAACAGCTCCAGAGAAATTAGACTGTTTTGCTGTCGCTCCCCTGTGCCTGCCCCTTAGCTAAGCATAGGAACAACTGAGGAATCGGGGGGCGGGTAAGAATGTCGGGCTGCAATTGGTGAATGGTGAAACTAACCAGCAATATAGTCTGGACACTCATAGGATCAACTTGACTGAACATAAAAGCACCCCCTAGCTGGATGGTGGGACCGCATGGGCTGTTGGTGAGTTTTGGGCACATACTGTGCTTCAACTGGTTTTAATATTAATGAAGGATGTGTGTACTCATAAATTATCACTTATTGCTAAAAAAAACGGAAAAAAAAAAAAACTGTAGAGAAAGAAAAAAAAAAAAAAAATGCAGGACAGTTAAGCAGAATGCATGATCTGGGGGATGGGGTGGGGTGGTGGCGGGGAAAGGAAGGGAAATGCCTGAACTGAATTGGGAAAATATGTATGAAAACACAAAGCATCAATAAAAAAAAAAAAGAGAGAGAGAAAAAAAAAAGAAAATAGATTAGAATCAGAATTGACCGGGATGATGTGCAATGACAGATGACCCTACACAAAGAGGGCTGCCACACCTGAGTTTGATACCTGGATCCCGTCAGGTAGCAGGCGAGAACTGATTCCTAAGAGCTGTCTTCTTACCTCCACACATGCACCATGGGACATATATGCTTGTACTCAAACAATATACACATACACCCAAAAGATTAAGAAAGAACTCCTAAATTTCAATAGCAAAAACCCGAATAACCCAATTTTTTTTTAATGGGTAGCGTTGACCAGACCCTTCCTCCCAGCAAATACCGGGCCAGTACACCTTTCCCCGCAGTTCGAAACTGCACCAAGTGGCCATGTGGTGCATGCCTTTAATAATCCCAGCACTAAGGAGGCAGAGGCAGGCGGATCTCTTGAGGTTCAAGACCAGCCTGGTCCTACATAGCATGTTCCAAGGTCTCGTGGGGTCACAAGGGAGACCCTGTCCTCAAAAAGGAAAAATAAGTTCAAAATCACTAACACCGGGTTTGGATCCCAGCACCCAATGGCCTAAGCACTAAGGAGGCAGAGAGCAGGCGGATCTCTGGTGATTCAAAGCCAGCCTGGTCTGAATAGTATGTTCCAGGCTAGCGGTGGCTACAGGGAGACCCTGTCTCAAAAAGAAAAATAAGTTCAAAATCACAAAAATCAATAATCACGCAAAGCACTATCCCGGGTTCGATCCCCAGCACCCACATGGCGGCTAAGAACTGTCTATAACCCAGTTCCAGGGGAATCCAAGACCCTCTTCTGACTCCACAGCATTGCACAAACTTGGGTGCACAGATATGCATGCAGACAGTACATTCATACACATACAAAAAATAAATAAAATTAAAAAAAATCACTAATCACTAAGGCAATACAAATCAGAATAAGGAGATACCACTTTGTAACCATTAGGATGGCTTCTGAGAAAATAGTGCTGAAAAGACCTTGCAAAAACCTGGAAATTTATATCTTGTAGATGGGGATATAAAATACTGTAACAGCTATGAAAACCTGTATGGCAATTTTTTAAAACAGAAAGAAAATGGAGATGTGCCTTGGCTTCAGCAACAAAAACATCTCCTTTCTGGCCCGAGCAGTGCCCACCTGTTCCCCAGAAGCCTGTAGCCATGTAAGACCAGAAGATGGTATTCAAAAGCAGGCCTGGGCTGGAGCGAGGGCCTAGCGGTTAAGAGCGCTGCCGACTTGCAGAGGACCCCGGTCGATCACCCAGCACACCCACATGGCGGCCGAGAACCGTCTGAATACTCCAATTCCAGAAGAACTACAGATCCAGAGGAATCCAGCACCCCTTCTGAAACATCACGCGGGCAATTAGTTGCAAAACGACACGGGTGTGCACAAACTTGCATGCAAGGCAGTACATTCATGAAACATACAGAAATAATTAATAAAAAAAACAACAAACAAAAAAAAAAAAGCAGGCAATGAGCTGAGATGGCTCAGCAGGTAAGAGCACTGGCAGCCGGGCATGGTGGCACAACACCTTTAGTCCCAGCAATAGTGAGGCAGAGGCAACGGATTTCTGTGAGCTCAAGGTTAGTCTGGGTTACATAGCAAGTTTCAGGACAGCTGGAACTAAAAAAAAAAAAAAAAAAGAAAAGATACCAAAAAAAAAAAAAAAGAAAGAGCATGGCGACTCTTGCAGCGGACCCAGGTTTGAATCCCAGCACCCCATGCAACGAACAATAGCCATTGGGCTCTTCCAACCTCCAGTGATGCAACAGAACTCAGTGGAGTGTGCTACACAGATGTTGGGGAAATGTAATTAGAAAATGATTCTTGGGGCTGGAGACTGGCTAGGCAGTTAAGAACACTGGCTGGCCAGCAGAAGAACCCAACAAGACCACAGGGCAAGCTAACAACGGGTCTGTAACTAACGCCATGTGTCCAGGAGAGCTACATGCCCCCATCTGATCTAAAATAATCTGTGGGCATACAAGACTGTGTGTGCTACATACAATGCCAGGCCAATACATATGTACTTATACACATAAAAGAACAAAAAATGTTTTTAAAAAGAAAATTATCTCATATCCCATATCAAGAAGGAGTTTGACAAGAAGTACAACCTCACTTGGCACTGCATGCTGGGTTTGGAACTTTGTTAGCTACATGACACACAAAAACAAACATTCCATTTACTTCTACCTGAGTTAAGTGGCCATTCTTCGATTAAAAACAAGGACTGTGCTACTCACTGATCTATTGAAAAACAAGGTTTGCAGCCTAAATTCCAAATAACAAGAGACTGACATCTTCAGCCTTGCTAAAAGGATAACTCATAGGGGGGGGGGGGGGGGGGGGGTTTGAATCTTTTTGTACAAAGCATCCTCTACACTAGTTTGTGATTATAAATTAACAAGAGCTTATATTTGTATATATTTTCTATTCTATACATCTGTAACCCCCTTTCCCCCCTTAATCCATTCTTCTAAAAAATTATCTGTTAGAGATGTTTTTAAAATAAGAAGCCAAGTGTGGAGGCACACACCTGTAATTCCAGCACTTTTAATTATTTTAAAACCTGAAAAAAAGCATGACCATTCATACTCTATAGATTAGAAAGGTTCCTGAATACATTAATAAAATGGTTAAAAAAATTTTTTTTTATATTTTTATTTATTTCTGTATGTGTATGATGTGCTGTCTGCAGCAAAGTCTGTGCACCCCCCAACCCGTGTCGTGCAGTGCCGCGGAGGTCAGAAGAGGGTGTCAGATTCCCCTGGAACTGGAGTTCTCCTGGAATTGGAGTTTCAGACGGTTCTCGGCCGCCATGTGGGTGCTGGGGACCGAACCTGGGTCCTCTGGTCGGCGCTCTTAACTGCTAGGCCATCTCTCCAGCCCCCCACATTATAAATGTTTTTAAAGGGACGTACTTGCCGGGCGTGGTAGCACACACCTTTAATCCTAGCACTTGGGAGGCAGAGGCAGGCGGATCTATGTGAGTTCAAGGCCAGCCTGGTCTACAAAGTGAATTCCAGGACAGCTGGGGCTACAGGGAGACCCTGTCTCGAAAAGACCGCCCCCCCCAAAAAAGGGACACACTTCAGTTTCAACCTTTTCTCCTCTGCTAATGACAGATGCAAAATAGACAGATGACAAAAAGAGATTAGAAGACTCAAATGCTAATGGCAGAAAGCACTACTGAAAGAAAATGAGGATCAAACCAGGTCCAAGGTGTGAAGTTGACAAGCTACCTTTTCATTCTTTTATATGCCAGCCCCTGGTTTTGCTTGATCTCTAGCATGTCAAGATTATACACTAAATGCAGGTGGAATATAGGCTATGCACATTGGTATCAACTCCATCTTCTACACTAGAAGCATGGTAGCAGCCTGTCATTACTAGAGCTAGTATGTAAGAAGCAAAGCAATGAGACTTTTAGCAAACTGCAGATCTTTCAGAAGACTATTTTCAGATATATTAAATATAGAAAAGAAAAAAATTATCCTTTCAGTTTAGACTGGCATCACAGTATTATATTTTCAGAGTAATTCTGCTAAAAAACCTGATAAATTGTTTTCCTTTTAAATGTTAGCTTTAAAAGAGAGGGAAAATACAGAATACTTTCATAATCCAAAATCCAAAACTGCTTGCACAAAACAAAAATTAGTTAAACCTGTCCAACTTGCCTACTTATATACACAAAATGACATTTTGCATTATATTCATCACTATTACACAGTTCAAATCACCACAAAAAATAATTTGAAACAAAACTATTTTGGGTATTATAAAAATACTAAAAGATCAATTTAAGTGGGGGATATGGAGCTCAATGCCTGAGTGTCTACCTAACAGACATGAAGCCCTGAGTCTGATTCCCAAAAAAGGACGAGGGACTGAATAACTGATATATAGTTGGTATCTTAAACAATGAAACTTTTTTTTTTCAGTTTAATGATTAAACAATAAGGTCCTTAAACCTTCTCCACTGAAAATTTCACCATGAAGACATTTTAGCTCAACAGGTTTGTACCTAATTAAAAGGCTTCATGTTTTACATGTTAGGTTCTACTTAGATCATTCAAGAAAACACTTCCATATAACAGTCAGGAAAATATTTTGTAATTCTTACTAAAATTGATGTACCTGGGGCTGGAGAGATAGCCTAGCGGTTAATAACACCAACTGCTCTTGCAGAGGACCCTGATTCAATCCCCAGCACCCAGATGGCGGCTGAAAACCATCTTTAACTCCAGTTCCAGGGGAATCCCACACCCTCTTCTGACCTCTGTGGCATTGCATGACACAGGTGCACCAACCTACATGCAGACAATACAGTCATACACATATGAAAATAAATAAATAAAAAAAATTAAAATTGATGTACCTGATGTTTTTATTACAAAAATGACTGAGTTCATGAATCCACCCCACAAAAATGTACAGTTGGATGCCTATTTCAGGGCAGGCGCTCTTAGATGTTAAAAACACAAGGGTTACAAAAATTACTACTCGCTAGGCCTGGTGGCACATGCCTTTTTCAGCACTTGAGAGGCAAAGGCAGGCAGATCTCTGGTCTATACAGGGAGAGGAAAAGATAAGGAGCAACTACCACAATAAAGCAATTCCCAAAAGAGAAAATATGCTCAAAGGCAACAAATACTAAACATGACAAATTTCACTGAGTCAGGTGCAGGGTCTTATTGTTAATCATCAGTACTTGGGAAGGTGAGAGGCTGGCAGAGCGCTCTGTGATGAGACCCAAACCAGCTGGTTCTAACCTAAGGAGAATCCAGGCCAGGTGGCTCATAGGGCAGCCCTTTGTGCTCAAAAACAAAGGACAACACAAGAGCAAAAAAAAAAATTCACTGAAACTTAAAACCAAGAGGGAAACTACTCTAAACAACTGATATGCTAAATACACTTTGAACTTCATTACTGTG
>VZQC01005016.1:17128-41138 GCA_009823505.1 Rhizomys pruinosus
TTCCAGGCCAGCTGGAACTACAAAAGGGACACCCTGTCGCAAAAAAGACAAAAAAAAAAAAAAAAAAAAAAAAAAAACACTCATTATGAAGATGAAATGGGTGGGGCAGCACTATAGTACAACCAAAAGCCAAATGGCATAAGCCAGTTGGTAAAACTAGATTATTTGGTAGACAATTAAGTAAGGTAGCCATCTTTTTAAGTACAACAGAATGAAGTAAGTTAAATTGAGCTCATGCAGACAAAAATGTAAGAACAGAAACAGAAGCCAATGATTTAAAAAAAAAAAAAAGCTAAAAACATATTAATAGCAACAATATGAGGGCCAACCAAACATAACAAGAACATGTAGTTACATGATATACAAGAAAAGTTCTTCAATTCCTGTTTCTTTTATTTTGATCAAACACCATGCAGAAACAATTAACAGAATTAAGGAAACTATTAGGGAAAAGTTAGAGGAAACTAAAGTAATATACTATCTCTATAATAGGTTATAGACCATGCTTTCACAGTCTAATGAAGCTCTCTAGGCATCATGGGACCAAAGTGTAAAATGGCCATGTAGTCTCATGTACCTGGAAGACAGGATAAACATTTTTTTTCAAAATTAATTTTAGTTATTTCCGTATGTGTAGGGATGTACTGTCTGCATGCAGGTTTGTGCACCCATGTTGTGCAATGCCGCGGAGGTCAGAAGAGGGTGTCAGATTCCCCTGGAACTGGAGTTCTCCTGGAATTGGAGTTTCAGATGGTTCTCAGCTGCCATGTGGGTGTTGGGGATCGAACCCGGGTCCTCTGTAAGAGCGGTCGGTGCTCTTAACCGCTAGGCCATCTCTCCAGCCCCTATTTTTTTTTTTTTTAATAAATACATGGTCTTGATGTGTAGCTCAGGATGTCCTTGAATTTATCATCCTCCTGCCTCAGCTTCTTAAGTATTATGATTACAGGTGTTATGTCATCTTGCCTGGCTACATTACCTTTATAGAATTAGATCCTGTGGAAAGTCAGTTAACTGTCAATCTCCAGTTATTCACTATTCCTGAGTGCATGTCTGTTGATTGAATGATTTATTTCTTAAGGTTTGTTAGAGACAAAGTTTTACTGTGTAGCCCAGACTGAACTTTTTATATAGACCAGCCTTGAACTCACAGAGATCCACCTTACCTCTATCTCCTGAGTACTGGCACTAAATGTGTGCATCACCATCCCTGGGTACTTAAATACTTTTTGCATCTTAATTCTAGAATGTAATCTCTACACTAAAATATAAAACTCCTTGCTGGGGGGCTGGAGAGATGGCCTAGTGGTTAAGAGCGCCTACTGCTCTTGCAGAGGACCCGGGTTCAATCCCCAGCACCCACATGGCGGCTGAGAACTGTCTTTGACTCCAGTTCCAGGGGAATCCGACGCCCTCTTCTGACCTCCATGGCATTGCACGACACGGGTGAACAGACCTGCACCCAGACAGTACACTCATACACATAAAAGAAATAAATTAAAAAAAAAAAAAAAACTACATGCTGGGCGTGGTAGCACACACCTTTAATCCATGCACTTGGGAGGCAGAGGCAGAGGCAGGTGGATCTTTGTGTATAGCCTCCTTGATTTCTAATCTAGTTCTCTTCCACTATACCATATTGCCACATTTGAACCAAAATTGTATGCTCTGGAGTAGAGGCTGAGAGATATACCAATACTTCTATAACAGAACATAATACTGTAATTATTTTTACTAGAAAAGAAAATGATACATACCTATTGTGTAGTTTCTTTTTTTTACTTAGAAACGTTAGGCTCTGCTATATGAATAGTACCAGTTTATTAAAAGAATGAATGGGCTGAAGATTAGCTTATTCGAAAGAGTATTTACCTGGCGTGCATGAGGCCTGTGTTTGAATCCCAGCAACACACACACACACACACACGCACGCGCGCACACGCACACATGCACGCACATATTGGTTTCAGCCTGTTGGCTCTGTAAACAAAAAATAGTTAACCAAAGACTTTGAAATCACCATTTAACATTATTCAAAATGGACACTGTGGTGGTTTGAATGAGAATGTCCCTCATAGGCTCCAAGTATTTGGACATTTTATCCCCAGTTTGGGAGGTCTTAGAAGGTGTGGCCATGCACATCACTGAGAGCATGCTTAGAGAGTTCTGAAAGCCTTCCCAATCTCCAGTCTCTGCTTCCTGTGCTGTTTGAGGATGTGAACCTCTGCTTTCTGTTACTGCTCCAGCAACTCCTGCTACCATGCCCCACCATGATGGACTCTTAATTCCCCTGGGACCATAAGCTCAAATAAACTCTTCCTTTTATAAGTTTCCTTGGTCATGTTGTTTCTATCACAGCAACAGAAAAGTGACTAATATGCACATCAATTAACTTTGATTAGACACTTTATTTTCTGTTCTCATTCACTTTTTTTCCTCATCCATTTTTTTTTTGTCTTTTCAAGACAGGGTCTCCCTGTAGCCCCAGCTGTCCTGGAACTCGCTCTGTAGACCAGGCTGACCTTGAACTCCCCAAAGATCCGCCTGCCTCTGCCTCCCAAGTGCTAGGATTAAAGGCGTGCGCCACCACACCCAGCTTCCTCATCCATTCTTTTTTTTTTATTTTATTTATTAATTTTATTTATTTTTTTTGTATGTGTATGAATGTACTGTCTGCATGCAGGTCTGTGCACCCGTATCGTGCAATACCGCGGAGGTCAGAAGAGAGTCTTGGATTCCCCTGGAACTGGAGTTCTCCTGGAATTGGAGTTACAGACAGTTCTCAGCCACCATGTGGGTGCTGGGGATCAAACCCAGGTCCTCTGCAAGAGCAGTTGGTGCTCTTAACCGCTAGGCTATCTCTCCAGACCCCTCATCCATTCTTAAACCAATTCCTATAAGCATTTAGTATCAAACACCAAAATACAGTTAAAACCAAAACTATCGAGCCAGGCGTGATGGCCCACACCTTTAATCCTAGCACTTGGGAGGCAGATGCAGGCGGATCTTTGTGAGTTCAAGGTCAGCCTGGCTTACAGAGCAAGTTCTAGGACAGCTGGGGCTACAGAGACACAGAGAGACAGAGACAGACAGAGACAGAGAGAGACATACATAGAGAGACAGAGACAGAGACAGACGGAGACAAAGACAGAGATAAGGGAGAGACAGAGAGAATTGATTTTAATTGATTTAACATCCTGAATATAGTTATAAAAGTGCCTTAGGAGCCTGGGCGTGGTAGCACACGCCTTTAATCCTAGCACTTGGGAGGCAGAGGCAGGAGGATCTTTGTTGAGTTCAAGGCCAGCCTGGTCTACAGTGCAAATTCCAGGACAGCTGGGGCTACAAGGAGACCCTGTCTGGAAAAGACCAAAAATTGAAAAAAAAAAAAAAAAAAAAAAAGTGCCTTATGGAGCAGCACTTTCTCTTCCTATGTATGAAATTAACCTCTGCAATAACAAGAGTAGGAGGAGTTAACTAAAAGAATTCTTCCCATTAGCAAAGAGGAAATAAACAAGGCAAGCCTCTTCCCTTTGAACAAAACACACTATAAACAGCACCTGACAATTCAATCATTTACTAGTTATTCATCCAAAGCAGCAAATCTCCATGGAGAGGGAAGGGAGTTGGCAGCTTCAAATTAAACGTGCCTCCTCCCAACTCTTCTTTGTTCAAATACCTCAACATTATCCAATAATTCTGCTATTGAAAGCCAATCTGAAGGTGGAAATGTGCCAAATTCCTTAAGTGTATGGCACTCCTTAAAAGATGTATTTTTCACCATTCATGTATTAGTAGATATTTCTAGAAGAGAATCTTACTTCTGTGTGGAATGAATAAGTTTGTACATAAACATTTATTCACATTTTTCTATAGAATGGTTTAGAAATGAAAACCCTGGGTTAAAAAACACACTGTACTTTTAGAAATCTTGTCAAATGTTCTGCCTTCTTGATAATAATGTAATTAACCTTTTTCTGAGGACCTGGGATATTCTTATCCTGTTCATTTTGTTGCTGCTGTTCTGCTATAACACAGTGGTGATATCCTTGCAGCTACAGAAGAAGTTAGCACTGTTTACTCCTTACTCCTGTATACCATCTGTTTTTTAAAAATCCTTTTTTTTTTTTTTTTTTGTTGCTAGCCTTAGCCTTTAATGGCTGCGCTATCCCTCCAGCCCAAAAAGTCCTTTTTTCTATAGGTGTTATTTCAGTATTCTCTAGAGTTCAGTATTTCAGAGGATAAGTAATTAAGCTGTTCTTTCTACTATAAGTGGGTGTTTAGTGTCCCCTCTCCCCAAAAAGCCCATGTGTTGGTCCTCAGAGAAATGGTATTGGGATGAAAACTTTAAGAGGTCCAGCCCAATGGGTGGACTGTGGGCCCCTTGAAGGTGTCTCTGAAGGGGCCGTTCGAGCCACAGTTCTTTTTTTTTTCAGTTTCCCTCCCTGGCCATGAGGACAGTGNTGTACCTGATGTTTTTATTACAAAAATGACTGAGTTCATGAATCCACCCCACAAAAATGTACAGTTGGATGCCTATTTCAGGGCAGGCGCTCTTAGATGTTAAAAACACAAGGGTTACAAAAATTACTACTCGCTAGGCCTCGGGTGGCAAGTGCCTTTGGTCTCAGCACTTGAGAGGCACAGGCCGGCAGATCTCTGGTCTATACAGGGATGGTTCCAGGCCAGCTGGAACTAAAGGGACACCCCTTTGTCTCAAAAAAGACCAAAAAACAACCAAAAAAAAAAAAAAAAAAAAAAACACTCTTTATTACGTAAATGGGGCAGCATCTATATGATACACCAAAATCCAACATGGCCTCATCCAGTTGTAAAAAACTCGCTAGTTTGGTTAGACCATTAATGAAGGGTTAGCCTCATTTTCTAAGTACACAGAATGAAGTCAATGGTACAGATTTTAGTAGTTAAGTAAGATTAAATTGAGCTCATGACAGACAAAAATGTAAGAACAGAAACAGAAGCCAATGATTTAAAAAAAAAAAAAAATGCTTTTTTTTAAAAAAAAAAAAAAAAAAGCTAAACATCTTAAAATAGCAACAATAGCGGCCAAACCAAACATAAATAAGACCATTTGTCGTTACAGGAATATGAAAGAAAAGTTTCTTCAATTCCTGTTTCTCTTTATTTTTCAAAACACCAGCAGAAACAAATTAACAGAATTAAGGAAAACTATTAGGGAAAACAAGAGGAAACTAAGTTAAATACTATCTCATAATAGGTTATAGAAAAGGTCTACATTACATCTTCAATAATAAACAAACACATTTTCATATTCATATGAGGTTTTTAAAACACCCTGTAAGCATTCCAAATCTATCCCTTAAGAGGAAATGAAAATAAGTTAGGCTTCCTGAAAGGTTACTATTTAAATATTTTTATGTGTATGAATGTATTGCCTGCATGTAAGTAACGTGTAACCCATTGTTGTACATGGCCCCACAGAGGTTCAGAAGAAGGTGTAGATTCCCAAGGTGGGAAACTTGAGTTACAGACAGTTGTTAGCAGCCATATAGGTGCTGGAAATCAAACCCAGGTCTTCTGTAAGAGCAATCAGTGCTCTTAACTGCAGAGCCATCTCTCCAGCCCATGAAAGGTTACTTTAACAATAATAACAACAACAAAAAAATTTTTTGTTTTGTCTTTTTGAAACAGCGTCTCCCTGTAGCTCCAGCTGTCCTAGAACTCACTATTGTAGACCAGGCTAGCCTTGAACTCCCAGAGATGCACCTGCCTCTGCTTCCCGTGTGCTGGGATTAAAGGCATGGGGCACTACACCTGGCAACAAAAATTTTTTGGTCTGTTTTTATTTTATGTGTGTGTTTTGCCTGCATGTATTTAAGTGCACCATGTGCATGCAATGCCCACAGAGGTCCGAAGAGGGCATCGGATCCCCTGGAACTGGAGCTACCAACAGTTTAGCCATTGTGTAGGTGCTGGGAATCAAACCCATGATGTAGGTTCTGGGAATCAAATCTGCAGTCCTCTGGAACAGCAGACAGACCTCTTAACCTCTGAGCCATTTCTCTAGCCCCAAAGTTTTTGGTCATGTTGTTTTTGTTTTGTTTTGTTAACCTTTTTAATATGCGGAAACATTCTTTAAACATTTTTTTTTTTTTATGAATTTTATTTATTTCTGTATGTTTTTTGCATGTACTGTCTGCATGCAAGTTTGTTTTGTGCACCGTGTCGTGCAACGCCGCGCAGGTCAGAAGAGGGTGTCGGATTTCCCCCTGGAAACTGGGGGGTTCTCCTGGAATTGGAGTTTCAGCGGTTCTTAGCCGCCATGTGGGTGCTGGGGATCGAACCTGGGTCCTCTGTAAGGAGCGGTCGGCCTCTTAACCGCTAAAGCTATCTCTCCAGCCGAGCAGAAACATTCTTTTAAAGAAAAAGTTTTAGAGGGGCTGGCGGACGAGGCCTAGCGGTTAGAGCGCCGCCCGCTCTTGGCAGAGGACCCGGGGGTTCGATCCCCAGCACTCCCATGGCGGCGGAGCGCCGTCTGAAACTCCAAACTCCAGGAGAACTCCAAGCTTCCGGGGAATCCGGGGACGCCCACTTCTGACCTCCCGGCATTGCGCCGACACGGGTGCACAGACTTGCATTGCAGACAATAATTCGTACACAGAACAGAAAATAAATAACCATAATAAAACTAAAAAAAACATAAATTAAAAAAAAAGAAAAGTTTTAGTCCCAGGCGTGATGTTGCCCACCTTTAATCCAGTACTCAGGGCGCAACAAGGCAGGCAGATCTCTGTGAGTTTAGGTCTTCTGCCACAGTGAGCTCCAGGCCAGCTGAGGACTATACAGGGAGGACCCTGTTCAACCAAGACCAAAAACAAAAAAAAAAGTTAAAAAAAAAAAAAAAAAAAAAAAAAAAAAAAAAAAAAAAAAAAAAAAAAAAAAAAAAAAATTTAAATTTTTTTTTCTTTCCCTTTCCCTCTGAGACAGAGTCTCATTATATGTAGCCCTGGCTGACCTGGAACTCACTAGGTAGAGTGGGCTGTCCTCAAACTCAGATCTGCCTACCTCTGCCTGCTAGGATCAAAGGTATGTATTGCCATACCCAGCTATAATTAAATTTCTATTTTCACCATTTTTCTTTTTTTAATTTATTTTATTTTATTTATTCTTTATGTGTATGCATTGTCTTGTCTGCAATGTAGGTTTGTGCACCTGTGTTGTCTGCATGTAGGTTTTGCGAGGTCAGAAGAGGGTGTCGGAATTCCCCTGGAACTGGGGGGAATTCAAATTCCAGTTCTCCTGGAATTAAAGTTACAAACGGTTCTCAGCCACCACGTGGGTGCTGGAGATCGAACCCGGGTCCTCTGCAAGAGCAGGTTTGCGCTCTTAACTGCTAGTAGGCCATCTCTCCAACCCAATTTTTCCCATTTTTATAAACTATTACTATGCCATATTTACATGATACTTTTTTTTTCTTTTTCCACTCAGACTGCACTCTCTCCCTCTACTCTCCCAAAAGAGAGAAGAACGATCATCAATGGCAAGAGGCAGTTGCAGTAAAGCAACACCTAGAGCCGGCTTCACGCTCAGGAGAGAACGCTATGTCTCCTCCTCGTGGTTTCTGGTACTCTCCACAGTCAGAGAAACTTCTCTAGTAACATACTGTAGAAATGATCCCTGAAAATATAGTCTTTATCATGCTACTTTTAAAATGTGTTATTCGGGGCTGGAGAGATAGCCTAGCGGTTTTAATAGCGCACCGGACGCTTTGCAGGGAACCGGCGTTCGTATCCCCAGCACTTCCACATGGCGGCTAGAACCGTCTGTAAATCTAATTCCAGGAGAACTCAGTTCAGGGGAATCCGAGACCCTCTTCTGAACCTCCGCGGATTGCACGACACGGGTCACAGACCTTGAATGCAGGCATTACATTCCTACACATAAAAAACATAATAATTAAATAAATAAATAACTAATAAAAAAAAAAAAAAAAAAAAAAAGAACGGATGTATGTTATTCAAATTTTGCGGCTGTGTTTCATTTTAAGCAAATGACTTTATAGATCCAAAGATGTACTATGCATTGACTATTGGGGGAATCTCAATACAGAATTATTAAATCTCTTGATGGTGAAAGAAAGGCAGCAGAATGTAAGCCCCAGAACCCCTCCTCGCCCCCCCCCCCACCTATGTCGTAGTACCTCTGAATCCAAATAGCTCTGCCTTAATCCTCTGTTTCCTAATCTATACAATAGTACTGAAAGCTCTTTGGGTTTTGGGAAAATGTTAATACAAAGCACTCAGAATAGTGCTAATGTATTAAATGCTATAGTATTACGTAAATAATATATCATCTATATAATCTATGTTGCGTGTGTGTGTGTGTGTGTGTGTGTTTGTGTGTGTGTGTGTGCTGCTTCTTTCCAAGTACTGTTTTCTGAAATTTTTTGGGGGGTTAAACAGAAAACAAACCCCAACCCCTCCCCTTTGTGGAGCATAGATAGATAGATAGATAGATAGATAGATAGATAGATAGGAAAGATAGATTATAGCGGGGGATTAGATAGATGAGAGATGATAGTAGATAGATGTAGATAGTCTTCTCTTAGAGTAAAAATTCTCTAAATTTCTCTTTAATCAGACTATATTATGTGCGTTTGTGTTCCCATGCCAAGCCTGATAACTTAGTTGAGTAAGTACAAATTGAATGAATAAATAATTGATTCTCCCATTTAACTCAGAAATTAGAATCTTATGACCTTTTACAGTGTACTGCTTTGTATTTGTTATCATATACATCACTGTGGTAAGGCTTTTGGTCTACTTACCATATTTTGGGGGTACGCTTAGATATTTTCTCATCTCTTTCAGAATCTGCTATTATGTCATTTTTTAAACTCGGAAGAACCATTTTTGTACTGATTTTCTGAAAGTAAAAACTTTTATTTTTTTGATCTGTTCTTTTACTTGCTGATCCCTGATTTGTTGAACCTATATAGGTTTTTAGGTTTTTTGCTTTTTTTTAACTTTTTTTTTAATTTTATTTATTTCACTATGTGTAGGGATTTGTTACTGTTTGCATGTAGGTTTGTTGTGCACCCATGTCTGTTGGGCAATGCCGCGGATGGTCACAGAAGAGGGTTGTCTCAGATTCCCTGGAAACTGGAGAGTTTCCGAGAATTGGAGCTTAGTTTCAGCGATGGTGCGCAGCGGCCCCTGTGGGTGGTGGGGATCGAACAGGGTCTCGTCAAGCGCGTGTCGGCACTCTTAACCGCTCTAGGCTATCTCTCCACCCCTATTTTTTTTTTTTTTAATTAACTACAGGTGTTGATGTGTAGCTCAGTGATGTCTTGAATTTATCATCTCCTGGCTCTCACGCTTCTTAAGTATTATGATTACAGGTGTTATGTCATCTTGCCTGGCTACATTACCTTTATAGAATTAGATCCTGTGGAAAGTCAGTTAACTGTCAATCTCCAGTTATTCACTATTCCTGAGTGCATGTCTGTTGATTGAATGATTTATTTATTTAAGGTTTTTGTTACGAGCAAAGTTACTGTGTAGCCCAGACTGAAACCTTTTTTATAGAACCAGCCGTGAAACTCAGAGATCCACCTTACCTCTATCTCCTGAGTACTGGCCACCTCACTGTGTGCATCACCATCCCTGGGTACTTAAATACTTTTTGCATCTTAATTCTAGAATGTAATCTCTACACTAATATAAACAACTCCTTTGCTGGGGGCTGGAGAGATGCCTAGGGTTAAGAGCGCCTACTGCTCTTGCAGAGGACCCGGGTTTCAATCCCCAGCACCCAAATGGCGGCTGAGAACTGTCTTTTGACTCCAGTTCCAGGGGAATCCGAGCCTCTTCTGACCTCCATGGCCATGCACAACATGGGTGAACAGACCTACACGAGGACAGTACATCCATACACATAAAGAAATAATTAAAAAAAAAAAACAAAACTACATTGCTGGGCGTGGAGCACACACCTTTACTCCTGCACTTGGGAGGGCAGAGGCCAGAGGCAGGTGGATTTCTTTGTGTATAGCTCCTTGATTTTCTCATCTTAGTTCTCTCTTCCACTATACCATATTGCCACATTTGAACCAAAATTGTATGCTCTGGAGTAGAGGCTGAGAGATATACCAATACTTCTATAACAGAACATAATACTGTAATTATTTTTACTAGAAAAGAAAATGATACATACCTTATTGTGTAGTTTCTTTTTTTTACTTAGAAACGTTAGGCTCTGCTATATGAATAGTACCAGTTTATTAAAAGAATGAATGGGCTGAAGATTAGCTTATTCGAAAGAGTATTTACCTGGCGTGCATGAGGCCTGTGTTTTGATTCCCAGCAACACACACACACACACACACGCACGCGCGCACACGCACACCGCTACGCGCATATTGGTTTCAGCCTGTTGGCTCTGTAAACAAAAAATAGTTAACCAAAGACTTTGAAATCACCATTTAACATTATTCAAAATGGACACTGTGGTGGTTTGAATGGCATTCTCCTCCATAGGCCCCAAGTATTTCGGACATTTTATCACCAGTTTGGGAGGTCTTCGGAAGGTTGTGGCCATCTGCCACTCACTGAGAGAGCATGCTTAGAGAGTCTGAACGCCTTCCCAACCTCCAGCTCTGCTCCTGTGCTGTTTGAGGATGTGAAACCTCTGCTTCTGTTATGCCACCTAGCAACTCCTGCTACCATGCCCCACCATGATGGACTCTAATTTCCCCTGGGACCCTAAGCTCAAATAAACTCTTCCTTTTATAAGTTTCCTTGGTCATGTTGTTTCTATACAGCAACAGAAAAGTGCCTAAATACTGCACCCTCAATTAACTTTGATTAGACACCTCTTATTTTCTGTTCTCATTCCTTTGTTTCCTATCCACTTTTTTTTGTCTTTTCAGGACAGGGTCTCCCTGTAGCCCAGCTGTTCCTGGAAACTCGCTCTGTAGGGACCCGGCTGACCTTGAACTCCCCAAAGATCCGCCTGCCTCTGCCTCCCAAGTGCATAGGATTAAAGGGCGTGCGGCCACCACACCCAGCTTTTACTCCATCCATTCTTTTTTTTTTTTATTTTATTTATTAATTTTATTTATTTTTTTTTATGGTATGAATTGACTGTACTGTCTGCATGCCAGGTCTGTTGCACCTGTATCGTGCAATACCAGCGGAGGTCGAAGAGGTCCTGGATTCCCCTGGAACTGGGTTCTCCTGGAATTGGAGTAAGTTACAGACCGTTCTCGCCACCATGTGGGGTGCTGGGGATCAAACCCAGGTCTCTGCAAAGAGGCAGTTGGTGCTCTTAACCGCTAGGCTATCTCTCCAGACCCTCATCCATATACTTAAACCAATTCCTATAAGCATTTAGTATCAAACACCAAAATACAGTTAAAACCAAAACTATCGAGCCAGGCGTGATGGCCACACCTTTAATCCTCTACACTTGGGAGGCAGATGCGGTGGATCTTTGTGAGTTCAAGTCAAGCCTTGGCTTATCAGAGTCATAGTTCTAGGAGCTGGGGCTACAGCAGACACAGAAGACAGAAGCCTGACAGTAGATCAGAGAGGTACCTACAAGCGAACAGTATGGACATGAGACACGGCAGACGAGACAAAGACCAGAGCTTAGGAGAGAGACAGAGGGAGGAATTTTTGATTTTAATTGATTTAACATCCTGAATATAGTTTATAAAAGTGCCTTAAGGAGCCGGGCTGGTAGCACACGTTCTTTAAGTCCTCAGCACTCTGGGGAGAGCAGAGGCAGGAGGATCTTTGTTGAGTTCAAGGCAGCCTTGGCTTTCTAGCAGTGCAAATTCCCAGGACAGCTGGGGCTACAAGGAGACCCTGGTCTGGAAAAGACCAAAAATTGAAAAAAAAAAAAAAAAAAAAAAGTGCCCTTTGGAGCAGCACTTTCTCGTTCCTATGGTATGAAATTAACCGTCTGCAGATAACAAGAGTTAGGGGAGGAGTTAATAAAAGAAGCTGCCTTCCGTAGCAAAGAGGAAGAATGGACTACAAAGCAAGCCTCTCGGCCCATTGACACAAAACACACTAGTAAACAGCACCGACAATTCAAGCAGGGTTACTAGTTATCACCAAAAGCAGCAAAGTCGCCAGGAGCGAGCGGGAAGGGAGTTGGCAGGCTTCAAAGTAAACGGTGCCTCCAGTCCCAACGTCGTCGGTGTGCAAAACTCAACATTATCCAATAATTTCTGCTATTTGAAGCCAATCTGAAGGTGGAAAATGTTGCCAAATTCCTTAAGTGTATGGCACTCCTAAAAGAGGTAGGTTCTCCCATTCATGGATTAGTAGATATTTCTAGAAGAGAATCTTACTTCTGGTGGAAGTGAAAAGGTGGACCAGTAAACAGTTTAGTCACAGTTCGTATAGAAGTGGGTTAGAAATGACAAAACCCTGGGTTAAAAAACACACTGTACTTTTAGAAATCTTGTCAAATGTTCTGCCTTCTTGATAATAATGTAATTAACCTTTTTCTGAGGACCTGGGATATTCTTATCCTGTTCATTTTGTTGCTGCTGTTCTGCTATAACACAGTGGTGATATCCTTGCAGCTACAGAAGAAGTTAGCACTGTTTACTCCTTACTCCTGTATACCATCTGTTTTTTAAAACATCTTTTTTTTTTTTTTTTTTTGGTCTTTTCAAGACAAGGGTCTTCCTGTGTCCCCAGCGCCTGGAATCATACATGTAGACCAGGCTGGCCTTGGAAATCTGCCGAAAGAGCCACCTGTCTGCTCCGGTGTCTAGGATTAAAGGCGTGCGCCACCACGCCCGGCTTAAAAATCTTTTCTTTTAATCATTTGTCTTTCATGTATGGCTTCACTTCACTTGTATTGGAAACATGAAACTAGAAATTTTTGCTAAAATAAGAACTATTTATAGCCGGGTGTCATGGCGCACCCCTTTAATCCTGGCATTGGGGGCAGGGCGCGATTCTTTAGTGAGTTTCAAGGCCAGGCCGAGTCTCAGAGTGAAGTTCCCAGGACCGCTGAGGCTAAAGGTGCCCTTGTCTCGAAAAGACCAAAAAAAAAAAAATAAAAAAAAAAAAAAAAAAGAACTATTTATTAGATGAGAGATACTTTTTAATTTATACTTGCATTAAGTGTGATTGTCATTTTCACTCTCAGAGATCTTCTATGTCCCTTAAGGGCCCTATATCCTAATTTCTGAACAGGTGCATTATCATCAGTGTTATTAGTAGCATACTAACAGGCTATCTATCTGCATTCTCATATAGAAAGTGTCTTATTTAAGAAAAACCAGAAGCGAACAGATCCGGAAGCCAGCACAATGTCAATGTCTCCATAAATACCATAATATAATAGTAAAAAATAAAATAGCCGGGTGTGGTGGCGCACACCTTTAATCCTAGCACTTGGGAGGCAGAGGCAGGCAGATCTTTGTGAGTTCAAGGCCACCCTGGTCTACAGAGCGAGTTCCAGGACAGCTGAGGCTACAGGGAGACCCTGTCTTGAAAAGACCAAAAAATAAAAAAATAAAATAAATAAAATAAAATAAAATAAATAAAATAAAATAATAAAATAAAAAGATCTTTTACAGGTCTTACAGGTCATTCATTACACTAGACCTATTTTATCCTATACCCAGTAAGTTGGTTTACTAAACTGGACATACTTGACTTACTCCGTAAATACTTCCCCTTCCTTCTGGGTCTACTACTTTTAGCTATCCTATCATTAGCTTATTAAGTCAACCCAGTTATTACCATCTCTATAAATTGCATAAAATAAGCATATAATATAACAGGGTGAATATCTATGACAAAAGGACATTTTATTAGAGTATCTAGAAAATAGGTGAGACTTAAGACACTTTTCCTTCTGCCCCTCATCCATACCGTCCCCCTTTGCTGCTTCCTCAAAGGTATAATAGAAAAGCATGTGGGGCTGGAGAGATGGCCTAGCAGTTAAAAGCACCGACTGCTCTTGCAGAGAACCCAGGTTCGATCCCCAGCACCCACATGGCGGCTGAGAACTGTCTGTAACTCCAATTCCAGAACTCCAGTTCCAGGGGAATCCGACATCCTCTTCTGACCTCCGCAGCATTGCACAACAGGGGTGCACAGACCTACATGCAGACAGTACATTCATACAAATAAATAAATAAACAAACAAATAAACAAAAATTTAAAAAATAGAGAAGCATGCCAGTCTTCTTCAGGATGAAGAGTATGAAGGTGAACAATCTAGAAGCAAGGGAATATAGGACGGCTGAGTGAAATCAAGGAAACTTCTGGGAAGGCAGAACTATAACCAGGAGCAGCCAACTTCTCCCCTATATCAAACCATGCCTGGGCTGTTTAACCATGTGTGCCTGCTCAGGTTGGAATTTTGTCATCTGCCACTTGAAGCACCCCAACTCCAATATCTAGAATTTTAATGTCTGGTCTTCAAATTTCAAACATCACTTTTATTAAGTTCCAGCAAGATAATCTGTCCAACTAATCTAACAAGGATACCTTTGCTATTTGAACAAAATCTTAAGATTAATTCTATCATTTTCTTTTTAAAGTGTTTTTTGTTTGTTTGTTTGTTTGTTTGTTTGTTTGTTTTTGAGACAGGGTCTCCCTGTAGCTCCAACTGGCCTGGAACTCACTCTGTAGACCAGGCTGGCCTTGAACTCAACAGAGATCGGCCTGCCTCTGCCTCCCAAGTACTAGGATTGAAGGCATACACCACCACACCCGGCTCCTTTTAAAGTTTTTCAAATAAGCCTGGTGTGGTAGCACACATCTCAGCATTCAGGAGGCCAAAGCAGGTGGATCTCTGTGAGCCAGAGGTTAGCTAGGGGTACAGAGAGGCCCTGTCTCAAAAAAAAAAAAAAAATCCCTAATTAAAATATTCAAAATCACCTTCCCTGATAATATATTTGAATATAAATACAAATAAGCTCAGCTCAGCACAAACTCAATTTCTAAGAATTAGAAACTCTGAAGTTCAGTGTTTTAGAGAGAATACTAGAACAGTTATCAGGGAATACACAAAACTATAAAACAGAAATATACTCTAGGGTTGGTTGGTTTGTTTCATGATCAAATCATTTTGTTTAGAAGCTTGAAAGTGGAGAAGGGCTAAAGAGGTAGTTAACTTTGACATCCTCATCAGGGCAGATCTCCCTTGTATCCATATGTTACTTATGGTCTAGCTAGCCAATATTCCTTGTGGTACTAGGCAATAATTTAATATAATCAATTGTTAAAACAAACCAGGTACCCAAGTCAATGTAACCTTTTTTTTTTTTTTTTGGTCTTTTTGAGACAGGGTCTCCTTGTAGCCCCAGCTGTCCTGAAACTAACTCTGTAGACCAGGCTGGCCTTGAACTCACAAAGATCCGCCTGACTCTGCCTCCCAAGTGCTAGGATTAAAGGCGTGCGCCACCACGCCCAGCAAATTTAACCTGTTTTTATTTAACACTAAGATGTTTAAACATGTAACTTCATTTCTAAACATGAAAAATAAAATGTTACCTCAATTGTTTCGCATAGTTCTGCTCAATTTCAATCCTCTCTTTAACAAATTTGGCGTATCTTTCCAAGAAGTCAATTCCCCATTGTGTATGCTTGTCCAAGCTGTCGAACTGATCCTAGAAAATAAAAGTAAAAACACATTGAACAAGTCTGAAATCATATCCACAAATATTTTAACCCTCTTCTTATATTTGTATGGAAAAATAATGAAGTATAAAAGAAAAAACCTGGAACCTAAAGACATGGCTCAGTGGTTAAGAGCACTGGCTGCTCTTCTAGAGGATCTGGGTTTGACTCTCATCACCCACATGACAGCTAACAAACATCCGTAACTCAAGTTTCAGGGGATCAACACCCACCATGGGCACTGGACATGGGTGCACTTACATACACGCAGGCAAAACACTCATACACAAAGAATAAAAATAAATGAAAAGAAACAAAGAAAATGAATCCTTCAATGGGATTCCAAAACTCCAATACTTTACGTCTGAATTATATTATGTAAGTAGTCACCCCTCAGTTCAACAGTTTACCCTGACCACCTTTGTGTATTAACTCTGATTCCCTTTTTTTTTTTTTCTTTTGGTCTTTTTGAGACAGGGTATCCCTTTAGTCCCAGCTAGCCTGGAGCTTGCTCTGCAGACCAGGCTGGCGAACTCACAGAGATGCCCATGCCCCTGCCCCTGTCCCTGTCCCTGTCCCTGTCCCTGTCCCTGTCCCTGTCCCTGCCCCTGCCCCTGCCCCTACTGGGATTAAAGGTATGCACCACCACACCCAGATTTCTTATTCCCATTTTGAGATTCAGTTCAGGTATTATTACATCCTACATAAAATGGTTCTAAACTCTCAGATTGATATAAATGGTCATTCTCTAGGTCCCTAAGGCTCTGTGCTGGATAGCTTTAGGGTCAACTTGACCCACCTGGGTTGAGGGAGCCTCAACTGGGGAATTGGCTCCATTGGATTGGCCTGTGGCCACATCTGTGGAGTATTGTCTTGATGGTCGAGCAGTGTGGGAGGGCCCAGCCCACAATGAGTGGTGCCACCCTGGGCAGGTTGTTGTGTACCATATAAGAAGGCAGGCTGGGCATGAGCCAGAGGAGCAAGCCAGTGAATAGCATTCCTCCATGGCCTGTGTTTCAGCTCCTGCCTCCAGGTTCCTGCCCTGAGTTCCTGCCTTGGGCTCCCTAAGTGATGAACTGTGACCCAGGAGATGTAAGCTGAATAAACCCTTTCCTTCCCAAGTTAGTGTCGGTCAGAGTGTTTTGTCACAGCAATGGAAGACAAACTAGAACAGGCTCCCTAGAATTATTCTATTATTTACCTCGTCATACTACAGTGAAAGAAGGAACTATGTATCTCAATTCTGAAACTCCAAGGCCTAAACACCACACTGGGATCACTGCAAGCACTGAGCTACAAATTGCTTAGCAGAACAAAATAACATGTTCCTGGGGTCAAATTCTGAGATGTCATCTACCTGATGTTTGACACTGGGCAAGTTTATCAAGGCTCAAATGGGAATTCTAGCACACAGGATTATAGTAGTATTAAAAATGGTCTGAAAATTGGGCTAGAGAAATGGCTCAGCACTTGAGAGCACTTGCTGTTCTTGCAGAGGACCCAGCTTCGGTTCACGGCACCCACATCAGGTGGCTCACAACCACATGCAACTCCAGTTCAAAAGGATCCAACACCCTCTTATAACCTCTGCAAGTACTGCATGCCTGTGATATACTTACAGGCATGCAGGCACTCCCACATACATACAAAAATAAGTAAAAAATTTTAAAAGATGTTCTACAATGCAGTATACCACTCTCCTACAAGGCTCTTTCAATCCTCAAAAATATTTGCTTCCACCAGATATCTGACAGGGTCTCCCTATAGTCCCAGCTGGCCTGGAACTCACTCTGTAGCCCAGGCTGGCCTTGAACTCACAGAGATCCGCCTGCCTCTGCCTCCTGAGTGCTAGGATTAAACACATGCCCCACCACGCTGGGCTTAAAGACAGCTCTTAGCCACCATGTGGGTGCTGGGAATCGAACCTGGGTCCTCTGCAAGAGCAATCAGTGCTCTTAACCTCTGAGCCATCTCTCCAGCACCCCCTTTATTTTTTTTTTCCACAGTTGTCGTTTATGCTAATTATGATTTCTTAAGTTTCCTTAAACATTACATTATCAAATATTGGACTCTTGTTCCTTAAAGAACTACAGAGGGAAAAAAAAATAAACTACAGAGGTAAGTTCTGAGGTCTCATCACAAAATCTTCATCAATCAATCATTATGTGACTTTGTTACCATTTTCTTTCTTTTTGGTGAAAGCATTTAAAATCAACCCTCTTAGAATGATTCAAGCATATACTACAAAATTACTTATTATGGCTACCATGTTGTACATTAGAGTCTCATTTACTCATTTTGTGTAATTTTGTAGCTTTTATCAATAATTTCTCATTTCTGGGGCTGGAGAGATGGCCTAGAGGTTGGGAGCGCCGACTGCTCTTGCAGAGGACCCAGGTTCGATCCCCAGCACCCACATGGTGGCTGAGAAACGTCTGTAACTCCAATTCCAGGGGAATCTGACACCCTCTTCTGACCTCCTCGGCATTGCACGACACAGGTGCACAAACCTACATGCAGACAGTACACTCATACACATAACAGTAATAATAATAAAATATATTGAAAAAAAATAATTTCTCATTTCTGCTTCTACTGTATAAGCCATCCCCATTTGGCCTTGCTTTGTTTGCTTTGTTATAAAAACAATATATCCTTATTCAGTACATTGTTACTTCATTAGCATCAATTCACAGCTACGAGCTTATACTTTATGCTTTGAACAAAGCTTAAAAAACAGTGTGTTTTCGGGGCTGGAGAGATAGCCTAGTGGTTAAGAGCGCCGACTGCTCTTGCAGAGGACCCAGTTCGATCCCCAGCACCCACATGGCGGCTAAGAACCACCTGTAACTCCAGTTCTAGGAGAACTCCAGTTCCAGGGGAATCCAACACCCTCTTCCAACCTCCACTGCACTGCACGACACGGGTGCACAAACCTACATGCAGACAGTACATTCATACACATACAAAAATAAATTAAAAAATTCAAAAAAATTTTTAATGTGTTTTCAAAAAACAAAAAAAAAGTGTTTTCTACTTGAAGCATGTAACAGCCTTCTTGTACTCCAGAAGGACAGTGTTAATAAGGGTTCATCCTTTTTTTTTTTTAATTTTTTTTTTTATTTCGGTATGTATATCAATGTACTGTCTGCATGCAGGTCTGTGCACCCGTGTCGTGCAATGCCGCGGAGGTCAGAAGAGGGTCTCAGATTCCCCTGGAACTGGAGTTCTCCTGGAACTGGAGTTTCAGACGGCTCTCGGCCGCCATGTGGGTGCCGGGGATCGAACCCGGGTCCTCTGCAAGAGCGGTCGGCGCTCTTAACCGCTAGGCCATCTCTCCAGCCCCAAGGGTTCATCCTTATTAACCCTTATTAACACTGTTACTAGGAGTACAAACTACTAGAGTCATTATGGAAATCAGTATAGAGGTTTCAAACAATTAAAAAAAAAAAAAACTACCACATGACCCAGCTACACCACTCCTGGGCATATACGTAAAAGACTCCTTACCATACCCTACCACACCCAAACTCAGAAAGACAGAAACTTCATGGTTTTTTTCTTATATCCAGACCCCAGTTTGTAATGTATACATGTATATATATAAATGAGTGTAAATGTGGGTAAAGCCTCAGCTAGAAAAAACACTGAGAGGATAAAAATAGGTGCCAAGAAACACGGCAGCATGCCAGAGGGTGCATGTTACATGAAAGCAGAAAGGAGACCATTGAGGAGGTTGTAAGTGGTGGTTAGGAGGGCAGGGAGTATCTACTAAACACACTTTGTTCAAAAATGCTGTAACAATATCTAATACTTTGTGTGTTAATTTAAATAATTTAAAAGACTACAAATCAATGAGTAACTTGGTTCTCTCACTTTCACATATCCTGAGTTTACAATGAGGACAGGATATTTAAAATGTTATTGGCCAGGCACGGTGGCCCACGCCTTTAATCCTAGCACTTGGGAGGCAGAGGCAGGCGGATCTTTGTGAGTTCAAGGCCAGCCTGGTCTACAGAGTGAGTTCCAGGCGAGCTGGGGCTACAGGGAGACCCTGTCTCAAAAAAGACCAAAAAAAAAAAAAGTTATTATTATCCCTTTCTGAATTTTCAAGGGTTTTGCTTGTTTTGTTTGGTCTGGTTTTTGCCTCTGCCTCAAACGTGCTGGGATAAAAGGTGTACCACCAACCCAAATTTTTATTAATCATCCCTAGTTTATATTCATTATTTACTATTGAATAATCTTTGCATTATACCCCTTTTCCATCTTAAATCATTTAAAATATTTACTACTAAAAGCCAATTTTATCAAAATACAAATATACTTCATCAGATTATCATAGCTCTGTTTATTGTCTTTTTATTCCAGGCAACACACTTTTCCCCTCTTTTTTTGGTTTTTTTGAGTCAGGGTCTCCCTGTAGATGAGGCTGGCCTTGAACTCCCTATGTAGATCAGGATTGATCTCAGAGATCCTGCCTGTCTCTGCCTCCCGAGTGCCAAAAAAAGCACTGCTCAGCAAACCAAAATATGTCCTATTATAAAATTGGAATTCTCTTTCAATCTAAAAATCTGAAAAAAAAAAAAAAATTCCCCAAAATGTCACCAGGCATGGTGGCACACACCTTTAATCCCAGTGCTCCTGAGGCAGAGGCAGGCGGATCTCTGAGTTCAAGGCCAGCCTGGTCTACATAGCAAGTTCCAAGTGGGCTGGGGCTTAGGGAGACTGTCTAAAAATAAATACCAGGACTGATGGAAAAATAAATAAATCCAAAAAGACCACTAGAAAGTCTAAATAATGCTCATTTATTTTTCCAAAATGCTTCAAAAGCTTCTCTTTCCACAATCTTTGCCAAATTTTCAATTATACTTGATCTTTTTACATGAAGACGCCAAACTTTTTCTATTACACACCACTTTATTAAAATATATGAAAACAGAATATATGAATACATAACTACAATATATATTTATAAAATCAAACTATATGCTATTAATCTTTTAATTTTGAAATCCACAAAAATAGAAAGTAAAATCCGACTTTTTAAATGTTTTTTTTTTCTTTTCTTTTTTTTTTAATTTTATTTATTTCCGTATGTGTATGTATTGTCTGCATACAAGTCTGTGCACCCGTGACGTGCAACGCCGCAGAGGTCAGAAGAGGGTGTCGGACTCCCCTGGAACTGGAGTTCTCCTGGAATTGGAGTTTCAGACAGCTCTCAGCCGCCATGTGGGTGCTGGGGATCGAACCCGGGTCCTCTGCAAGAGCGGTCGGTGCTCTTAACTGCTAGGCCATCTCTCCAGCCCCTATTTTTTTAATTTTTATTTATTCTTCTATGTGTACGAATGTACTGTCTGCATGTAGGTTTGTGCACCCGTGTCATGCAATGCCACAGAGGTCAGAAGAGGGTGTCGCTAGGCCATCTCTCCAGCCCCAAATCTGACTTTTTAAAGTAATGCTTCCTTTCTCTAACAAGCAAGCCACTGGACTATGACTATGAAAAATATTAACTATTTTTTTTAAACAACATTTTTTTTTTTGTATTTTCGAGACAGGGTCACCCTTTAAATCCCAACTGACCTGGAGCTCACTCTGTAAACCAGGCTGGCCTTGAACTCACAGAGATCTGCCTGCCTCTGCCTCCTGAGTGATAAGATTAAAGGCATGAGCCACCACGCCTGGCTAAACAACAATATTTTTTTAACAATATTTTTAAGAACAATGAAATCACCAGGCGTGGTGGCGCACGCCTTTAATCCTAGCACTTGGGAGGCAGAGGCAGGCAGATCTTTGTGAGTTCAAGGACGGCCTGGTCTACAGAGTGAGTTCCAGGACAGCTGGGATGACAGGGAGACCCTGTCTCTAAAAGACAAACAAACAAACAAACAAACAAACAAAAAAAAAACAATGAAATCACCAGGCATGCTGGTTCATGCCTATAATTCCAGCACTCAGAAAGAAGGCAGAGGCAGGCAGATCTCTGAGTTCAAAGCCAGCCTGGTCTACATAGCAAGCTCCAGGCTAGCTCAGACTGAAGGGAGACCCTGTCTCAAAAACAAAAAACAAAACAAAATAAAAAATCAAATTTACTTAATTATTTCTAAATATCTTGGGTTAACAGTTGTTAAATAAAAATTATGGGAGGCCATTAGGACTAAGTTCCTGAACTAAGCCAGACCAAACCAAAATGGAGTCACTCCTACTAAATGGCATATAATCAAGATGAAACCAAAGGGAGTAGATAGGACCCAAAACAGGAAAGTTCTCCTGAAGACGGGGAGTTCTGGACTCCTTTAATCCCAACACTCGGGAGCGAGACACCAAAAAAAAAAAAAAAACCAACCTCACTTTTCTGCTCTCCCCAGTAGAGGCTTCATTCTATTTTATTGTCAGATCTTTAGCTCCTTATTACATTTCTAGTCTCTAACAGATTCTCCCAACCAAGTAGCTTTAAATTGTTGATAATATCGGATTTTTTAAATTTACTTTTTTCAACGAAGTTTTTAGATTTTCATACAATATAGTTTGATGGTCTCTAGATCCTCCTCATCCACACTTCCCCTAGTGCCCCCTATCCAATTTAATGTACCCTCATATATATAATACAGCCTACAGAGTCTGATTGTCTCTTCAAATGTCCTTCAGCGTGGGTCAATCCAACAAATAAAATAGAAACTGCCTGGATCTCTGAGTCATGAATAAAAGTCAATTGATGGATACAGATATAGATAGATCCATAACTAAATCTGTTGTGATTCTGTTTTCAACATGCTTAGTGTCAAAGTAATCTGACAAGTCTTGGTTCTAGGTTCTAAATTGTGATGTTTAGCCAGGCGTGGTGGCGCACGCCTTTAATCCTAGCACTTGGGAGGCAGAGGCAGGCAGATCTTTGTGCGTTCAAGGCCAGCCTGGTCTACAGAGTGAGTTCCAGGACAGCTGGGGCTGCAGGGAGACCCTGTCTCAAAAAGACTAAATAAATAAATAAATAAATAAATAAATAAATAAATAAATAAATAAATAAATAAATAAATATAAAAAAAAACCGTGATGTTTAATTTTCAGTGGTTGTCAAAGCTAGAAAAACAAAAAAGATACCTCATAAAAACATAAATAATTCATGAAAAACTTATTGTTGACTACACCTTATTATTCATTTTAGAATTAATTAAATTTTCAACACCTTTCATCAATATGTAAAAGTTTATATTAAAATCTAGTCAGTAAATTTCCTTGAAATCATTTGTTATTTTTACAAACTAACCAGAAATGTTGCATCTGAATGTCTGTGGAGGTATTTTTTAGATGGGGTTAACATTTTCAAAGGTGAATTTTTACTGAAGCAACTTACCCTCCTCCAGCTGGCAGGCCTCATTCAATCAGTTTGAAGGCTTTCAGAGAACAAAGACTGACCTTTTCTCCATCAGAAGGATAAATCCCAGAGGATTGCCTTTGGTCTAGAACTGCAGCTCTTACCTGAGTGATCCTTTGCAGGTTTTGGATTTTTCGAGCCTCCACAAGCACATAAACTAATTCTTTAAAAGAAACCTTCCTCCCTGTGCACAGCTGGCAAGCACCCAGCCCAGGTAAAGTCAAGAAGCAGGTTGACAAGACTGTGTAGAAATGGCACATCTTGTGTCAAGAACTGGAAAGAGGAAGAGGAAGAGACAACTGCAACATTAGGAACAGGAAACCAAAGATAGAGCAGCCAAGACTAGGGAGGAAGACTGTCCTTTAGGAGGAGATAAAGCCCACCAGGCTGCAAGAAATAATAAAGAAGCTCACCAACTTGCTCCTAATTTCCCATGGGCCAATAAGCAGATGAATAGCAAATATTTATGGAGTAGATGAGAGATGTAGGGAGCTGCATTGAAGCATTTTATGACGGATCTCCCTAATCATCGAGACATCAGTGAATCTGCCCTGCACATTTTTCATAAAATTAGTAAGGTAGCTTCCACTATCTTCATGTTTGATCCATTTACTGTAGAATTACATTATTCTCAGTGTCTGATGAGACTTATATTCCCAATTTCTAACTGAAGATTATGTTTTTGCACAATCCAAGTTCTGTCAACATAGAATTTTACCCATTATCATGAAAAAGATAAAGTAAATAGAGCAAAAAGAAAAAGAAAGATAAAAGCCCTCCTGATATAAGCATTTATATATGCATCCTGTTGATTCTACTTCTCTGGAGAATACTGACTAAAATTTGACTCACTTTAAAACAAGACAAATACGTGGTAGCACACGCCTTTAATCCCAGCACCCAGGCAGAAGCAGATAGATCTCTGTGAGTTCAAGGTTAGGCTGGTCTACACAGAGAATTCCAGGCCAGCTGGGACTAAGGAGTCCCTGTCTCCAAAAAA
>VZQC01005016.1:53476-72933 GCA_009823505.1 Rhizomys pruinosus
ACCTGAGAATTCAAGAAGACCAGAATTTCTCTGATAATAAATTTGATCCATCAAATCCCAAAAGCCTTGACAAATTCTCCTTAGAACTACACTGAAGGGGACTGGAAAGATGGCCTAGTGGTTAAGGGTGCCGACTGCTCTTGCAGAGGACCCGGCTTCAATCCCCAGCACCCACATGGCAGCTGAGAACCGTGTTTAACTCCAGTTCCAGGGGAATCCAACACCCTCTTCTGACCTCCGCGGCATTGCACAACACGGGTGCACAAACCTACATGCAGACAGTACACTCATACACATAAAAAATAAAATTAAAAAAAAAAAGAACTACACTGAAGCTTAATTTGTTTCTATTTACATTCCAACCCTTCCTACCTCCCTGACATGTCCTCTGACCTCCACATGTAAATCCTGCTCTCTCACACATAAAATAAAAATAAAAAATTTTAAATATATAATGGCAAATACAAATAAAACAAGGATATGAAACATATAGTTATCTTTTTTAATTAATTAATTAATTAATTAATTAATTTATATGAATGTATTGTCTGCATGTAGGTTTGTGCACCCGTATCGTGCAATGCCGCGGAGGTCAGAAGAGGGCGTTGGATTCCCCTGGAACTGGAGTTCTCCTGGAATTGGAGTTACAGATGGTTCTCAGCCGCCATGTGGGTGCTGGGGCTCAAACCCAGGTCCTCTGCAAGAGCAGTCGGCGCTCTTAACCACTAGGCCATCTCTCCAGCCCGAAACATATAGTTATCTTAACACAAATTAACACACTAAAAATTCTAATAAACTAAACATATACTGATAATCATTTAATTATAAAATCTAAAAATAAGAATTTCATTGACCTTTTTAATGAGAACTATAAATGAGTTAATATATTTGTTGTACATAATCATTTCAAGATTTACTTTAAATTACGAATGTGTATGTGCATGTTAGTGCAGGTGCCACAGAGGTGAGAGGCACTGGATCCCCTGGAGCTTCCTGATGAGGGTGCTGGGACGTGAACTCAGGTCCTCTGCAAGAACAGTACCTATTCAACTGCTGAAACATCTCTCCAGCCCCTACTGTATATATTCTTACTCAAAGATTTACAGTTACTGACAAACTTTGAGGAAAGCAGTAAGGAGACAACTATGATACCACATATTTTCCTCTGACCCGTTACTCTTCAATTGACTGTATCTCTTTCATAACTTTGACAATTTTTTTTTATCTTTTTTTTGTCTTTTTTACACAGGGTCTCCCCTATAGCCCCAGCTGGCCTGGAACTTACTCTGTAGACCAGGCTGGCCTTGAACTCACAAAAATGCGCCTGCCTCTGCCTCCCGAGTGCTGGGATACAGGTGTGTGCCACCACACCCGGCTTTATATTCTACTTATTAAGAAAGTTGCGGGCTGGAGAGATGGCTCAGCGGTTAAGAGCACCGACTGCTCTTGCAGAGGACCCGGGTTCCATTCCCAGCGCCCACATGGTGGCTAAGAACCGTCTTTAACTCCAGTTCCAGGGGAATCTGATGACCTCTTCTGACCTCTGCAATATTGCACGACATAGGTGCAGCAACCTACATGCAGACAGTACAATCATACACATAAAAAATAATGAAAAATTAAAAAAAAAAAAAAGAAAGTGGCTCAACCAGACACTACTACATTACTGCACTGTACTACACTGTACTGCATGCCTGTAATAGCATTTGCAGGGTGGAAGCAAGAGGATCAGGAGTTTAAGGCCAGCCTTAGCTACATAGTGAGTTTGAGGCTAGCGTGGGCTACATGGGAGCCCTATCTCAGGAAATCTAAGCAAACAAAAAATAAACATATCTCAATCATATTAGAAAGTATTGTACTACAGGATTATAGTTTATGTACTACTTCCTGAAGAATGAACTTTTTTTTTCAAAGCATACCTTGGATTTTATTTATTTTTTTAATTTATACATATATATATATGTATATATATATATTTTTTGTCTTTTTGAGACAGAGTCTCCCTGTAGCACCCAGCTGTCCTACAACTCCCTCTGTAGACCAGGTGGCCTTGAACTCACCAAAGATCCGCCTGCCGCCTGTCCCAAGTGCTAGATTAAAGGCTGGCGCCACCACGCCCGCCCATATATTTTTTTATCAAAATCTAGACCACGTGTCCCCCCTTTCCCCCACCCTTCCAGAGCTGTGCCATGCCAAACATGCTATTCATCTCTTTCTCAGTCTTTCTCACATATCACTAATCATTAAGTAAAATGCAAATCAAAAACCACTTTAAGATATCATCTTACTCCAATAAGACTGGCTAGGATCAAGAAAAAAAATGATACAAGTGCTGAAGAGGTTTGTGGGGAAAGGGAAACACTCATCCACTGCTGTGGGAATGTAAATACTCCTGCACCACTATGGAAAAGCCGTGTGGAGAACCCTTGGAAGATTGGAATGAACTTGCCACCAACCCAGCCATATCACTTCCTGGCATGTACCCCCAAGACTCACCCCACCGCAGATAGATAACGCACTGTCATGTTTATTTTCAGCTCTCTTCAAATAGCAAAGAGTGGAACCAACCCAAATGCCCTCATACTGATGAGGGGATAGAGAAAATGTGGTAAATCTCACATGGGTTCTATGCAGCAGTAAATGAAAGACGACATCATGAGCTTTGCAGGAAATGACTGGAGCTAGAGTGGAAATCATGCGGAGGCGATGCTACCGTAACCACTCCCAGAAAAACCAGAAGACCGAAATGTTATCCTCACTGTGGATGCTAGTGCCAATTACCCAGTCATAAATTTTCCTGTGCATGGCCCCTTAGCCTTTTGTCCAAAGCAGTTGGGAGTGATGCATATTGGAAACAACAAAAAAAAAAAAAAAAAAAAAAAAAAAAAAAAAAAAAAAACAGTGAACTTCTGCTCAAAACAGTCAACTTCCCATGGAGAATATTTAAGAATGAACATTTTTCATCTGAAATTCTAATTAGATGGGCACAGCTCAAGATGAAATAACTCGATTGTTTCTGACCTTCCAAAATAATAACCCTCATTTAGATTTTGTGTGCTCCAGGCTGACCTCCAACTCAAAATCCGCCTGACTCCACCTCTTAAATGCTGAGATTACACACTCCGCCCCCTCATCCCACCCCACCCAGTTTCCCCTCTCACGCATCTGCTGTTAATTCTCCCACCTAGCAATTTTGATCTCCAAGCTTCACATTCCACACCTGCAAAGCTAGACAGAGCAATTACATGGCTTTAAAAAGTGAAAAAATTAAATGATATATAAATAAAGCACTTAACACAGAAAACTTTCGGCCCTGATACAACTTTTATTATTCTTAAATTCAAACAGGAACAAACAAAAAAAAAAAAAAAAAAAAAAAAAAAAAAAAAAAACTGTTGTGAAAAAAAAAAAAAAGGAATGTACGCTCGCTTGAGGCTGATGTCAGGACAAAGATACACGTATAACTCGGGCGTGTTGGCACATGCCTTTAAAAATCCAGCAATCAAGCCGGCGTGTGGTGGCGCAAGCCTTTAAATTCCTAGCACTCAGGAGGCAGACGGCAGGGGATCTTTGTGAGTTCAAGGCCAGCCTGGTCTACAGATGTGAGCTCCAGGACAGATGGGCTAAAGGGAGACCTTGTCTCGAAAAGGACAAAAAAAAAAATAAACAATAAATAAATAAATAAAAATAAATCCAGACTCAGAGGCAGAGGCAGTATGTGACTCTCGTAAACAGTTCAAGGCCAGCCTGGTCTCCACAGCGGTTCAGTACAGCAGGGGAGACCCTCCTTTGTATCTAAACAAACGACAACAAAAAAAAAAATTGATCCAAGCTCTGTATACCTCCCACGACTCGCTTTTCGCCTCCAGACGCCCCTCAATACTCCGTACACACTTCCCTCTATGCCCGATTCTGATTGTCTTCTTTGCTCTCCCCCCCCCCCCCTTTTTAAAAAATAAAAAGTAAGCTGAGGGGCTGGATGGCTGAGCAGTTAAGAGCACTCACTGATCTTGAGAGGATAATGGTTCAATTCACAAAATAAAGATGGCGTAAGAAAAAGTCTATATACTACAGTTCCAGCGCTGGGGTTGTGGCGCACGCTTTAATCCTGCACTTGGGAGGTAGGCAGGGGATCTTTGTGACGTTCAAGGGCCAGCCTGGTCTACAGAGAAGTTCCAGGACAGCTTGGCTGTGGCTACAGTGAGAACCTGTCTCGAAAAGACCAAAACAAAAAAAACAACTCAGGTCCAGGGGGACTGAACACTCTCTGACCTCTGCAGGCAGTTTATTTCTGGGGTTTTCCATTTAATAGTTCTAGCCCACAGCTGACCTTAAAATTTCAGAAAAATGACCGGCGTTGGGGGGGCGGTGCCCTGCCTTTAATCCTAAGCACCTTTGGAAGCAGAGGTAGGCAGATCTCTGTGAATTCTAGGCCAGCCTGGCGTACATACCAAGTTCCAATCCAGTCTAGCTAGGCTGCAATGTGAGCCTCTGTCTCAAAAATAAAAAATACAAAAAAATTTTAAAAAATGTTATATAAATGCTAATGAGGGACTACTGTATTCATCTCTGGAGCCTGAATTTTTTTTCCCTGGACCAGCCGCTCAAATCTACCAGCCGAGAAGAGATGAGAGGAGAGCTGGTCTTTTGTCCTATGCTTTTGTAGGAGTGTGAGCACCTTCTGCATAGCCTCCTCCTTGATTGTTGGCATTCTCCTCCGGGCTCTTTTTCCTGTTCACCTTTAATCTCTTTGGTAAGTGCGAAGTAAGTATGAAATCTACTCATAGGCCCTTGGCTAAAAGGGGCTTTAAAGATCAGCCTATTTATGGATAAGGAAGCTGAAGCACAGAGATTAAACTATTTGCCCAAGGTAACAGAGTAAGTTGTATGGGTTGTGTTCTCTCACTCTCTATTTTCCTCTTTTATATCTCTCAGTTCTCATCTCCTCGCTTGTTCCCCTTTACATTTTAGGGAAGGATCCACCAATCCTTTAATTTCCTTATTTTTATTAAAGTTAGTTCACTTAAATTACTTAAAGCTATATTTATAGTTAAAACCAAATCGGGTTCCTGGAACTACTTCCTAATCTGAAACGTATACTTAGTGTTAGTCTATTTCTTGAGAAATAAATCCAAGGCTACTGAGGGCCAGGCGTGGTGGCACACACCTGTAATTCCCTACGCACTTGGGAGGCAGAGGCAAGGCAGATTTTGTGAGTTCAAAGCCAGACAGCCTGTCACAGAGCAAGTCCAAGACAGCCAGGGCTACAGTAGATCCTGTCTCAAAAAAAGAACCAAAAACATAAATAAATAAATAAAAAAATAATCCAAGGAGCGACCTCGTGCAGCTCTTACCATATAATTACGGTTAAATTCTGAGATGATTTACTTATATACATATATGCCACTATATTTTGGAAGAAGCAGAGTTGACCCGATAAACTTAAGGCTATTTTGGGGCGGTTTCGTTTTTGTTTTGTTTGTTTTTTTTGTTTTTTTTTTTTTAATTTTATTATTCTGTATGTGTATAATGTACTGTCTGATGCAGGTGTGCAACCCCGTCGTGCAATTGCCGCGGAGGTCAGATTAGGGGTCTCGGATTCCCCTGGAACTGGAGTTCCTCCTGGAATTGGAGTTTCAGACGGCTCTCGGCGACATGTGGGTGCTGGGGATCGAACCCGGGTCCTCTGTTAGAGCAGTCGGCGCTCTTAACCGCTAGGCCATCTTCTCCAGCCCTGTTTGGCTTTTTTGGTTTTTTTTTTTGTTTTTTTTTGGTTCTTTTGAGATAGAGTCTCCCTGTAGCCCGAGGTGTCCTGGAACTCACGCTGTTAGACCTTTTAGAGCGTTGTTTTTTGGGCGCCCTCTTCTGTGTTGTGGGGATCATTGGGGTGGAAAAACTCACAAAGAGAAGGTGCAGATCCGCCCCCGGCCCTTTCTCTTGCCTCCCAGGGCGAGGATGAAAGGTGGTCTGCTAACCGCACTGCCCTGCAGATGGCTTAGGTGCTGCATTAAGTACCTTAGAAAGCCTTAATATGGAGAATTTAAGAAGACTAATTATCATTTAAGAATATATTTTTTTGCTTTATACTTTAACTTAGTTTATTTTTTTTTTCATCTCTATTAGGATTTTTTTGTAACACACACAATGCCAAACATATTATTTTGGGGGGGTCTTTTTTTTTTTGAGACAGGTTTTCCTTGGAGCCCCAGCGGGCTGGAACTATCGAGACACCAGGCGGCTCGGAACCGCCAGAGATGCTCGCCGCTGGCCTCCCAAGTGCTGGATTAAAGGCATGTCAGCCACCATACCCAGCAATAGCCTTTTCCAATCTTTCTTTTGTATATTAGCAGACAAGTCTGTTTAGTCAGAATTGGGCTTGAAGTTAAACGTTTTTAAGCTTTTTTTGTTGTTTGGTTTTTTACGAGAAAGGGTCTCCCTGTAGCTCCAGCTGGAACTGGAAACTATCTATGTAGACCGGCTGGCTGGCTTGAACGCACAAAGCATCCGCCTGCCTCTGCCTCCGAGTGCTAGGAAAAAACACTCCACCCATCCCGGCATTTAGCTTTAACATTTTATTCATTTACTTATTTACTTTTTTGATTTATTTAAAAAAAAATTTATCTTATTTTTTTTAATTTATCTTGAGACCAGATCTCTCTATAAGTAGTCCCAGCGCCTGGACTCACTATGTAGACACCAGGCTGGCGCCTGAACCTCACAGAGATCCACATGCCTCTGCCTCCCAATGACTTGGATTAAAAGCAATGAACTACCACCATTCTCGAACGGTTTAGAAGTTATTAAGGATGGACTCCCCCAGTCCACCCCCAAACTCAAAACCCTCAACCAGCTTTGAAAAGGGAGGAAGATGTAGGTAAAGGGCCTGTTACTGCCAAAGCAGCACTTAATAGAAGAACAGGTGGGCAGCTCGGCCTCTGGCATTTTCTGCTTCCGCTCTCTTGCACTCTCTACAAGATAATCGTTAGTCTCACGCAATGCACCTATACTCGGTTAGCGCTTCCTCACTATCACTTCAGCCTCTTATCATTGTAACAAAGTACCTGGCAAAAAGCACAGCTTGAGGGTATGACTGCATCATGGCCAGGCAAGCACAGCATCAGGAAGATGGGGGACCTGGTCACATTGCATCCACAGATAGGCAGCAGAGAGGAATCCTGGTGTTACTGTCCCTTTCTCCTTTGTATTCAACTGAGCACCCAAACAGCACAATGGTGCTGCCTACACTTAGGGTGGGTCTTTCTCCAGTTAGGTAATACCTTTACAATCACATTTAGAAATGTTTCCATGGTGGGCTGGAGAGTATGGGCTAGTGGTTAAGAGCCCCGGCGGGTTTCGATCCCCAGCACCAACATGCGGGCGTGAGATGTCTATAACTACTCTAATTCCAGATCCAGGAGAACTCCAGGTTCCAGGGAATCACGACGCCCTCGTCTGCACCTCCGCGCCTTGCATGAACGACCGGTGTGCACAAATCACAACAGGCAGACCGTAACATTCATACAACATAAATAAATTTTAAAAAAATATAATAAATAAAAATTAAAAAAAATAATAATAAATGTTTCCATGGTGATGCTAAATACCATCGAGCTGAAATCAAAGCATCTAACATCACACACACGCTATTGAGCGTGTGCCTTTCAATTACTTTAAATCTAACTGTACATGACGTTTTGGTACAAAGAATGTGATCCAAGTTCTACCTCTGGTCCTGAGTGGTGACATAACATTCTAAACTACATTCAAGGCCAGCTTGGTCTACAGAGTGAATTCCAGGACAGCTGGGGCTACAGGCGGACACTGTCTGGAATAAAGACCCAAAAAAAAAAAAAAAAAATCATTATTACGAGATATAAACACCAGGGCTGGAGAGATGGCTGCAAGCAGTTAAGAAGATTGATGCTCTGCAGGAGGCCACAAGGTTCGGACTCCACACAGCCACATTGGCAGCTAAGAACCGTCCTTTAACTCCAGTTCCAGGGAGTCACGACGCCCTTTTATGACCTCCTGCGGCGTTGCCACGACACGAGTTACATCATCAACTCCAGTACATTCAATACAAAAGATAAAATAAATGAATGAAATAAAATAAGAGATTATACACATACTATAATTCCCTCCATTTAAGTTAATGCAAATAAGTCTGTTAAATACCTAGAGAGGGCACTGCCCTCAGGAAAAACTCAATTGCAGAAGCTTAAAGAAACAAGATATACCTGAAGACATGCTGAGAAAGAAGATGAAAGGAATAACTATCGTCTTGGTGACAACGGGAGCTCCTCCCTTGATGCAGGTGCTAACAGACCCTCACTGCTAAAATCTTAGCCACGGCGGTTTAATAGTTCAGACACCAGAAACGGTTTGCTTTCTGTTCGTCCTCGGTTTGGATACTGGCCAAAATCATAAGCCGGCCTGCTGGCTGCGCCATCCTTTAGCTAATCGTGCCACCTCCCTCCCTCATTTGACTGTGACTTCTCATCGACTCCCAGCTACTCCCCCCCCCACACCCCTGCCATAAAGTTGTTTTCAGATGGCCCATTGCTAAGCTTAACTATTTTCTCAACCTCTAACACAAAAACATGACTTTTGCCAGGCGTGGTGGCACACGTCTTTAATCCCAGAACTCAGGAGGCAGGGACAGGAGCATCTGCTCGGAGTTCCAGGCCAGCTGGTCTAACATAGTGAGTTCCAGGCCAGCTGGGGCACAAGGGGACCCTTGTCTCAATAATGACCCAAAAAAAAAAAAAAAAAAACCCACCAACACCAACCAACCCAACCAAACAATGATCTCTTCTCTCTTCTTCTAATCTATCTCCTGGGACCTACCAAAATATCCAGCTTACCTGCCCTGTCTTTTTCTCACTAAAGCTAAAACTATCCTCAGGTGTGCTGGGTCTATTAATAAAATTCTTCTATCTATGAGACTAGGAATCAACAAAAAGGATCCTATGTTCCCCTAGTTACATCTCCATGATCCAGAAACAGAAACCTATGTATGCTTTAGCTATTTATGATTCTTTAACATATTCATATATATGTTTATACATAGAGGTGTTTTGCTACCATTGTATGGTAAGTGCACCCATGGCAGGAACTGCCTGAGGTCAGAAAGAGGGTATTGTTCTGATTCCCCTGGAACGGTAGCTGACAGACTTGTTGGCCACCATGTGGGTGCTGGGACCAAAAAACCCTGGGATCTCCTGCAGAGCAGTCACATGTGTCTTAACTGCTGAGCAATATTTCTAGCCCCTATTTTCCCATTTATTATGTTTTGTTGTTGTTGGTTTTTTAGACCGAGTGTCTCCCTGTCAGTCCCAGGCTGTCCTGGACTTCACTCTGTAGACCAAGGCTGGCCTTGGAACTCACCACGAGATCTCCCGTGGCTCTGGCCTCCCACGTGCTAGGTCTAAAGGGCGTTGCCCACCAACGCCAGGTCCATTTTATCTTCTCCCGTTCTTATATGAATAATGTGACTGTGATCTGGAACCCAGCAAGTTAAGAGAAACGTGAGTCAAGTTCAATACGTCGGGCAAGATAACAACTGGGCACTCCTGGACACAGAACATTATTATCCTGCAGACACAAATAGAGGAACTTTTAGTTATAAGACTACGTATTGTTCTTTTTTTTTTTTTTTTTTTGTTTTTTTGTCTTTTTGAGACAGCGTCTCTCTTTTTTTTTTGATGGGTCTTTCATAACCTGGAGCTCACTCTAGCACCAGGCTGGCCTTGAACCACAGAGATCCCCTGCACTCTGCCCTCAAGTGCTAGGATTAAAAGGCGTACGCACCACGGCCCTGAGCAAACACCCATCATCTTTTCTCTTTTCTTTATTTTCACTGGTAAAACGAGTGTGTCAAGAAACTCATGTGCAAGTCCAAGGCTGAAATGAAAACAAGAAAAAGATGGAAGTCTTCCACTCTACATTAACAAAAGAATGAATCCAGACACAGGCTCAGAACAAGTTGGAGGAATCTTACATCCCCCCCAAACCTTAAAGACATTTCTTTAAAAAGGGGGGTGGTTTTTTTGTTTTTATTTTTAGGGGGGTAGTTCTTTAAGACCTCAATGTCCTCTGACCATACTTGAATAAAAATAAATAAAAGCTATCTCTGGCACAGAGAACAGAGACAACAGGAATAGCTAGCCTGTCTTATGACTAAATTCTTTTACATAATGTTCTATCTAGCCTTCTGTCTCATGACTTTCTATAAACTATATGATGGCCACAAGTGTGGTAGCGAGGAAACAACCTTCCTTTCTCCAAACTAAAAAAAGTGGCCAATAACATCACTTTAAGTTTACACAGCTATTTTGTTCTCTTCACACTGATTCTATATAATTCTTTTTTCAACCTTAAAAATCAGCCTATACCCAGGCATGGAGAAATGTACCTATAATCCCAGCACTTCAGAAGCAAAAGCAATAGGATCACCAGTCCAAGCCGGCCTGGGTAATATAGTGTAACTAAAAAAGTTTAATCTAGCCTAGAACTGGCAGGTAGCTGCTATTGGATTTTTTTTTGTTGTTGTTTCGTATGTGAATAGTGCTACTGTCTGCATGCAGGTTGTGCACCCGTGTCGTGCAAATGCCCCGAGAGGTCAGAAGAGGGTCTCGGCTCCCCTGAACTGGAGTTCTCCTGGAATTGGAGTTTCAGACGGTTCTCGGCCGCCATGTGGGTGCTGGGGATCGAACCCGGGTCCTCTGCAAGAGCGGTCGGCGCTCTTAACCGCTAGGCCATCTCTCCAGCCCCCTGCTATTGGCTTTTATTTCAATACACTATTACCATACCTAACATTTAAGTGAACATATAATTTCAGATTTTTATTAAGATTTTTTTTTTAAGGTTCTTTTTTTCTTCTAAACAGCACTGCAATAAATCGTATATGATATGTGAAGTACTTATTTTATCTATGAGATACATCTAAGGGAGGCTCCTGTGATTTGAATGTGAACCGTTCCGACTTGGACCACAGCAGGTGGTGGTATTTGGGATGGTTGAGGATGGGACCTTTAGGAAGTGAAGCCTCAGTGTAGAATACTTCACTGGGTACCCTGGAGGATTTATAACCTGGCCCCACTCTGTTCTCTCTCTGCCTCCTGAGTATGAATGCAACGTGACCAGCCAGCCTTCTGTTCCTGCTACCATGTCTTCCATGCTATAATGGACTGCATCTCCCTCACACTGTAAACCAAAATAAGCCCTCTGCCCCTTAAGTTGCTTTTGTTAGGAGTACTTTATCTCAGCAATAGGAAAAAAAAAAAACAACCTAAGGCAGAGACTACTAAAACTCATCCCTTGACCTTTTTCGTCAAAAGCAAAATGCCAGCTGTAGTATAGCTATTTCCTCCTGGCATAACATCACCATGGCCATCGTGAAGCAAGGGGCTTCAGTGGCCTACAGAAGACCTTGGCCCACAGCCACTGTAATGACAGCTAGGTCTATGGTAAGGAGGTTAACAGTCCCCTGGAGAAGAAGGGGCAAGGTTACAAGACTCTCACCTGAGAGATTTTAGCCAGTACTCCCTTTTGTCCCAGCTGCAAAGGGAGTTGGAGGTGCTAGAAAGTGGGTAGAAGATGGGAAGCTGATCAAGGGCTGGGAGTTCTTGGTGGCATAGTTGACTATAAGTTGCCTGGGGAACTCTTCAGTGATACAGTTGCCTATAACTCATCCATGTTTCTATTAACTCCTAAAAGCCAGAGTTCACCAAGCTGGACTTACATGGAATCCTTTCATTGGTCTGTATATAACCTTTCTATTTGGGAATGAGTAAACTTTTCTTTAAGTCTTCCTAGGAGTTAAAAGCCAGCCTGGGAAACACAGAGAGACCCCTATCTCAAGGGGAAGGATGGGCGAGATGGCTCAGCAGGCAAAAATACCTGCTGGTGGAAGGAGAGAACTGACTCCTGGTAGCTGTCCTCTGACTTCTACATGTATAGAATGCACTAAATAAATAAATAAATAAATAAATAAATAAATAAATAAATAAAATTTTTGCCTTTTTGAAACAGGGTCTCCCTGTAGCCAAAATAATATTTTTTTAATTTTTATTTATTTCTGTATGTGTATGAATGTACTGTCTGCATGCAGGTTTTGTGCACCCATGTCGTGCAATCCCGCGGAGGTCAGAAGAGGGTGTCGGATTCCCCTGGAACTGGAGTTCTCCTGAAATTGGAGTTTCAGACGGCTCTGGGCCGCCATGTGGGTGCTGGGGATCGAACCCGGGGTCCTCTGTAAGAGCGGTCGACGCTCTTAACTGCTAAGCCAACTCTCCAGCCCCAAAATAATATATTTTTAATGGGGAAAGCAGGGCACAATTAATTAGAAGAGGAACCTATTACTTTCTGTTGTATTTTCAGGTCAGAAATCAAATTTGCTTTGAACCCAATCTCTCTTGAACTTTTCTAGGCCTTCTATTTCTAAGTTAGAAGTTTAAAAACCATGACTTAAGGCTGGGAATGGCGACACACATCTGTAATTCTAGCACTCTGGAGGCACACACAGAGGAAGATCAGCATGGTCTACAAAGCAAGTTCCACCTAGGGCTGCTTAACAAGTCCTTGTCTCAAAACACAAAGGGGGGGCCGTAGAGGGGGGAGGAGAGAGAGAGAGAGGAAAGGAGAAGGCAAATATCAACTTTTTTTTTAAATATCAACTTATTGGGCATGTGCCTCTTCCTCTGCAGGATTTACCAAGATGGTTGCTATGGGAGCGCAAGGTTAACCACATCATGCATTACAGGAAATAAACAGGATTATGAAAATTTTCACTATTCGACCTTACTTAGAAGATCTGAAATATTAAATATTGACAGTTTATTATGTGGAAACTTGCTCAAGAGAGCTAATAAATTGCTTGCTTAAAATTAAGTTCTTGGGAGGCAGAGGCAGGCAGATCTTTGTGAGTTCAAGGCCAGCCTGGTCTACAGAGTGAGTTCCAGGACAGCTGGGGCTACAAGGGAGACCCTGTCTCAAAAAGACAAAAAAAATTAAGTTTAGAGCTGGAGAGATGGCCTAGTGGTTAAGAGTGCCGACTGCTCTTGCAGAGGACCTGGGTTCGATCCCCAGCACCCACACGGCGGCTGAGAACCATCTTTAACTCCAGTTCCAGGGGAATCCGACACCCTCTTCTGACCTCCTCAGTATTGCAAGACACGGGTGCACAAACCTACATGTAGACAGTACATTCATACACATACAAAAATAAATAAAATTAAAATAAATAAAATTTAAGTTTAAATTTAATCTTAAAATAAGATGAAAAGACTCTGAGAGACCCAACCTATAGGGTTCTTATGGTCATCTGTCAGAAGATTTAGATGCCTAAAGGGAAGCATACACTAATGCTAGCACCTCAAGTGTGGAGAAAGAAGGTGCCCAGATGGGACATAGCCTAAGGAACTAGGTCCCTGAAGACAACCCTTTGGAAGTTGTTGCTGGCCTCTGGGCCCTAGTTGTCTCTTTGCTTCCTGGCCACTATGAGATAAACAGCCTCTGTGGCGATGCTCTGCCCACCTGCATGTGAACAAGCAACCACAGAATGAACTCCGAAACTGAACCGAAACAAGTTTCTTCCCTTGTTTCTATGAGGTATTTTGGTCAAGGTGACACCAAAAGGACTAATACACATGGGGCATTTTAATTTGCTTTTAAATACATGGTATTAATGTAGCCATAAAAAAGTTAAAGTGGGGCTGGAGAAATGGCCTAGCAGTTAAGAGCGCCAATTGCTCTTGCAGAGGACCCAGGTTCAATCCCCAGCACCCATATGGCGGCTGAGAACCTTCTGTAACTCCAATTCCAGGAGAACTCCAGTTCCAGGGGAATCCAACACCCTCTTCTGACATCCGACGCACTGCATGACACGGGTGCACAAACCTACATGCAGACAGTACATTCATACACATAAAATAAATAAATAAATAAATAAATAAATTATAAAAAGTTAAAGTCACCAAGCAATGTCTTTTTTTTTTTTTCTGTAATCTCAAGGAAGGACAATCATTCTTTCTCTGAGCCCTTGGAGGCTTAAAAGAATGCATTCTGGGGGCTTGGAGAAGATAGCTAGCGTTAAGCGCCCAACTGCTCTTGCAGAGGACCCGCGGTTTGACCCCCAGCACCCACATGGTGGCTGAGACCCCTACGTGTTAGAACTCCAGTTCCAAGGGGAATCAATCGTCCTTCTTCTGACCTCCGCGGCAATGCACGACACGGGTGCACAAACCTACATGCGACAGTACAGTCCATACACTAAAAAATAATAAATAAGTAAAACCAACAAAACCCCAGGATGCATACGAAATCAAGAAAAGCCCAGTGAAAACTAGGTGAGGAGATTCTCAGCAACATGCTAAAGAGGAGACAAAAGAAACCAAAATTTGCAACTGGACATAAAAGATGAATGAAGAGCTTGGTGGCGCTCTTGAAGCTGAGCCGTCCCTATGGAGCTTTCAGGGGAGTATGTCTGGGCGGCTGCAGGAGTCCTGTGAGGCGTCAAGTGACCTTCTCCAGAGCCTGCTGGCAGGCGTGACTCGGATGAAGGAGGAAGTGATGATGTAGATGATGCAGAAGACGATAATAACATTGGTAGCAGAACTAACTAAGATGGACCATCTGCAAAACGGCCAAAACCACTGTCATAGTAGCTTTTATGAAATTAAGACTGCTACTGTGTTGGATAAGGTGTGTATACCTGTAATCCCAGCTACTTGGGAGGCTGGGGCAGGAGGATTACAGGTTGGAGGCTAGCTTGGGCTTCATGTCAAGACCTTACCATAAAAAAGAAAAAAAGACAAAGAGACTGCTGCTCTATCCTAATCATCACAGGCTAATACTTGTGCTATATTCGAATCGTTTATGCTGAATACTTTGTGGAAGACCTTTCTCTAGTTTTTGGAAATGTGATATTTTTCCTTCCATTGAACAATTTATAACAGAAAACTTCATCATTTCCAATAAAGAAAAAATACAAGCCAGGCGTGGTGGCGCACGCCTTTAATCCTAGCACTTGGGAGGCAGAGGCAGCAGATAGATCTCTGTAGTTCAAGGGCATCTGGTCTACAGAAGTGAAATTCCAGGACAGCTGGGGCACAGGGAGACCCTGTCTCGATAAGACCAAAAAAAAAAAAAAAAAACAAACTTTAAAAAAAAAATGAACAAGAGGCATGAATAATTGACCTTTATTATAAATATTTGTTGCAATGAAATAGATTCTATAGAACTTAGCAACTGCAAAGTTCTAATATATCCAGAGGAACCACTTAATGTTTATGCATGCCTTAGAATAAAAGCTATGTGGGGGAAGAATTCTTTGGATTCCTGGGGATTACTTAATGTACTAGATTAAAATAAGCACTTTCTACTAATTAGTTGTGAGAGGAAAAGATATAAACCTGTAGGGATGAGACTCTTGTTTGGCTTGAGCACCATAGGGTCAGTGCCCACTTCTCTAGAGCTGGGATGGGTGAACTTCCTGCTCGCCAAGTGAGATCCCATACCCTAAGGCTTTTTCTTTGGTGTACTGGGCAGATAAAATGTCACACCTCCTACCTATGAATATACCCCTGGGAGTTTCCTTGCCCCCCCCCCCCCAGGAGCAGTGATGGTCACACCTCCCTGGCTCTCCCTCACTCTCCCCCCCCCGCCCCCTACAGGGTAGTTTTGGTATAAAAGGCATTGACTTTTGCTAATAAAGCTGAGTTATTCCCTCAGAATCTCTCCCAGGTTAGTTTTTCACGGACCGTCTTGGGCTCGCCCCTCCACCTCCTGAGGCAACCATGCTGAGGAACTGAGGAACGGTCAGCTTGCGGAACAAGCTGGAACAAGAGGAAGAAACAGCGACATAAATCAGTTACCTCTTTTCTTGAGAGTTTTTTTTTTCCTTGAGAATTTTAGAATAAGGCAGAAAAGAGTCCTCATTTCTGACAAAACATCAAAGAGATAGTCACTAAGTCACTGTGAATCGCCTCCTCCAGGCATCCTCAGCTCCCTTGCCCGTCTCCCATTTTACTGGACTTAACAAAAATCCCAAATCTAGACAAAATTAGCTCTCCGCTCCTCCCTTTGCCCATAACCAATCAGCTGAATGAAGCTGGAGAAAAATACCCATCAATACCAACAGGTCTCACTGCACATTATTTACCAGAAACCTCGTGAGAGCTTTCAGGGTTGACCTTCAATCCTATTACAGTTCCTGTTCAAATCTATTACATCTACGATTCAAAACTGCTCACTTGCCCACTATTCTTTCTCATGAACCCTGCTTTCCTCATGCTCATCTAGAAAGTTAGATTCGACTTTCACTAGGAAAAGTGAATCAATCTATTGATAATTACCTGTTTAAGAGTTTAGATTTTCAGGGCTGGAGAGATAGCCTAGCGGTTAAGAGCACCGACCGCTCTTGCAGAGGACCCAGGTTTTCGATCCCCAGCACCCACAATGGCAGCTGAGAACCGTCTGTAACTCCAATGCCAGGAGAAACTCCAAGTTTCCAGGGGAATCCGAGACCCCTCCTCTGACCCTGCCGCGCGTTGCACAACATGGGTGCACAAATCCGCATGCAGACAGTACTTCATACACTACATAAATAAATAACAATTAAAAAAAAAAGAGGTTAAGATTTTCAAGCCGGGCTGTGGTGGAGTCTTTAATCCTAGAACTTGGTCCAGCCTTGGGAGGCAGAGGCAGTTGATCTCTTGTGAGTGCAAGGCCAGCCTGTCTACAGAGTGAGTTCCAGACAGTTGGGGCTACAGGGAGACCCTGTCCTCGAAAGACCAAAAAAAAAAAAAAAAAAAAAAAAAAAATATATATATAATATATATATATAATTATATTTATATATATATTATGTAGCATATATGTAAAGCTATATATATAGATATATAATAATATATAACACATATCACTAGCACTTGGGAGGCCGCAGCAGGTGGCTCTTTGATGCGTTCACAAGACAGCCTGGGTCGAACGAGTGAGGCCAGGACACTGGAACTATATGGAGACCCCTGTGATGACAAAAAAAAAAAAAAAAAAAAAAAAAAAAAGAGTTTAGATTTTCAATGTCTCCCCCCCCCAACATCAGTCACATGTTGAAGGCTTGGTCACCAATATGCAACACTAATAGGAAGTAGTAGAACATTTAAGAGGTGGAGTCTCCTAGAAGCAAGTTGGGACAGGCTCTTGGAGGGGATTACTTGGGGATCCTGGTTCCTTCCTTCTCTTGTGCTCCTTTTGCATCCTGGACACCATGAGGTCAGCAGCTTTGCTCCATACGTATTCCCTCCCATGTTTCACGCACTACCCTGTCAGAGCCCAAAACCAAGACGGCAACCAACTACACACTGAAACCTCATTCCCCCTTTATTGATAGGAGGCATCGTCACTGCCACAAAAGGCTAGCATACTTATCTTCCCATCATTAAACTAACAATCTATACTCTGCACTATTTTTAGTGTGTTGATCCATGCTCTTGAAATCAATTCTTTTGAGGCTGGGGAGATGGCTATATTGGTAAATGCTTGCTTCACAAGCATTAAGACCTGTGTTTAGAGCCCCACCACCCATGTAAAGTCAGGCATGGCAGTGTGCATCTGTAAAACAATGATGGGGACAGGCAGATACCTGGGGCTCAATAGCCAGCCGACCTAGCCAAAAAGGTATGCTCCAGGTTCAATGAGAGATCTTGTCTCAAAAAAATAAGGTGGAGGGCTAGAGAGATTGCTCAGCAGTTAAGAGCACTACCTGCTCTTCCAGAAAACACAGGTTTGGTTTGGTTCTGGAAATCCACATGGCGGCTAACAACCAGAGGTTCCAACACCCTCTTCTGGCCTCTGTGGGCATTACATACATGGATCCGCTTGCATCCATGCATCCATATAGGAAGATCCAGTTTGAATTGGGGGCTATTTCTCAGCTAGGACCCCTCAGGGCCCCATGTGGGAGTCAGGGGATTTCTCTGACCATGCCCCAAGAAGGAGCAAGCAACCTGGCCCAGGCACATGATGCTGGGCAGAGCAGCAGTATGCAGTGGCACGGAACTGGGGGTCTGTGATTGGCTCTGGGAGCTGACGTCATTTTGCTTATAAAAGCAAGCTGTAGCAGGCAATAAATCGAATTCTCCATTAGCATCATTACATAATTCCTGGCCTTATTTTTTGCACACATACAGGCTGAAGCAAGCCTGAATTTCATTTGAGTGACCAATGGGTTGGACACCGGTCCTTTAGACCACCAATCTGGATAGCTGGTGTGGTGAAGTGAATTGTGAGTGGGCATAGGCTGAAGATAGGCAATCTGCCATCAGCCTGAAACTCCTGTCCAGGGGCCAGCAGTCTCTGGGCAGGTGGAAAAAGCACAGCCAAAGGTAGGAAACGTTCTGTTGTCCCAGGCTAAGGACCTGAGTTGGAAGTAGCTCTCAGGTCGGGTTAAGAAAGTAACCGACTAACCTCTGTGATGAGGGGTCAGTTTCCCACAGTGTCCACAAGGCAGGCGGACACTGTGCTCCCCCTTCCCTTAGCAGGACTGCACTATACCTGCTCGTGGCAAAGGAAGCTTCCTACACATCCACTTGCATACATGCAAGCAAAACACTCATATACACATACAAAAAATCGAATTTTTGAAATAATTAGATTAGAGCAATAGAAGACACTTGACATTAACCTCTGGCCTCTACAAATATATGCATCAGCAAACACATACAGAGATCCTTTCATTTGTAGACTAGATCTTGTCTTTTTTACTCCTGTACAATACTTCTGAAACTATTCCCTCTCTTGTATTATCACTCCCTTTTCTCTAGATCTTTTTCATTTATAAACATAGACCTGGAATGCCTTCTGTGCTGAAACCAGTAAGCTCCTTTCTCCTTTAGTCCCATTTCTCAGCCTCCTTTATTAGCAACTTCCTCCAACCATCTTTCAGCATGTGTTCCATTTATCATGCCTTACATTTACCCCCAAATGCTTTAGTGTTTAATTTCTACAAATCTTTTCCTACATAACAAAGATATAATCATTGAAATACATTTATACTGATAAAAATCCTTCCACCTAATTCTCAGACCTATTCAAGTTTTGTCAAATGGCCTAATAATTTGGGGGATGCTCTAGAGTATATCAGAGTTATAGCCATGTTTCTTAAGTCTCCAATTTGAAACTGTTACTGTCTTCTATGGCCTTCACATTTCTGGAGATTACAAACTACTTGTTCTGGGGCTGGAGAGATGGCTCAGAGGTTAAGAGCACAGACTGCTCTTGAAGAGGACCTGGGTTCGATTCCTGGCACCCACATGGAGGCCAACAACCGTCTTTAACTCCAGTTCCAGGGGAATCCGACGCCCTCTCCTCACCTCCGCGGCACTGCACCACACAGGTGCACAGACCTGCATGCAGACAGTACACTCATACACATTAAAAAAAAAAAAAAAAAAAAAAAA
>VZQC01005016.1:74910-99995 GCA_009823505.1 Rhizomys pruinosus
ACACACACACACACACACACACACACACACACACACACACACACTTCACACACACTTTTTTAAAAAATAAAGCTTTTTTGGGGGGGGGGATTTTGTTTTTGGTCTTTTTGAGACAGGGTTTTCCTATAGCTCTGGCTGTCCTGGAATTCACTATGTGGACCAAACTGAACTCCCAGAGATCCACCTGCCTCTGCCTCCTGAGCGTTAGGATCAAAGGCATACGCCACCACGCCTGGCAAAAAGTAAAGTCTTTACTGAAGCCTGATGGTGCAGGCTATCCCAGCAACTCCTGGGCCTCAGGTGAGAGGGTCAAAAGTTTAAGGCCAGCTGAGGCTACTTTGTGAGATCCTGTCTCAAAATTTAAGAAAGTAAAAAGGAGACTGGGGAAATTACTCAGAGTACCTTGAGTTGATCCTCCAGTCCCATGAAAGAAAAGTAAAGTTTGTTTCCAACAATTAAAAAATTAATTTTTTAATTATTTAAATAATTAAATAATTAAATAAATAATACAGGTGGTCTGTACTCATTGATGTTAAGCATTTAGAATTATGGGAAGGAAGTATTAAAACTTATTACGTAAACAGAAAAGGTAGAATATTAAAAATTATTTTTTGAGAGAGGGTCTCCCTGTAGCCCCATCTGTTCTGGAACTCACTATGTAGACCAGGCTAGCTTTCAATGCAGAGATCAGCCTGCCTCTGCCTCCCGAGTGTTGGGATTAAAGGCGTGCCCCATTACACCCAGTAATATTAAAAATATTTTATTGCTTTTAAATATTTTTTTTGAGACAGGGTCTCCCTATAGCCCCAGCTGACCTGGAACTCACTCTGTAGACCAGGCTGACCTTGAACTTACAGAGATACACTTGCCTCTGCCTCCCAAGTGCTGGAATTAAAGGCATGCATCACCATGCCTGACTTAAAGACAGTTCTTAGCCACCATGTGGGTCCTGGGAATCGAACCCAGGTCTTCTGCAAGAGCAGTCGGCACTCTTAACCGCTGAGCCATCTCTCCAGCCCCTGCTTTTAATTATTTTTTTCTTTTTTATGTGTATGAGTGTACAGAAGAGGGCATTGGATTCTGCTGGAACTGGAGTCAAAAACGGTTCTTAGCTGCCATGTGGGTGCTGGGAATCAAACCCTAGGTCCTCTGCTGAGCCATCTCTCTGGCCCCTGCTTTTAAGTATTTTTTTAAATGTGTTATTTATTTTGTATGCGTATGAATGTATTGTCTGCACGCAGTCTGTGCACCCGTGTCGTGCAATGCCGCAGAGGTCAGAAGAGGGCATCGGATTCCCCTGGAACTGGAGTTAAAGATGGTTCTCAGCTGCCATGTGGGTGCTGGGGATCGAACCCAGGTCCTCTGCAAGAGCGGTTGGCGCTCTTAACCGCTAGGCCATCTCTCCAGCCCCTGCTTTTAAATATTTTAACCATAAATTAGTTACAGTAGAATATCTAAAATAGAAATACGGATTTTTTCAAATGAAACCAAAACGTTTATCTTCTGCTCATCTGCCTTTATTACTAAAAAGAATAAAAACTGCAGTTTTATTTTTTTTTAATTTTTTTTTTATTAATTGTATTTATTTCTGTATGTGTATGAATGTACTGTCTGCATGCAAGTTTGTGCACCCGTGTCGTGCAACGCCGCGGAGGTCAGAAGAGGGTATCGGATTCCCCTGGAACTGGAGTTCTCCTGGAATTGGAGTTTCAGACGGTTCTTAGCCGCCATGTGGGTGCTGGGGATCGAACAGGCGTCCTCTGTAAGAGCGGTCGGCGCTCTTAACCGCTAGGCTATCTCTCCAGCCCCAAAACTGCAGTTTTAGAATGAGTAGTATCTTCCTTTTAATTCACTCACATTTAGAGCATTCTTTCTTTACTCCCATATCCAGAAGCAGTAACAGCCTTGTACAATAACTTGGTTTTGTATATTTAAAGGCTTAATGAGAACCAGAAGAACTTTACCCTATCAAGTGCACCAAGAAGTTTGCAAAATGAGCATATGGAGCCTGTTATTTTATAGATCAACATGTTCCTCTACCTTGTACTTAAGATATGTGCCTCAAGATTTTTTCATTCCAACAGATAATTCAGCACTTATTCTTACAAATACTGCATATGGAGGCAGCACAGTGCCATACTTATATGTAAGTTGTTCATTTTCCATTTACTCACACAGGTTACACTCACTGTATAACGAGCATTTACCTCTCTGCAACTCCCAATCACCATTTTCTCTCAAGATATAACCACCATTTGGGGGAATACCGCAGCAGTACCCTATTCCTAAATGTCCCTTCAAGTGATTCTTTAACCTACTTTTCACCTTTTTATTGTTTTACATATTTTTTTTGTACAAGATTATGTTACAAATCAAATCCAGACTCATGTCCCCCTCCCAACCCCCACCCCACCAGATTCACCCTTTCAGTCAGTTCTTTGATGCAGTCCCCTCTGTTGGTGGTGTTCTTTCCAGTAATGCATCACTCCCAACAAGAAATGTTTACAACTAGGTTATTGGCGCTAACATCCACATATGAGGTACCATTCATCGTTTGTTTTTCTGGGACTGGGTTACTTCACTTAACATAGTATCTTCCAGTTCATCCATTTACCTGCAAAGTTCATGATGTTGTGTTTTTTTGCTGCTGCATAGAACTCCATTGTGTAGATGTACCACATTTTCTCTATCCACTTGTCAGTTGATGGGCATTTGGGCTGGTTCCAGCTTTTTGCTATTGTGAACAGAGCTGCAATAAACATAGCTGTGTATGTATCTCTGTGGTAAAAAGAGTCTTGTGGGTATATAACCAGGAGTGGTACGACTGGGTCAGGTGGTAAACTCATTTTGAGTCTTCCAAGGGTTCTCCACACTGCTTTCCAAAGTGGCTGTACAGCCGAGCGTGGTGGTACACGCCTTTAATCCTAGCACTCAGGAGGCAGAGGCAGGCAGATTTCTGTGAGTTCAAGGTTAGCCTGATAACAGAGTGAGTTCTAGGCCTTGTCTCAAAAGGATGACAAAATAAACAAGAAAAAACTTATAAAAAATATTTTTAAAAAATATTTTTTTTTAAGAAGTGATCATGTCAGGCAACACATTACATTTAAGAGCACTGATTCTGGAACTAGGATGGTGGCTCATTGGATAAAGTACTTGCAACATAAGTGTAAGAACGAGAGATCAATTCCCTAGTACCCACTTAAAAAAGCTGAATGAGGGGCTGGAGAGATGGTCTAGCAGTTAAGAGCGCCGACTGCTCTTGCAGAGGACCCGGGTTCGATCCCCAGCTCCCACATGGCAGCTGAGAACCGTCTGTAACTCCAGTTCCAGAGGAATCCAAGACCCTCTTCTGACCTCCTCGGCACTGCACGACGTGGCATTGAACATACATACATACATACATACATACATACACACATAAATAAATAAATAAATAAATAAATAAATAAATAAATAAATAAATCTGAGTGGGCAGAGCAACCCACCTGTAATCACAGCATTCAAGAGGCAGTCAGAGGATCACCAGGGATAAGCTGACTAGCTAGAATCAAAGAGCTCTGGGTTCAGCCAGAGACCCTGTCTCAGTAAATAAAGTGGGGAACAAGTGGAGGGCAAGGGAAGCAGACATCCAACATCCATCTCTGGCTTCCCCACACATAAACACATACAATCTCCTCTTCTGGGTTATTAAAAAATCCTTCACAGCGGGCCAGGCAAGGAAGTACATACCTTTAATCCCAGGACTCAGGGCAGAGGCAAGCAGATCTGTAAGATTGAGGCCAACCTGGTCTACATAACAACAGGTCAGGGGGGCTACAAGGAGACCTTTCTCAAAAACAAACAAATTCCTTCAGAACAAGGACCTTTTGCATCATTTCTCCCTTCAGAATCACTCCCCGCCTTTCACTAGCACTTTTCTGGAATCCAACAAACTACATCAGTGGGTTCTCTAACTCTGCCTTGAACTCGGGCCATGGGTGGGACAAGCAGGTTAAAAAGTCAGGTGAAGCCGGGTGTGGTGGCGCATGCCTTTAATCCTAGCACTTGGGAGGCAGAGGCAGGTGGATCTTTGTAAGTTCAAGGGCAGCCTGGTCTACAGAGTGAGTTCCAGGACAGCTGGGGCTACAGGGAGACCCTGTCTCGAAAAGACCAAAAAAAAAAAAAAAGTCAGGTCAAGTGGCTGGAGAGATAGCCTAGCGGTTAAGAGCACCAATTGCTCTTGCAGAGGACCCAGGTTCAATCCCCAGCACCCACATGGCGGCTAAGAACCGTCTGTAACTCCAATTCCAGGAGAACTCCAGTTCCAGGGGAATCTCACACCCTCTTCTGACCTCCACGGCATTGCACGACACGGGTACACAGACCTGCATGAAGACGGTACATTCATACACATACAAAAATAAATTTAAAAAAAATAAAAAAAGTCAGGTCAAGGGGCTGGAGAGATAGCCTAGCAGTTAAGAGCACAGACTGCTCTTGCAGAGGACCCGGGTTCAACCCCCAGTACCCACATGGCGGCTAAGAATCGTCTGTAACTCCAATTCCAGGAGAACTCCAGTTCCAGGGGAACCTTCTTCTGACCTCCGCAGCATTGCATTACATGGTGCACAAACCTACATGCAGACAGTACATTCATACACATACAAAAATAAAAATTAAAAAAAAAAAATGTCAGGTCAAGGTTCTTATTTCTCTGGCTCCTTGCCTATCAGCAACCTGCAAATTTCCTATGTTCCTCTTCTGAAGGCCATAGATCCTATCAGGCAGCCTTCATTTAAAATTGTTTAGGAGCCTGGCAACTGTTTTTTCTCCTTCCACTTAAGGCCTAAGTAGTAATAGCTCTCGCCATTACCATGATAACTTGGACTGGTAATGTACCATCTACTACTATTGGTACTTTAAAAAGCCTCTTTATTGCTGGGCATGGCATTGCACTCCTGTAATCTCAGTACTTCAGAAGTGGAGGCAGGAGGATAGTTTAATATGGCTCCACAGAAAGTTTGAGGCCAGCCTAGGTAACATGAGGCTACCTCAATAAACAAAAAATGTCTCTTTATTAAATGCTCTTCCATTAATCCTTTAAGCGTGCTATTTCCTACCAGAGCCATTATTAATTCAGTGTCTAGTCACGGCCATGCTCAATGTAAGAAATTCTAGGGCTGGAGAGATGGCTCCGCGGTTAAAAGCACTTGCTGTTCTTCCAGAGGACCCTAGTTTGGTTCCAATCACCTATTCTGGATGACTCACGACCACCTGTAACTCCAGCTCCATCAAATTTCACTGACCTTTTCTGGCCTCCATAGTACTTGCACACAGACACACGCACATATGCACACACACACACACACACACATAAATAAAATATTTTAAAAGACATTCTATACAATACAGAAAATTCTACAAGAGACTTAAGGGTTTATACTCAGTGTAAGCCCAGTGCTTCCTACAAAATAAGTATTCTATGAATATATAAATGACCTCCAAGGTGAGTTAAAAAGTTGCTAGCCAGGCGTGGTGGCGCACGCCTTTAATCCTAGCACTTGGGAGGCAGAGGCAGGTGGATCTTTGTGAGTTCAAGGCCAGCCTGGTCTACAGAGTGAGTTCCAGGCCAGCTGGGGCTACAGGGAGACCCTGACTTGAAAAAGACAAAAAAAAAAAAATTTGCTAATAAATTGTAGATTCATTTACAGGACTTTTATTAAAATTAAGAGTGAACCGGGGCTGGAGTTGGCCTAGCAGTTGAGAGTGGGACTTGCAGAAGACCCGGGTTCGATACCCAGCACCCACATGCAGCTAGACGGCTGTAACGCAATTCCAGGAGAACGTCCAGTTCCAGGGGAATCCGACACCCTCTTCTGACCTCCGCGGCATTGCAACGGCATGGGTGCCACAAACCTACATGCAGACAGTACATTCCATAATAATAATAAATAAAATTCTTTTAAAAAAGTTTGAGTGAGGCTGGACTGATTGAACTCAATGGTTTGTAAGGAGGAGCAATGACTGCTCTTGCAAGGACCAGGTTCCAATCACAACGCCGCCCGACTCCTGTCCAGGATTGATGCGCTTTTTCGACCTCTGGGGGGCACGGCATTAACACACATGAGGTAATAACCTCATAACATAAAATAAAAATAATAAAGCGTTTTTTCAAGTGTAGAGTTACAGTCTGCATGACAAGTCACCTTTTTCTTAGTTTTGTCTCCTGTAAAATAGAAATGCCATCACTTACCTCAGAATTGGAAAAGACAAAAAAAAAAGTTTTAAAGGGGAACCCAGCATGGTGGCACACGCCCCCCCCTTTTTTTTTTTTCCCCCCTTTTTTGAGACAGGGTCTCCCTATAGCCCCAGCTGGCCTGGAACTTAACTCTATAGACCAACCAGACTGGCCTTGAACTCACAGAGATCCTACCTGCCTCTGCCTCCCAAGTGATTTTGGCACACACCTTTAATCCCATCAATCGGGCAGAGGCAGGTGAATCTCTGAGTTCAAGGCTAGCCTGGTCTACACATCGAGTTCCAGGTCAGCTGGGGCTACAGGGAGACCCTGCCTCAAAAAGACCAAAAAATAAATAAATAAGAAGTTGGGGGGGGGGGCGACAAAAGCATTTAGTAGAGTGGCTGGCACACACATAATGTTATAAAAATTGCAATCTCAGGGGCTGGAGAGATGGCCTACCAGTTAAGACTGCTCTTGCAGAGGACCCAGGTTCAATTCCCAGCACCCACATGGTGGCTGAGAACCATCTTTAACTCCAGTTCCAGGGGAATCCAACACCCTCTTCTGACCTCCGAGGCACTGCATGACACAGGTGCACAAACCTACATGCAGACGGTACATTCATACACATAAAAAAAATTTTTTTTTAAATAGCCAGGCATGGTTGTGCACACCTGTGATCCTAGCACTTGGGAGGCAGAGGCAGGCAGATCTTTGTGAGTTCAAGGCCAGCCTGGTCTACATAGCAAGTTCCAGGACAGCCAGAGCTACAGGGAAACCCTGTCTCAAAAAATAAATAAATAAAAAAGAATTACATTATCTCTAAGATAGATAGATACATAGATACATAGATAAATTACAATCTCCTGTGTTCCCAAAATTTACCTTTCAAAAAGATTACTGCGGCGAGGGGAGGGGAGGGAGTGCTAAAGAGATTGCTCAGTGGTTAAGAGCACTTTTCTGAGTTTGAGTCCCAGCATCCACATCAGGTGGCTCATAACCTCCTATAACTGCAGCTCCAGGGCACCTGCACAAACATGCATGTGAGAATGTAAAATGTAAAATATCAGAGATCCTGAAATGATTAACACAGAAGGCACTGAATGACTCAGCATCTCTACCCCTAAGTTTTTATCCAAGTGAAATAAAAACACATACCCACTCAAAAATACAGCCACAAATATTCATACCCTCATTAACAGAAAGGGGGGAGAGGGTGCAGCTGGAGAGATGGCTCAGTGGCTAAGAGCACCAGCTGCTCCTGCAGAGGACCCAGGTTCAGTTCCCAGCACCCACATGGCTGTTAACAACCATTGGTAACTCCAGTTCTAGGGGATCCAACTCCCTCTTCTGGCCTCTGTGAGCACTGCACACACAGATGTACTTATGTACATGCAGGCAAAAATACTCATACACATGAAAAATAAAAGAAAATTTGGTAAATTTTAAATAGAAGGTAGAAATAACCCAAATGTCCAACCGTTGAATAGATTAATAAGATGTGCATATGCACACAATGGAGTATTATTTGATAGTAGGAAAAAAAATGGCTGGGCATGGTGGTGGTGAATGCCTTTAATCCCAGCACTCAGAAGGCAGAGGCAGGGGGATCTCTGTGCGTTCAAGGCCAGCCTGGCCTACATGGTGAGCTCCAGGCCAGCTGGGACTAAAGGTGTGGCACGCCCATTGGCACTCCAGCACTGGGAGGGGAATGAGAAAAATCAGAAGTTCAAGGCCAACCTAGGCTACATAGTAAAATAAAAATCAGACACAGATACATGAGACCCTGTATCAAAATAAATAGCCAGAACAGGGAGAACCTCTCTCAAAAAGACAAAAAAAGAAAATTAAGATAAACAGCTGGAGAGATGGCCTAGTGGTTAGGAGTGCAGACTGCTCTTGCAGAGGACCTGGGTTCGATCCCCAGCACCCACATGGCGACTGAGAACCATCTTTAACTCCAGTTCCAGGGAATCCGACGCCCTCCTCTGACCTCCGCGGCATTGCACAACACAGGTGTGCAAACCTACATGCAGACAGTATATTCATACACATAAAAAAAAAAAAGATAAACAGCTGGGCATGGTGGCACATGACTTTAATCCCAGCACTCTAGGAGGCAGAGGCAGGCAGATGTCTATGAGATTGAGGCCAATCTGGTCTACTTTGGGAGTTCCAAGCCATCTGGAGCTACAGTGCTACACCCTGTCTCAAAAATAAACAAAGAAAAAAAAAATGTTAAAGCACTACCTACAGCCATCCTAATGGGTATGAGGGGAGCCACAGGAGACTTTAAGATCGTAAAAGGTATTTGTCAAAAACCTACAAAAGTAAAGAATGAACCTTAATGTTTACTTTTTTTTTTTTTTTTTTTTTTTGGTCTTTTGAGACGGTCTCTGCTGTAACCCCAGCTGTCTAACTCCGCTCGTAGACCAGGCTGGCCTTGAACTCACAAATCCCCCTCGCCTCCCCTCCTCCCAAGTGGCTAGGATTAAAGACAATAGCGCCACCATGCCGGACATTATGTTTACATTTTTTTTTTTTTTTTGTAATGTGTAATAATTGTATTGTCTGCATGGCAGGTCTGTGCACCCAGTCGTGCAATGCCGCGAGGTCAGAAAGAAGGGTCTCGGATTCCCCTGGAACTGGAGAGTTTTCTCCTGGGGGGCGAATTGGATTACAGACGCGCGCAATCAGCCGCCATGTGGCGTGCTGAGGGATGGAACCGGCGTCCTCTGCTAGAGAGCAGTTGGCCGCTTCCTTAACGGCGCTCTAAAAACCGTAGGCTATCTCTCCAGCTCCATTTGACATTTTTTTTAATCATGTGGGCAATCAGTGGATCATAAGGAAAGCAGAGTGATAAAAAAAACTAATTTACAAATATATGAAGAAATCTCACTTAGGAGAATAGAAGAGATATATAGATCTAATGAAGACTCTAAAACCAAAGGAAAAAGCAGACGGACATAATCACCATACCCTGATTGATAAGTTGTTTCACTCAGGATTATGGGTTAATGGCTTTAATACTGCTATATATACATACTGAGAATAAGCAAAAAATGACAGCTAAAGGGAGTTGTAAAAGCTTACAGATAACCAAAGAGGAAAGCTAGAAGGAAGTCATGATAATGGGTTAAGTTGAAGACATCATAAGAACTCTGGTAGGGCTGGAGAGATGGCCTCAGAGCAGGTTAAGACACCAACTGCTTGGGCTGGAAGATGGCCTAGCGGTTGGGAGCGCCGACCCCTCTTACCAGAGGACACAGGTGCGATCCCCAGCACCACCAGGGCGGCGAGACCGCGGAAACTCCAATTCCAGGAGAACCAGTTCCAGGGGAATTTGCCCTCTTCTGACCTCCGCGGCATTGCACGACACGGGTGCACAAACTTGCATGCAGACAGAACATTCATACACATACAGAAATAAAATTAATTAAAAAAATTAAAAAAAAAAAAAAAAGAGCACCAACTGCTCTTGCAGAAGACCTGGGCACCCCACGAGGCGGCTAAGAACTGTCTTTGACTCCAGTTCCAGGGGAATCCGAGACACACACACACACACACACACAAAAGCAACGAAAGTCTGAGAAAATGCCATTGTCAGGAACTGCCTAAGGCAACATGACAATTAAATGTAAACACGAATAAACCTTTAGTTAATACTGTATCAATATTTGACTATGTTAAATGTACCATGCTAAGATAATAATGGAGGAATAACATGGGAATTCCTATCTCACGTCTGGACTTAGCAGGGGGGGGACTCTGTGTAAGGTAGAGTCTGCCACACTTTTGCTATTCTGGACTGTAGCCCAAAACACCCACCCATTCTGTCAGGTGATGTCAATGAGGCATGGAACCCCCAGATTCCAGCTAAGCCGCACAAAACTGTCACAAACAGATCTCTTAAAACAACGGTGGGGTTGGGGCTGGAGAGATGGCTCAGCAGCTAAGAGCACCGACTGCTCTTGCAGAGGACCCGGGTTCAATTCCCAGCACCCACATGGCTAAGAACCATCTTTAACTCCAGTTCCAAGGGAATCCAACTCCCTCTTCTGACCTCCACAGCACTACACAACACAGGTGCAAACCTACAAGCAGACAGTACACACATCCAAATAAATAAATAAATAAATAAATAAATATTAAAAAAAAACAACAATGGTGGGGCTAATGACATGCTTGAAGGAATATTCTCCTCTAAACTGTCTTTTCTTAATTTCCATGTTATCATTAAAATATGTATGTACATTTTGACTCTATAATGCCATGATTAACTACTCCTGGGGGCAGCCATTATAATAATAAAGTCCATACTCTGAACTTCCTTCTCCCTATTTCTCTTCTTCCTTTCTATCAAGTCTAATATTGTTCAAGCAGCAATGTGCCAGGCTCTGGACAGTGAAACCTAAGGTGAAGTCTGTTGTAGGATTATGGGGAAACAGCCTTCGCATTCTTGATAACAAGGCAGCACAGTTTACGCTGCCTTTTTTTTTTTTAATCTTTAAATACAGACATGATAGTTAGAGCTACAATTATCACCTTACATCCCTATGGGAAAATAAAAAATAATTACACAGATGCTGACACTGACAGTGTTGAGTCAGACAGGCAAGGCAGTTATAGCCTGCCTCTAAACTGTTAACTGCTAGGTACCAGGAGGGGAGAGGAAGGAAAATCAAGTTATGGCCCTTAAGAGCAAATAGCAATTGTATATGTGACCTCAATAAATGAACTTACTTCTGCCTCAGAAAGACTATAAATACCTCCTTAGCTTTCACAAAAAAAAAAAAAAGAAAGGAAGAAAGAATTAGCAGTGGCTAGGTGTGTGTCACGTGCTGTAATCCCAGCACTCAGGAAACTAAGACAGGAGGATCAGGACTCTAAGGAAAGCCTGGGTATGCAGCAAGTTCAGGCCAGCCTGGGCTACATAGTAAGACTATGTCAAAAAGGCAGGCATGCATTGGACAGGGTAGCCCACGCCTTTAATCCTAGCGGATCTTTGTGAGTTCAAGGCCAGCCTGGTCTACAGAGTGAGTTCCAGGACAGGTGGGGCTACAGGGAGACCCTGTCTCGAAAAGAACAAAAAATAAAAATAAAAACACAGGGGCTGGAGAGATAGCCTAGCGGTTAAGAGAGCCTACTACTCTTGCAGAGGACCCAAGTTCGATCCCCAGCACCCACATGGAGGCTGAGAACCATCTTTGACTCCAGTTCCAGGGGAATCCGACACCCTCTTCTGACCTCAGCGGCATTGCACAGGGAACACGGGTGCACAAACCTACATACAGACAGTACATTCATACACATACAAAAATTAATTAATTAAATAATTTAAAAATAATAAAAATAAAATAAATTATAAAGGGGGGGAGGCCGGGCTTGGTGGTACACACCTTTAATCCTAGCACGCAGGAGGCAGAGGCAGGCAGATCTCTGTGAGTTCAAGGCCAGCCTGGTCTACAGAGTGCATTCCGGGACAGCTAGGGCTACAGGGAGACCCTGTCTCAAAAAAAGAGGGGGAGGGTCAACTGATGACTGGACAATGAAAATGTGGTACATTTACACAATGGAGTTCTATGAAGCAGTAAAGAAAGACAACATCATGAAATCTGCAGGTAAATGGGCTAGAAGCTGTTATCCTAAGTAAAGTTAACACAGTCTCAGAAAAACAAACGACCTATGTTATCCCTCATTTGTGGATCCTAGCACCAAACCCTCATGTATAAGTCAAAAGTGGGTAACTGTTCAGTAAAGATAATACCACACTAACTGATATCACTACAGATATAACTTGAAGTATGTGTCTCTATTTTCCTCAGATCTAAGGTTTATGAGACAGAATAAATCTTTTTTTTGGTCTTTTTGAGACAGGGTCTACCTGTAGCCTCAGCTGGCCTGGAACTCACTATGTAGACCAGGCTGACCTTGAACTCACAGAGATCCACCTGCCTCTGCCTCCCAAATGCTGGGATTAAATGCATGCAAACAACACCACGCCCAGCCTAATCATCCTAATCTACATCTCTTGTCCAACTGAAAATTTATGTCCTTTGACAAATATCTCCTTACTCCCTCAAAACTTTACAGCCTTTGATACCTGTTATTTTTTCTCTGTTTCTCTGAGTTGTTCTTTGTACTTCACACATACCTGAAATTAAATGGCCTATGCCTTGCTGTAGTTTATTTGACTTAAAATGAACATTTCAGGTTCATCCATATTGTCCCGAATAACAGAATTTCTTTGTTTCTAAAAGTTGAATGTAGGGGCTGGAGAGATGGCCTAACGGTTAAGAGCGCCGACCGCTCTTGCAGAGGACCCGAGTTCGATCCCCAGCACCCACATGGCGGCTGAGAACCGTCTGTAACTCCAGTTCCAGGGGAATCCGAGACCCTCTTCTGACCTCCGCGGCATTGCACGACACGGGTGCACAGACTTACACGCAAACAGTACATTCATACACATAAATAAATAAAATTAAAAATAAATACATAAAAAATAAAAATAAAATAAAAGTTGAATGTAGCCAGGTGTGGTGGCGCACGCCTTTAATCCTAGCACTTGGGAGGCAGAGGCAGGCGGATCTTTGTGAGTTCAAGGCCAGCCTGGTCTACAGAGTGAGTTCCAGGACAGCTGGGGCTACAGGGAGTCCCTGTCTCGAAAAGACCAAAAAAAAAAAAAAAAAAAGTTGAATGTACTCTTCACTGTGTATGTATACTTTCTTTATTCATTCATCTACTAGGCTGATTTCCATTTCAGTCCATCTGTGCTGCTACAATATAATACACGAAACTGGGTGGTTTGGTTGCTGTTTGTTCCTTTGTCTGGAGACTACATAATTTATAAAAAACCCTATCTCTCATAATTTTTGTAGATGAGAAATTCAGGATTAGGGCACTGGCAGAACTGGTATCTGCAGAGGGTTATTCCCTGCTTCGGACATGCCATCATATGGCTATATCTCACAAGACGTGAGGTGGAAGAGGAGGGATGATGGGAAACCCTCTTCCTTAAGTCCTTTATAAGGGCTCCAATCCCATTCTTTTTTTTTTTTGGCTTTTCGAGACAGGGTCTCCCTGTAGCCCCAGCTGGCCTGGAACTCACTCTGTAGACCAGGCTGGCCTTGAACTCACAAAGATCCGCCTGCCTCAGCCTCCCGAGTGCTAGGATTAAAGGCGTGCGCCACCACGCCCGTCCATCCCGTTCTTAAAGACAAGAGTCCTGTGGCCTAATCGTCTGTGGCCTAATCGTCTCTTATAGGTCTGACCTCTAAACACTGCTGCACTGGGAGGTCAAGTTTCAGCTTTTGGAAGGGAAACAAAATTCAATTCAGCTATGTTTGGGCTATAAATACTACTGTAATGAACATGGAATACAGACATTTCTTCAACATACTCCTTTCCTATGCTTTAGGTATATACCCAATACACAAATAGTTGAAGCATACAATAGAGCTCTCTATTTTGCAGGAACTTCTATACTATTTTTACATAATGGTTAAACTGATTTACATTCCCACCAACAGTATACAAGAGTTCTCTTTTCTGTACATGTTCACCAACACTTATTTTTCATCATTTTGATGAGAGTCATTTTAGACAGCCATGAGGTAATATCTCATTGTGGTTTCAATTTGCATTGTCCTGATGGGTAGTGACACTGAACATTTTTCCATACACCTGTTATCTTTTGAATAATGTTTATTCAGGTCCCTGGCCGTGTGTGTGTGTGTGTGTGTGTGTGTGTGTGTGTGTGTGTATACACATATACACATGAACATGTCACAAGATATGTGTAGAGTTCAAAGACAACCTCAGTATCAGTCCTTGCTTTCCATCTTGCTTGAGACAGTGTCCCTTTTTCATTAGCTGCTGAATACGGCAGGCTACTTGGCTCATGGGCTTCCAGGGATTTTCCTATCCTCACCTCCCATCTTGCTGTAAGAACACTAAGATTACAGACACGTGCTACTGTACACAGCTTTACATGGGTTCTGGGGATTCACACTCAGGTTCTCGGGCTTGGACTGAGAACTAGTCCACTGAACAGTCGTATTAAAATCTAGATAAAATGTATTTCAAAGACTCTAAAGCATTAAAGATAAACCAAGATGTTATGGTTTGAATGTGGAATGTTCTCCACAGGCTCATGTATTTAAGAACTTGCTGCCCAGCTAGTGATGCTGTGTTGGAAGAGGCAGCAGAAGCATAAGGAGGTGGGCTCTAGCTGCAGGAAGCCAGCCGCTCGAAGACAGGTTTTTGAGGGTTACAGCCTGGCACCGGTCCAGCTGGACTGTGACCTGATCCAGAGAAAATGAATAAACCATATCACAAGTTCCCGCCACTACTGTCAGAGGCTGCCCTAGCAACCATGCTCCCTGCCATGATGGACTGTGCCTTCTAAACCATAAGCCCAAAAGAACCCAAGTTGCTTCTGTCAGGTATTTTGTCAAAGCAACAAGTAACACAAGTGTAGAGTTATAAGTGAAATTAAAATGAGCATCCAGAAACACATAAAAGCATAAACACTACCTCTGTCCTAGGATGTGTGCCAATCTTGAAAAATTAGGTATTTGTTTTGGTAACGTAACAAGAGATAGGGAACAGAAATCAAGTACAACAACCATACAAATGAATTGTAAAACTTTAAGCTTGGTTTAAGGTGGTGATTCCAGACTAATAATGACCTCAAGCACATGGCAAAAGAAAATAAAAGTCCATATAAACAACTAACAAGAAAGACAACTCTCATAGAGATCTTACATTAAAATGGAAGAAATCAAATAAGAGGATATATGACAGCACTTATATGAAGTAAGAAACAACAACAACAAAAGCCTATGAAGTGTAGGAAGCTTCTCTTGCGACAAGCAGGTACAGCATAGTCCTGCTACGGGAAGGGGAGCAGCGGCCGCCTGCGGTCACTGTGGGGAACTGACCCCTCCGGTGCAGAGGTCAGTTGGTTTGTTTCATGATCAAACCTGAGAGGTACTTCCAACCCAGGTCTTGGCCTGGGAAGCAGAGAGCTTCAGGTCTGGCCATGCTTTCCCACCTGCCCAAAGACTGCTAGTCTCTGGACAGGAATTTCAGGCTGATGGCTGATGGCTAAACTTCAGCCTACACTCACTCACAATTCACTCCACAGGTTGGTGACCTGATTGGTCTCCGTCCAACCCCATGCCAGCTTACCAGGTTGGCAATCTGATAGATCCCCTTGCAACCCACTAGCCACCAACACTCGAAATCCAGGCCTGCTTCAGCCTGTATACTCGCAAAATAATGGGCCAGGAATTCTGTGATGAAGGTAATGGAGAATTTGATTTACTGCATGCTGCAAGTTACTTTTAAGCAAAATGATGTCATCTCCCAGAGCCAATCATAGACCCCAGTCTCGCACCCCTGTAATGCTGATACCATGCTTAGCAGCATGTGCCTGGGACACATTGCCCCCTCTTGGGTTGGGGTCAGAGGAATCCCATGAATTCCACTTCCTGAGGGATGCTAGCTGAAAACTAGGCCCTAATTCAAACTGGATCTTCCCACAATGAAGTAATCAACGACACAAATCAGAATAGCTGTTACCTATGAGGAAATGAAAGGTTCTGTATCTTGGCCTTATTAAAGTTACATGAGTATTTTCATTTTAAAAAGCTTCAAGCTGGGGATGCAGAGATGGTTTGGTGGTTAAGAGCCCATACTGGTCTTGCATAGGACCCAAGTCCAGTTCCCAACGCCCATGTCAGACAGCTCACAACTGCCTGTAGTCTAGTTCTAGGAGATCCAACACCCTCTTCTAGCCTCCCTGGATACCTGCACTCATGTGCACAAATTGTCCACTCATAAACACTCATATGCGTAATTAAAAACAAAAATAAAATCTATTTTAAAATTTTCAAGGTTTTGCCAGGCATGGTGGTGCACGTCTTTAATCCTAGCACTTGGGAGGCAGAGGCAGGTGGATCTTTGTGAGTTCAAGGCCAGCCTGGTCTACAATGTGAGTTCCAGGACAGCTGGGGTTACAGGGAGACCCTGTCTTGAAAAGAACAAAAAAAATAAAAATAAAAATAAAATAAAATAAAATGAAATATTCAAGGTTTATATGTAGATTTGTATAGTTCATAAATGTATTATCTTAATAAAACTTTTTTTTTGAGACCAAGTCTGCCTGTAGCTCCAGCTGGCCTGGAACTCACTGTGTAGACCAGGCTGACCTCAATCTCACAGAGATCTGCCTGCCTCTGCCTCCTGAGTCCTAGGATTAAAGATACAAATTAATGAAACTTTTAAAGTGAAGACAAGGAAATTTTCAGATTTTAAAAAAAGTTAAATACTGGGGCTGGAGAGATGGCTCAACAGTTAAGAGCACCAACTGCTCTTACAGAGGACCTGGGTTAGATTCCCAGCACCCACATGGCAGCTAACAACTATCTATAACTCTAGTTCCGGGGGAATCTGACACCTTCTGACTCCGTGGGTATTGCATGACACAGGTGCACTTACACACATGCAGGCAATACATTCACACACACACACACACACACACACACACACAAATATTAACTACATTGAACAATGGCAAATAGTAAAGAATGTCAATTCAGTCTATCTAGGTCAGTCCAGAGGGTTGAATCAAAGTGAGAGCCTGTATTTAAACTACTTGCCATAGCTGTTTTACTGTAATGATTTTTACTTTTATAATTTAGTCCAGAAAAATATCAACTATCAAACTAAAAGAAAACCCTCTCAGGCTGGGCGTGGTGGCACACGCTTTAATCTTAGCACTTGGGAGGCAGAGGCAGGAGGATCTCTGTGAGTTCAAGGCTACCCTGGTCTACACAGAGAATTCCAGGACAACTGGGCTGCAGGGAGACCCTGCCTAAAAAAAAAAAAAAAAAAAAAAAAAAAAACTCTCAGATCTATTTAATATTTGGTGTTCCAATCCAATCTTGTTTCCAAGTTTTATTAAATTCAGAACTCTTTATTAACTGGTCTTAGAACTCTAACATCGCATGGAACAGTCGAAGCAAATAACAAAATTGGGTACTCCACTGTTTTTTGGTTTTAGAATCCCAAGGGCCTTTAAAATATGCTATTAAAAAATTACAATCAATTAAAAGGGCTTCGGAGAGATAGCTCAGACGGTTAAGAGCATGCTGCTCTATGCAGAGACGGTTCGAATCCCCAGCACCCCATGGCGCTAACGTACTGTAACTCCATTCAGGGAGACTCCAGTTCAGGGTATCTAGAGACACCTCTTCTGACCTCATGCGGCAAGTGCACGCACACAGTGCACAAACCTAATGCAGACAGTACATTTATACCACATAACAAAAATAAAAATTAAATTTTAATAAAAATTAAAATAAAATAAAATAAAATAGGTATGAAAGGTACAGCCTTCCATCAGAATCCATAAGGGACAGTTTCAGTATTCTCACAAAAAAGAACAATCTATAAATGCTCATACCCCTTCTACAAAATGGCACAGTATCTCATATTCCCTACTCACACATCCTACAAATCTTTTGACACTTTCAATCATCTCTAGCTTATTAATACCTAATAAAAAGCTATTAACAGCTGTTAAATTTTCCTTCCAGCGGGTGGGTGCACACGCTTTATCTAGCACTGGAGGTAAGAGGCAGTGATCTTTGTGAGTTTCAAGGGCCAGCCTGGTCACAGAATGAGTTCAGGACACGACCTGGGGCTACAGGGTAGACCTGCCTCGAAAGACCAAAAAATATAAGTAAATAAAAATCCTCATTGCTTAGGAAATAAAAGAAAAAAATGTTTTTTTTTTATTTTATTTTTAATTATTTAATGTGTATGAAGTGTACTGTGCATGTAGTTTTGGTGCATCCTGTAACATGCAACGCCGAGGTCAGAAGAGGGCGTAGGTTCCCCTGGAACTGGAAGTTCTCCTAGAATTGGATTTACAGACGGTTTCGCCATGTAGGTCTGGGATCTCGAACCCGGCTCCAATAGAGTTCGGCGTCTATAAACCACTAGGCCCATCTCTCCAGCCCAGAAAAACATGTTTTTTAATGTCCATTCATACACAATCTTTTTCTTTTTTTTTTTTCAATTTTTTTTTTTATTAATCTTATTTATTTCTGTATGTGTATGAATGTACTGTCTGCATGCAAGTCTGTGCACCCGTGTTGTGCAACGCCGCGGAGGTCAGAAGAGGGTCTCGGATTCCCCTGGAACTGGAGTTCTCCTGGAATTGGAGCTTCAGACGGTTCTCAGCCGCCATGTGAGTGCTGGGGATTGAACTCGCGTCCTCTGTAAGAGCGGTCGGCGCTCTTAACCGCTAGGCCATCTCTCCAGCCCATACACAATCTTTTTCAAACCATAGTTGGTTCCACTGACACAGAACCCAGAGAGAGCTAACTAATACACACCCAGGAAATTAAAACCAGACTACCTTAATATCTAAGGCATAATTAAAGTTATAGCAATCCACAGAATTCTTCCACCAAGTCAAGCATTTGAGTGCTTACTACATGCCAATGGTCTAGAAGTTGAATATATAGAAAAGACAGAGCACAAAGAGGTATCCTTTAAAAACAAAATATTAATGTGCCCAAACTGGGAAAATCAGACTCTATGAACTTGTGCTTTTCAAACTACAGTAAGCATATATTATTTCACACCCCTCAATCTTCCTCTCCCCTACCCTGTACTAGGAATCAAACCCAAGGATGCTTAGGCAAATACTCTTACTACAGACCCCTATATCTCCAACCCCTATCGGGTATTTCAAAGGCTGCTGATTAGTTTTCTAACAAGAAATTAAAGAGAAACTGGTACAGTGGGGCACAGCTGTAATCTCAGCACTTGCAAGAGAGAGGCAGAAAGATCTGCCTCATCTACACAGGGAGTGTGAGGTAATCCTGGGCTACAAAAGCCCTGTCCAAAAAAAAAAAAAAATTAAAGAAAATTGTTCCTAAATCCTAAACATTAGTAGGTAATTTGGATTCAAAAGGGAATATTTTCCAATAAAACCTTCTCACTGCACCTTTCTCTTGAGCTTCACACAAATCCCTAAATGCTGAATCCCACATTAAGAAAGCAGTCAGCTATCATCTTACAGTGTGTGATAGCATCCCCTTGTGCTGTGAAAGAAGTTTCAAAGCACTGGTCAGTAGAAATTAGGCAAAAGCCAAATTTCACAACAACGTATTTTAGGGAAAAGGGGGAAAATGCTGACAAGCATGAATGACAATATTAAAATTATCTTTAGCCCCAATAGACTACTTTCAAAGCACAATTTACAGCTTAAAGCTTTTATCATTTTATCATCAATTAGAAGGTAATGCCTCACATGCTCAAAAATAAGTCTACTACATGAGAAAACTACTCTAAGTACATAAATGAGGTCACAACATAACAGAGCAGAAATGGCACAATTAAAACACTGCATTTTCCCCTATGAAGATCCTTTGGCTTCAAGAAAAGGCTCTGGTAACTAAAGTGATATAGAAGTAAAAATCCAGGCCAGGTGGTGTGGTGATGCAAACCAGCACTTGGGACTAAAAGGGAGACCCTGCCTCGAAAAGACCAAAAAGAAAAAAGAAAAAAAGAAAAGGAAAATTCCTACCTGGAGGAAGGAAACAGTATAAACAAGTTGTAGTAATAATATATATTAAAAAGTTACAGCTGATTTTAGAATCAAAAGCATATTAATAAATTAAAGAAAACAGTTTTCAAGTGTTCTTGTAGGAGTGATAAAACTGATTAATTTTTCTCTCCTAAAACCTAGAGGAATTCAGGGCTGAAGAGATGGCTCAATGGTTAATGGAACCAGGGTTCAGTTCCCAGCACCCACATAGAGACTAACAACCATCCATAACTTCAGCTCCAGGGGATATGATGCCCTCTTCTAGCATCTGCAGGCACTGCATGACATGGGTGCACCTACCTACATGCAGGCGATACATACTCATACACATAATAAAAAAATAATAAAATTAAATTAAAACCCTAGAGGAATTCATCTTCCACCAAAGGTTTGGGGGAAAAGAGGTAATCCCTTCTACTAAAGCAAACTTCAAATTTAAGATTTCCTTCTGGAGATTTTTTTTTTATGTGTATGAATGTACTGTCTGCATGCAGGTCTGTGCACCCGTGTCGTGCAATGCCGTAGAGGTCAGAAGAGGGCGTCGGGATTCCCCTGGAACTGGAGTTCTCCTGGAATTGGAGTTACAGACGGTTCTCAGCCACCATGTGGGTGCTGGGGATCGAACCCAGGTCCTCTGCAAGAGTGGTCGGCACTTTTAACCGCTAGGCCATCTCTTCAGCCCCCTTCTGGAGATTTTTTAATTTCAAATTTTAGGTTAATTATATGCTAATGCACAGCTACACATAGACACACAAATTCCAGGATCTTGAATCAAACATTCAGCAGATACATCTGTGGCCTGGTCCCAGTCTATTCACCACTATTTTCGGGTATCTTATACTCATGCAAGTCAGATCTACCCATTATAAGAGGGTCAGCCCAGAAAACATTAAGGTTCCTACCAGTGTGGTACTCTATGCTCTAAGAATGTTGATAGCTGAAGAAACAGTAATGAATCAGACAATGAGCAATGAATAAGACATGATCTCTGCCCTCTAGAAATTTTCCAGAATTCACACATGCCTAACCATTCTTCATGAAATGACACAATCTTCCTAAAGTTTTCCTTATGATGAAAGTAGTAGTAGTTTTTCACAGCTTTGACTTCCATTTGTCACTTTCTACTTGTTTTAGGGTAAATTCTCAAGTCTTCAATCACAGAGGTTCAAATCGCTAATAGGTTCTCTTAGTTTAAGCCCACAAAGTCTAGCTTAGTATACAGGCCACCAGCAGGAAGTAAAGATCTGTTGAATGACCAAGCATCAATCTTTTTTACATCTTTTTGGTATGGTAGTTACACAGGACTTAAACTGAAACCCAGGGCATCCCTCCATTTTACCTACTGAGGCAGGGTCTCTCTCTGAAATTAGGCTCATCACTTCCTAGACTAGCTAGCCAGTGTGCACCACTGTGTCTGCCTCCTGAGTGCTAGGGTTACAGGTAGCAGCCTTGCCTGACCAACTCATGTGTGGGTTCTGAGAATCCCAACTCTAGTTCTCACACTTGCACAAGTACTTTATTAACTGAACAATGTCTCCAGCAAATTTTTAAAGTATTTGAATGTTATGTGTCCGGCCTATTTTTGTCATATACATATACTCATAACTACACATACTTCTTTCTATTTAATTATTCTGGGGGGGTCTTTTTAAGACAGGGTCTCCCTGTAGCCCCATCTGGCCTGGAACTCGGTATGTAGACCAGGCTGGCCTTGAACTCACAGAGATCTGCCTGTCTCTGCCTCCCAAGTGTTGAGATTAAAGATGTGCACCACCACACCCAGCTTTTTTCTGTTAATTTTAACCCGCTTCTCAAAAAACTAAAATGTTCTCAAAAAACTAAAATATTATCTCCTAATGGGTAAAACTTGCTCTTGCAAAGGACTCCAGTTCCCAGCACCCACGTTAGGTTGCTAGCTCATAGCTCCCTGTAATTCCAGCTCCAAATGATGTGATGCCCCCTTCTGGCCTCTGCAGGCACTGCGTACACATTCGGCACATACAGGCAAGCAGGCAAAACATTCATACACATAAAACGTTATCTTTAAAAATGGAAAACTGCTCCCATTTCCATTCATTGGTAACACTATAATCAATCATAAAAATGCACAAATAAAAAGGAGAGGACAATAATGCCTGAGAAACTCAAGAATGTTAAGAGTTGAATTTTACATGATTCATTTGCAAATGATCTTCCCTATTATTAGAACAAGCAATTGCAACCTAAGAAACCAAATGGAGAGACTCCCGAGGCATTTTCTCTTGGGGTGGTGTGTTTGTCCTACACACTACAGTGGGTAGGCACTTGTTACAGGACAGAATCCTGGGCTGAGGAAAGGTGGTATTCAACTACAAGAGCTTTAAATTCTCCATTCTCAAATTATTCCCAATCTGTGAAACGAAGAGAATGGGAAAACATTTGTTCCTCCAATTAGACGATCTGCTCGATTCCCAGGTAATCCACATACTACAAAGTTCTTTCTCCCCTCTCCCTACAGCGATTCCACAAGATCCCCGCAAACAAAGGCACGGAAAATATACACAGGTGGGATAAAAAAGGGGAGTGGCAGAGGCGGGGCGGCTCTCGGGACAGCGCCCCGGAGCCACGGGTTTGCCCGGCCACACCGGAGAAATCTCAGCCCCGCACACCTCCACTCTCAGGTGGCCACATCCGGAGCAAATTCTCCCTGTCCTCCCGCCGCATCTCGGCCACACACTGAGCATTGTCTGGAGCCTCCAGCGCCCCCAGAAAGGCAAGGAAGAAAGAGAAAAATGAGAGAAGTGATTAAAAAGAATGGGAGGGAAATCAAGCCATCGGGAAGCCCGACACTCCATTCGGCAAAAGGCGCTTCCTCAGTCGACCCCTCCACCGAATTCGGGTCACAAAAGCAGAGCCGCCAGTTCCAAAAGGCTGCAGCGGGAGCCGGCGGGGCAAGAGTCCCGGGAGCACGGGGTCGGGAACAGAGGGAGAGGGAAATGGGCGTGTGGGTTGGGCCTGGCTGGCCGGAGGCCGGGCTCGGAACAAAGCCGCCCAGCTCCCCCTACCTGGGGCCGGGGCGGCGCCGCCCGGATCCCCGCTCAGCGCGGCCGGGCGACGCCCGAGCCCTGCAGACCCCGCGGGCAGCCGGGGCTTCTCGCTCGCCCGCCCGCGACCGGCGCCCCCGCGGGACAATGGACCCCTCCCCCGCCGCCGGGTACAAAGGAGTGGAGCGCGTCGGGAAAGTAGAGGCGGAGGAGGGACCCGACAGCGCGGCGGCCGTCCAGGACCAGGCAGCGGCGGCCCCGAGAGCCAGCGCCGACGGGCCGTCCTTCCCCGGCCGAGCGGCGGGGAAGGCACGGAGAGCAGCGGGCGCCCCGCAGGGCCAGCCCGGCTCCCGCGCCCCGCTCTGCACTCACCCACAGCTCCGTGCCCCAGCTCATGGCGGAACCTGAGGCGATTCGCGCCGTCCGGCTGCTCCCACTGTCCGCGCGTCCGTGCACTCCGCCGCGCGCCCGCCCGGCCCGACGCCTCTCCTCAGGCTCCGGGGGACACCGCTCGCCGCGCAGCAAGTCTCTGCCTCGAAAGGTGCCGCCACAGCCCGGCTCCCCAGTGAGAGGGAGAGAGACGCGACTGGAGCCAGCCGCCGCCGCGTCCCCGCCTCCCCGCAGCCGGGAGGGAGGGAGGGGGCCGGGGCCGAGGGGGGCGGGCCGGCGCGGGGAGGGGGCGGGCCGCAGTGCACCCTGGGATCGGGGCGGACCCGCGCTCTCCCGCCTAGCCCGAGGGGTCTGTTCGCTGCCCCGCAGCCCTGCGCCCCTCCTCCCTTCTGCTGCCCCTCCGAAGCCTCTGGGTTGGGTCGCCCTGCCGCCCCTCGGAGATGGAGAGGAGACGGGCGCCCCCGCCACTGCCTCGCTCCGAGCAGGCTCCTGAGGCCACACTACACGTCAGCCTGACAAAGAAACCTCCTGGTCCAGATGTTTGGACTGGGATTGAGCAGAGTTGTGTTTCCTTGTTATTAGATTATTAAGGGTCTTATTCATTAAGGTACATCTCATCCCGGGCTTGATCCTTCAATCTGAGAATCATAGAACTGTGTCGAGGTCGGACGTCAAATGTGAATGCAACGTGCCTCGGAATCTTTTTAATGCATTTCGATTTTATTATATTTCTTTCGGGAAATGAAAGAGGCAAACAATCCAGTAACCCTTTGGGGAGGTTGCCATGGTAAAAGATGGGGGACGTGGACTAAGGTGAACATGGATGTCACCTGCAGAAGGGACTATGAGCTTGGCTGGGTCTAGTGGGTGGGTACCTGGGGAAACCAGATGCCTCCCTGGTAGCGCAAAATAACCAGAGCTTCAGATAGCTCACCCCTGGTAGGGGACTCTGGGATGCAGAACCTGCACTTCCTTTCTCCTCTCCGGAGTTATTTCCCAGCCTACCTCCACAGCTAAGCAGTCAGCAAGTTTGTCTGGTGCTGCTAGATATCAAGTACGGTACGCTCAGTAACTCCCTGACATATGCTTCAGTATTAATTGCTTGTCTCTTCAGACACACACACACACACACACACACACACTGTCTCTTCAAACACACACACGCACACACACACAAACACGCACGCACGCACATTTTCAGTCGACAACTAGTCTAGTACTCGGTGAGTCATGGTAGATGAATGTTTCGAGTCCTCCCAACAGGCTCTATCCACGTTTGGAACTCCTCCCCTTTCTGACCTGTACAGGTGGCCCAGCTTCTTCCGCTCCAAGGCTCCTCCTGTTTGCCTAACAGTTCTCCCTCTTCAGGTTGAGGCCAACCAGCCTGCGCTGTCCAGGCAGTCCAGCGAACTTGCCAAGTTCTTTGATGTTTTTTTCTGTTGTAGACTGAACATAGGATACTCTCTTCCAAATGTGTATGGCCTGTTTTTAAAAAAAAAATTTTTTTTAGCCGGGCGTGGTGGCGCACGCCTTTAATCCTAGCACTTGGGAGGCAGAGGCAGGCAATTCTTTGTGAGTTCAAGGCCAGCCTGGTCTACAGAGTGAGTTCCAGGACAGCTGGGGCTACAGGGAGACCCTGTCTCGAAAAGACCAAAAAAAAAAAAATTTCTCTGAAGCCAGGTGTGGTGGTTCACACATTTGTAATAACAGTGCCTCCAGAGGCTAAGGCAGGATTGCTGCGTGTTGGAGGCCAGCCTAGGTTACAGAGAGAAAGAGAGAGAGAGAGAGAGAGAGAGAGAGAGAGAGAGAGAGAGAGAGAGAGAGA
>VZQC01005016.1:102138-124501 GCA_009823505.1 Rhizomys pruinosus
GTGCCAATTATATCATTTTGCTACATGACCTATTGGCAGTGAATTGCCACATGGTTTTGATCTCAAATTGCAAATTTTATACTATAAGCAACAATAAGAATTGAGGAGATAATTATTTGATTTTCTTCATACGTTTTCACAAAAAAGCTACTCTAATGAATAAACTTTTGAAGACTTACATACAAAAGCTTATTTTTGTTGTTGTTGGTTGTTGTTGTTTTTTAAACTTTCTTTCCTTTTTTCCCCAAAGCCAATTTTTTATTGAAGCTCGTGCTTTCATACAACATTTCCAATCAGATCTAGACCCACTCCACCTTTCCTCTCCCAGCAGAGCTCATGCATTCTGCCAACATGCTTTTCATCTTTTTCTCAGTTTTCCTTTAAAAATTTCCATGCAGAAGTTTACTGTTTCTGGAGAAGTTGACCTTTTTAGCCAGTTCTTTGACCCAGTCTTCTTGTTGTTGTTGTTTGTTCCTTTCCATTTACGTCACTCCAAAATTGCATATACACATGCCACATATATCCAGATATTATGACATCATAGGTTTAGTATCTTCAGCTTATATGATTTTCTTTAATTTTAAAAAAAGATGTCATGTTTTCCTTTAAGGAAGTGTTTTGAAGGCTCCTCCTTGGCAAGCCCAACAACCACATCAGTCTGCTCTTTTGCTCCACACTGGGGTCTTCCCTTCCCATAGTCACCAAATGGCGGTTCAGTAAGCACGTGTCCTGTCTTGATCTTCCTGTACTGTCTCCTCTGATACAGCCTGGGTAGTCCAACAATGCCAGTCTAGGCTCTGAAGAGGATGAAACCCCAGTCCACAAGCTGGATGTCTCAGCAGGTTTGAAGGATTCTTGGAGAGACATGAGTCTTCAGTCCTTATTGGAGGGTTGAAAAGCTGTGTCCTTTTTTTTTAATTTTTTAAACAGTCACATAGAGGCCAGGCTGACCTTGAATAGCTACAAAGCTAATGTAGGCCAAGCTGCCTTGAACTGCTCCTCCTCCCTCCACCTCCAACACTAGAGATTAAGCCTGTGCTACCACACCAGGCTACACAGTTGCTTTTTTTTTTTTTTGGTCTTTTTGAGACAGGGTCTCCCTGTAGCCCCAGCTGTCCTGGAACTCACTCTGTAGACCAGGCTGGCCTTGAACTGACAAAGATCCACCTGCCTCTGCCTCCCAAGTGCTAGGATTAAAGGCGTGCACCACCACGCCCGGCCACAGTTGCTTTTTAACTCAGAGATCCACCTGCCTCTGCCTCCCAAGTGCTGGGATTAAAAGCCTGCACCACCACACCCAGCTGGGCTTTTTTTTTTTGGTCTTTTTGAGACAGGCTCTCCCTTTAGTCCCAGCTGGCCTGGAGCTTGCTCTGTAGACCAGGCTGGCCTTGAACTCACAGAGATCTACCTGCCTCTGCCTCCCAAGGCACTAAAGATGATTGTTAGCTGCCATGTGGGTGCTGGGAATCCAACCGGGGTCCTCTGCAAGAGCAGTCAGTGCTCTTAACCGCTGAACTATCTCTCTAGGCCCAGCTTGGCTATTTTTTAAGTAAAGATGTAAAGCAAGTTGTTCACTGTTTGATTGTTAACATAATTTACTAGTCCAGCCAGGCGTGGTGGCACATGCCTTTAATCCTAGCACTTGAGAGGCAGAGGCAGGGGGATCTTTGTGAGTTTAAGGCCAGCCTGATCTACAGAGTGAGTTCCAGGACAGCTGGGGCTACAGGGAGACCCTGTCTCGAAAAGACAAAAAAAAAAAAATTTACTAGTCCAAATAACCAATCTCCAATCATAAGTCAATTCCTTGGTTGCAAGGAAGAAACAAAATCTTCTATCAACTTAGCATCTGGAGTATAGGAAGCTTTTTTAAATTTTTTCATTTATTTTATTTTTCTTTTATGTGCATGAGTGTTTTGCCTGTATGCATGTGAATGTACCACGTGCATGGAATGCCCATGGAGTCCAGAAGATGGTATCAAATCCCCTGGAACTGGATTTATAGATGGTTGTTATCCTCCTTGTGGGTCCTGGGAACTGAACTTGGGTCCAAGAGCAGCCAGTGCTCTTAACTGCTGAGCCATCTCTCCAGCTCCAAGAAGCTTTCTTTTAGCATGTGTGTGTCAATATCCTGTCCATAAGTGAGTGCCAGGCACAGGAACCCCAAATATGCATTCTCTAGCTTAAACTGCAATTCCTTTTTATTCTCAAAAGTCTTAAGACTATCTTTAAAATTAAAACTATTGTAAAAATAGGCATGGTGACACACACTTGTCATCTCAGCACACAGGAAGCAGAAGCAGGAGGATCAGAAGTTCGTCACCATCAGCTCTATGGGGAGTTCGAGGTCAGTGTGCTCTCTATGAGGCCCTATTTCACACAAACCAACCTACCAAGGCAATGTCCACAAATAAAACTGTTATCTAAGTCTATAGGTCAGGAAATGAAGTTATAACTGTATTAGGAAGAATATGAAAGGCCATCTCAGTGCTTCAAATGAAGCACCAAATGAGGAAGGGAATCATTCTAGCATCCAGACTCCATGCCAGCCAAGTGAAGAATGGTACTGGCTAGTTAAGAGTCATCACTACTTCCTGTACTGCCAAAGATTTCCCAGCCAAGGACTGGAATAAATCCAAACGTCAAGGGCATAGTTGAAGGTGGCTCACGGGACAAAAGGAAAAAATTGGAAGAAAGGAAAAGAGCAAGGTGGACAGGCTATTTTACTCCCTTTGGGGAATCTATTCTCCATTACTGAGTCCAGTTAAAGCATATCATGTAATTTAACAAAAAGAAGAAACAATCTGCTGAGCATGTCTATAATCCCAGAGGCAGAGGAAAAAGGATCACTGCAAGTTCAAGGCCATCTTGTTCTATATAGCAAGTTCCAAGGCAGCCAAACACAGGGAAACCTTGTCTCAAACAGTCAAAGGAAAAAGTAACTCTGGGAATCAAATGGAACATGTCTGATTAAACAGATAACTCACTTCTACATGTCTACAGTTTTAAAAACTGTTGAACATTTAGGTTAATCCTCTTCAAAGCAGTAGAACAAATGTTACAAATTTCTTCAAGTATTTAACTTTTTTTTTTTTTTTTTTTTTTTTTTTGGTGTTTTTGAGACAGGGTCTCCCTGTAGCTCTGGCTGTCCTGAAACTCACTATGTAGACCAGGCTGGCCTTGAACTCAGAGAGATCCGCCTGCCTCTGCCTCCCAAGTGCTGGGACTAAAGGTGTGTGCCACCTATTACACTTTCTTAAACTCATTCAAAATTTCCACTAAATTATTAAACACTTCCTATGGTTTTTTGTTTGTTTGGAGGTAGTCTGTGTTGACAAATTTCAAGATAAACACATCAATTAGCAAATAGAACACATTAGCTCTGTTTTCTTTGTGAGGAAATCCAGTCAGAGCCAGGCGTGGTTGCACACACCTGTAGTTCCAGCATTTGGGAGGTAGAAGGCAAGAGGATCTGGAGTTCAAGGTCGTTCTCAGACACATAATTCCAAGTCAGAGTGGGTAAAGGAGACCCCCGTCTCAAAACAACAATAAGAAGAAGAGGAAATTCACGGACTGGAGAAATGGCCCAGTGGTTAAGAGCGCCAAACTACTCTTGCAGAGGACTCCGGTTCGCCCAGGCAACCCACATGGCAGCTGGAGAACCGTCTTTAACTCCAGTTCCAGGGGAAATCTGAGACCCTTTTCTGACCTCTGCGCATTGCACGCACGGTGCAACAAACTGCATGCAACAGTAATTCATACACATTAAAAAGTAAATAAAATTTTAAAACAGATTATAAAAAAAAAAGAGAGAGGTCTATGGGTTAAATGTATCTCAGGATATAAATACCAGCTGACATTCCATAACTCCAGGAGCTCTGACACCTTCTTCTGTCCTCTGTAGGCATTGCATGACATGGGTGCATTTATATACATGCAGGCAATATATTCCTACATATAAAATAAAATATTAATAATTTTTTTAATTTTAGGAATTTTGCAAACAAGTGATTAAAATGTTAAATATCAGTCACTGTGAGAATACTTATAGCCTGGTAATGGTAACTGATGAATGCTAAAAATTAAGAGAAATGTTAAAAATTAGATATACCAGCCGGGCATGGTTTGTAAATTACAGCCTTAATCCCAGCAACTTGGGAGGCAGAGGCCGGTGGATCTCTGAGTTCCAAGGTCCAGCTGGTCTACAAAGCAGTCTAGGCCAGCCTGGGACTAAGGGACCCTGTCTCCAAAAAAGCCGTGAATTAATTAATTAATAATTTAAAATTAGTATACCACCATGTATTAATCCTATACATATTAATAGTGAAGGAGGTGGAAATGTGCCTTACCTACTAGTGATGTAGCTCATTTTGTGCTAATATAGCAAAATACCACACAGTGGGTAACTTTTAAGGTTTTTTTTTTTTTTCCATATTTTGAGGAAGAGGTCTCCTGCAGGCCCACCAGTTGGCTTAGAACTTGCACACGGTAGACCAGGCTGGACCTGAACTCACAGAGATCTGCCTGCCTCATGCCTCCCATGTGCATATTGGGAATAAACATTAATCAGCCAAAGTAATGTGGGTACAGTAGCTATCCGACGGTTGGCGACCACACATCATACGCAGCTTTTGTCCTTTTCGTACTTTTAATAGAGTTTGTACTTTAATTTTGGTATCCTTTTTATCGTGGTACGAGTAGCGTTTTCCTCATGTAGTGGTTAAGTCCTACGCCTTCATCTTATGTGCTCGGTAAGCCTTGCTCAGAGTATCCAGAAGACACTCATGAACTCTACCTCTGGAGTCTGGATGTTGGTTGCTGGAGGCACAACTGCTTACTTTATAGTCACTTGATGAGTCCATCTCTCCAGCTATTAGGTTTCCTGCATAGCACGCAGTCTCCTGAATGGTGACATCAGGGCGCATGCTTGTTCCTTATAGCCTTCCTAAGTAGCTAATAGGATTCAATCACTGGACACCTCATAGTAGAGGCTCCTCAGAGGTTGACAAGTGCTCCAGCTTGTGTTGATGAATCCATTCTACATGACATGCTCACCAATGACAATCCATGGGTCGATGGTGCTTGCATACTTTAACTTTGAATGGGCATATACTTATTTACCCCAGACTCAAGTTGTTAAGCAAGAGGGGATGAAGAATCAAAACAAAAGGATACATATAGTGGCTTTCTCCAGAAGAAAAACTAGCTGAGTAGGACAAGTATACAAACATAGAATACCATAGTAGCCAGACTCATTGACATAAAAGAGCGTGACTATTCGAAAGAAGAAAATGAATCTCAGCTTGCATCCTATAGGATCGTACCCTTCAAAATCCACAACGATCAATATTACACCCTGTACTTCAATCTCAAAGAATCTAATATATATATATGTTTCCTCTTTATTCTGTACAGTCAACAAGACATCATATGATGTGCTACATGCGGTTTGTGGTTTGGATGTGTAGGAGCACACCATCTACCCATGGACATCGCATGATGGAGAGTAACGAATCACAAGGACTCCTTTTGGAAGTGAGCTTCACCTCCACTTCCCACCTTTAGTGAGGTTATGGGGATCAAACTCAGTGTTGAATACAGTCTGCTTGAAACACAGATGTCTTTCTTATACTCACTGAATCTTGCTCACTGCCCCAGGACATTAAGTCTTAAAGCTGGAGTATAATTCCTTTTGACTCCATGGTCCACGTCCTGAGCACACAGGATGGTGTGGACCTGCCAAGGACTGGCCCCTGTGGTCCTCCTGGGCCCAGCCTATGAACAAACTCGTCTGGGTCTGGTGTCCTCCGCTACCCTGGGGTTAACAGCCCACTGTGTGCACACTGGGTGGGCCTCTTTGGTCAGCATTTTCTTTTCCCTGGCGGAGACCAATAAAACAAACACCTACCCCTTCCTTATAAAACCCTAACAGCAGGGGTTGAGAAAGGGGGGCTCAGTGGCTTAAGGAGCACTGGCTACTCTACCGCTGAGGACCCAGGTTGGAGTCCTAGGCACCCCCAGTGATAACAAAACACGTCGTAAACTCCAGGCTTCAGGGGATCAATCGCCCTATTCTGCCCTAGAGGGCACTGACATAGGTGCACTTACACTATTCCAGCAATAACATTCAGTACACATAAAATAAAAATTTAATAAATAAAATATTTTTAAAAAAACCCTACAAACCAAAACAAAACAGAAAAAGACTAATTTGAAGAACTTGACTGAAACGTGTGAAACTTCTGCTCAAACAGTCAACTTCGACATCGGAGAATTTATAAAGAAAAGACTGAAAAAAGATGAAAAAACTGTTGGCCGGAATGTATGACTTGGTGGGTGTGGGGGGCACCGGGGTCTAGATTTGATTGTGTAATGTTAATCTGTATAAAAAGTATATATATATAGTATATTATATATATAATTATTGGGGATGGAGAATAGCCTAAGGGGTTAAGAGCACCGACTGCTCTTGCAGAGGACCCGGGTTCAATCCCCAGCACCCACATGGCAGCTGAGAACTGTCTGTAACTCCAATTCCAGGAGAACTCCAGTTCCAGGGGAATCCGAGACCCTCTTCTGACCTCTGCAGCATTGCACGACATGGGTGCACAAACCTACAAGCAGACAGTACACTCATACACATACAAAAAATAAAAAATAATAAAATAAAAATAAAATATATATATAATTTTAAAAACACACAAAAAAATAAAAAATTAAAAATAAAATTAAAAACCCCTAAACCATGCATGGTGGTGCAAGCCTTTAATCCCAGCACTAGGGAGGCAGAAAAAGGTGAATGTGAATTCAAGGCCAGCCTGGTCTACATGGTGAGTTCCAGGACAGCTGGGACTACTGTCTCAAAAAGACCAAATGAACAAACAAAACAAAACAACCCTAACAACAAATCGAAGTAGAATTCCACCAAAGCCTAACTTATTGACACAATGAATTTATTTGGCTTACAGAGCATGTGTGAAAGGTTATTTGTAGCTATGTGGATGACCCCAAAGCAGCCATATCAGAAAGTCTTGCCCAGCATACGCAGAGCCCACTCATGCATGTTAACAGCCCATAGTCAGTATAATTCTAGTGCCTCTCAAGACCACTAGACCACGTGCAACGAGGATAGAATTACATATATATGGCAGGAGAGAGCTTCCAGAATCTCAGGTGAAGGTCCCATGTCTCTCTTCACCCCCTCCGCCTGTGAAGGAAGGCCAACAAGTCAAGCCCGATCTCAGGGGTCTCTTGCAAGTATCCACAGCTTCTCTGATGACAATGGTGGTTGTTGAGAATAGCATTGTGCAACATGGACCTATGGTTCTTGAGTCTCAGCTCCACTGGGCATGGCCACTCTGGGGGCTTTCAGCAGGGATGCTACACCAGCAGAGGCAGGTGGATCTCTGTGAGCTCCAGGCCAGCTGGGACTAAAAGGGAGACCCTGTCTCAAAAATACCAAAAAGTAATAAATAAATAATAAATAAAATTCTTTAAGTGGTGCGACGGTTTGAAAGACCCCTAAAATTCAGATTGAAATTTAATCCTCATTATATTAAGAAAATGGAAATTTAATTCGATTATCAAATTATCATATTTGAAGCTTCAGTCTTTGGAGGTAATTGGATTAGATGAGATTACAAGGAGACACCACACCACACCACACACAGGTCCCATGATTCATTAGTGGGCTTATCAGAAGAGAGAGGGCTGGGGGCTGGAAAGGATGGCTCAGTGGTTAAGAGCCACTGGGACTGCTCTTGTCAGAGGACCAGGGTTCGATTCCCAGCACACCCACATGCTGATAAGAACCGTCTTAGCCGGCATGGTGGCGAACTCCTTTTACTTCTAGCATTGGGAGGCAGAGGCATGCAGATCTTGTTGAGTTTCAAGGCCAGCCTGGTTCTACAGAGAGTGGGGAGTTCCCAGGACAGCTGGGGTACAGGGAGACCATGTCTTCGAAAAGAACCAAACAAAAAAAAAACCGTTTTAAGTCTGGGCGTGATGATTGGCGCACCGCCCACCTGCCTTTAATCCCAGCACTGGGCGGCACAGAGTAGGTGGATGTTGTGAGTTTCATGTCCAACCTGGTTACATCGCAAGTCCAGGCCAAAGGGACCAAAAAAAAAAAAAAAATGACGAAGAAGACGAGAGGGGGCTGAATTGGACCTTACACATTGGGCCAGCCACTCTACCATTGACTGGGCTCTAGACCACTTTAGCTAGGATTTTAGTGCTCATTTTCAAATCCAACTAGTTCTATTTTTAAAATTTTTTGTGTGTATGAGTGTTTGGCCTGCATGTAAGTGCACCCCTGCGTATAATAGCAAAAGAGGGATTGGATTCCCCTGGAAATTGGGGCTTGTTATTGTTAAACTATCATTAGTTCTGGAATCAGAACCTGGGTCTCTGCAAGGAGCAGCCCAGTGCTCTTTTTTTTTTTGGTCTTTTCGAGAACAGGGTCTCCCGTGAACTGTCGGAACTACTCTGTAGCCAGCTGGCCTTGAACTCCAAGATGCCTGGCCTTGCCTCCAAGTGCTAGGATAAAGGTGTTGCGCCACCACGCCCCACTCCAGAGCCTTGCTTAATGGAAGCTCAGATACTATTTTAAGTCTTTGAAACTAAAAACTATTATGTCTATTATTACTCAAATGTATTGAGAAAACCAGGGTCTCTTACCCAGATTCTAACTCCCTGGACTCGTCAGTAGACCAGGCTGGCCTTGCACTCACAGAGGAACTGCCTGCCTGCCTCCAGGTGCTGGATTAAAGGTGTTGATAAGCCACGACACTGGACATTCTTTGTTTTTATTTTTTAATTTATTTTATTTATTTTCTGTATGTGTATGAATGTTACTTCTGCATGCAGGTCTGTGCACCCGTGGTCAATGGTCGGCGATCAGAAGAGGGTGTCGATTCCATCGGACTGGAGTTCCCCTGGATATGAGTTAAGACGGTTCTCACTGCTCATGTGGTGTCGGGATCGAAACCGGGTCCTCTGAAGAGCGATCGGCGCTCTTAACCGCTAGGCCATCTTCCACTGGTGACATTTCATTTTTACCAGAATTTTATCTCATTAGATTAATGAAGAAATTTAAAATCACTAATTTGAAACAAACCCACCATATACTAATCTGGTAAAACTTAAACCTTGGAAGGAGTTGGTCCTATAATATATATACCCAGCGCATCTCTTTTATAATATATATATCATATATATAGTATATATATCTATATATTTTTTATTTTTTTATTTTTTGTATGTTGTAATGGAATACTGCGATGTGTTTGGCACCCGTGTCTTGACAAGGCGCAGAGTCAGACGAGGCACCGATTCCCCCTGGAATGGCGTCAAAGACGGTTCAACGCCTATGTGGTGTTCTGGGGATGTACCGGGTCCTCTGCAAGAGCAAGTCAGTGGACCTCAACCGCTAGGCCATCTCTCAGCCCAGCCCAGGGCATCTCTAATACAAGCATTCTAGAAAATGTTACTTGGAATGACTCAATGAAAAAACATTTTTCATATGGTTCTCAAACTTAGCAACTAAAAATATACGGCTCTCACTTAAATGCAAAGTTCACATATTGAAAATATTGCATAGTTGTAATGACTAAAGTGACTTACATAGTCGTAACGACTGAAGTGACTCCATTTTGTTTAAGGCAGCCATCTTAGAGAGCAGGACTGCTCTGCCTGAAACCATAAGCAATTCCAGGAAGTGCTGCACAGAAGCACACCTCTGCCTCTTCCCAGAAATGTGTAACTGTGGTGAAATAATTAACTGCTTACTCTGGCTTCTGTCTCTATCTGCATAAGAAAAAAAATGTTATCTCACACAGTTGGAAATTCCACCAAAGTAAAGTAATTCTCTCTCTCTCTCTCTCTCTCTCTCTCTCTCTCTCTCTCTCTCTCTCTCTCTCTCTCTCTCTCTCTCTGCTTTTAAGAACCCTCTTTCTCCTTCAGCCAGTCCACCACTACAGCCTCCATTTCCTACCCCAGAGGCTGTGGTCAGCTGCACAGCTAATTAAGATTTGATTGAGTCTGGTGGTTTTTCCCAGGGCCCCGAACTCCAAAACATCTGGAGGTCCCACAGAGACTCTGGGAGACCCCTGACTCAGGGCATAGGCCCAAATACATGTGCAAGTCTGTGAACTTGGAGGACTTCAGGAGCCTGAGATCAAGACCACAGAAGATTAAAGCAAAAATGAGCAAATTAAAGAAAAATGAAAGTCAGACTGCTGGCTGATACGGACTTAGGACAGACTGATCGGTGAGTTGTTTTGGGGTCTGGACATCTGGGGAGACCTGGGAGATCTGACCCTGTCGTTAATCCAGTTTCCATGGACAGCAGGAGACTGCACCCTGTTCTTCTGGCTAGGATTTGGGCGTATGAATGAAGGTGGCCACTCCCTATATGCCTGTGTTTGGTCCTATCTGCATAGGTGTTCCTTACTTTTGTCTGGTGGACTCGTCGTTTCTGCCGTGCCCATAAGTTCTGTTGCATGCATGAGAGCCAGATCAAGCACAGCCAACCCTCGCGGCTGCATGCTACAGCACTTTCAGGAGTAAAATCTCCATACCTTTCGTGAACTGGAATGGCCCACTTTAGGTGTGAGGTGGCCAGATGTGGGGTCATTGGACCCCCAAGCCGAGTGGTTATGGAGACCCCGTTCACCCCAACCACTGGCTCTCCCACATGTTCGTTCCACCCACCTCTCCAGCTAAAGTGTTATGCCCTTAAACAGGGCTCCTTTGTTCTAGCCATCAGGCCACTAAGTAAGAAGCCTGGACCCTCAGTCTTGACCCCTTGGGATGAGGAGGCTATTCCCCCACCCTATGGTTCAGGACCCTACTGTGTCTGGAGGCCCCTCCAATCCTCCTGCAGTCCCAACTCCAACGCTTTACCCTGACCCTGCAGGTCACAAGAGACTGAACTCACCATGGGAGACCTGCAAGGGAAAGGTACATGCTTAGTTTCCTCAACTTATACTCTTCCCAGTTCTCCTTACAACCTACCTTACAGCTCCCTTCACATATACAAATCTGAGAACGTTAGGAAACGGTTCCTAGCCCCATTGGGGACACGGTGGACCTAACTGCACAGATGTGTAACAGCTGAGCATCTGGAGTTAAAGCCCAATGTGGGGGCAAGTTTCTATGTCTTAGTCTATTTCCTTCCCTTGGGGAAAGACACGTGTGTGTGTGTGTGTGTGTGTGTGTGTGTGTGTGTGTGTAAAAGGGGGCAGAGAATATCACTTAACTAATGGAATCTTCACCCAAAGAAAGAGAGTGACAGCCTCAGCGATTGTTATGATTGTTATTCCCCTCTTTGTTGGGACTGGGACTGTAAGCTCTGCCACCCTAGGGGCCACAGTCCTAACCCTTGGGAAACAAAATTTCAAAACCCTAAGTGCCAGAGTAGATCAAAACATAGCACACTTCAGAGGTTCTATAGGACAGCTCAAAAAGCAAGTATAATCCTTGGCAGAGATAATTTACAAAATTGTAGAGGATTAGACTTGTTAGTCCTAAAAGAAGATATTTGTATGGCCTTGGGTGAAAAATGTTTTGATGCTAATAACTCAGGGGTTATAAGGAAAACTTTGGCTCTAATTAAACAGAATCTGGACCAGAGAGCCAAGGAGCTTGCCTCGATCTCCAATTGGTATGAGTCTCTATTCTCCTGGGGCCCACAGTCCTCTTAACTGTGATACAGCTGGACCCCTTCTCCTGTTACTTCTTGGTATTACCTAGGCCCTTGTATCTTTTTTTTTTTTTTTTTTTTTTTTTTTTGTCTTTTTCGAGACCGGGTCTCCTGTAGCCCCAACTGTCCTGTGAACTTCGCTCTGTATGACCAGGCTAGCCTTGAATTTACAAAGATCCGCCTTGCCTCTGCCTCCAAGTGCAGGGAAAGGTGTGCGCCCCAAGCACCGGTTTAGGCCCTTGTATCTTTTTTTAAATTTTTTTTTACTTTATTTATTTATTATTGTATGAACGTCTAGTCGCATGTATTGGTGCACGCATGTCCTGCAGATGCCGCGGAGGCAAGAAGGAGGCGTCGGATCCACCTGGAACTCGGAGTCAACGACGGTCTCAGCCCGCCATGTGGTTGCTGGGATTGAACCCAGGTCCTTCAGCAGCCCGTAGGTACTCTTAACCGCTAGGCATCTCTCCAGCCCTCTGGCCCTTGTATCTTAAATTGCATTTAAACCTTACTATCATAGCCTAACATGAGTATGAATCAATGATTGATCCATAGGGGCCAGAGCCAGTCATTTAAGGCAGCCATCTTAGAGACCTGCTCTGCCTGAAACTGGTGAACAATTCCAGGAAGTGCTGACCACAGAAGCCCCCTTGCCCCTTCCCAGAAATGTATCACTCTTACTCTGGCTCTGTAAAACTTGCTTCCTATCTGCACAAGAAAACGAGTTTCTCACACCGACAGTTCACACAGAAAATTATCCCTGCTTCATTTCTTTTCATTTTTAAATTATTTATTTAATATTTTTTTTTTTTTTTTGAGGTCAGAAGAGGGTGTGTTATTCCCCTGGAACTGGATAACACAGTTCTAGTGCCGTGGGGCTGGACAACCGTTCTGCGAGCCGCAGCGCTCAACCGCTAGGGCACTCCCCTCTTCTTTCCTTTTTCCTTCCTTTCCTCCTTCTTTCTTCTTCTGCTTAAGCTTCCTACAAATAAGTCCATTCAACGAAGAAAGAAGTCAGGTCAGTTAGCTAAATGGGAATGGGGCGGAACAGACATCTTTAATTCCATTTTCAGGGGAATCTGATACCATCTTCACAACTCTTCAAGCATTGCACAGATGAGTACACTTACATACATAAAATAAATAAATAATAAAATGGCTAGTTATAATTTGATTAAGTATGGTGCTTTCCTAGGGCCTGAATCTCTACAATAGAAAATCTTTCATTAGCACTGCTATTGCGGATAACTCAGACGTGTATGTCTGGCACATAACGAAAACAGGACCACATGAATGATCACAGACCACATCACTGCTCTCCCGCAGCACTTTAACCTGTTGTTAGTGGGCTAACAAATCTTGGCTATGAAATTAAAATTAATATAGAATCCTGTTTTACTGCACTCAAATATACAAAAGCCCAAGCGGATTTGACTAGATTTACTACCCTGGATTAGAGAGAGAATTTGAAAGTTGAATATAAAATATTGGTTCATGTTGTCTGTGAGGTTTCAATGTAACCACGTCAAACACACTATATAGTCAAAGATAACCTTAAACTCCTGAATAACCTGCCTCCATTTCCAAGTATGGATTAGCATGAAAATAGCGACTATAAAATTTTTTTTTTTTTGTCTTTTGAGACAGGGTCTCCCTTTAGTCCCAGCTGTCCTGGAACACACTTTTAGACAAGGCTGGCCTTGAGGTCCACCTGCCTCTGCTCCCCACCCCGACTCCGCTGCTGGGATTAAAGGTGTGCCAACAGCCAGTATAAAGTCACAAACTGTTCTGTCAGTGATCTTCTGGAAACAGAGGCCATAGTTTATCACTGCTTTTTTCTTCTGTCTACTCCCTTCTTGGATAGCCTAAGCAATGCATATGCATGTGGAGGCGGAGCGATACCAATCATCTGTAGGATGGCTGTCCTTGGCTGCCTCATATACCCTTGGGCCAGGGTGTCTCAGTCAAAGCCAGAGCTCACCAATATGGCTAGTTTTGCTAGCCAGTTTGCTCCAGGGATGGATCCCTCTCCAACTTCTGAGGTTGGCTGTCATGCATACCCTGAGGATCCAAACTGTGGTCCTCAGGCTTGTGGACAAGTGCTTTATTCAATAAGCCCCATTCCAGCCCCTTTTCAGTGGCTCTTAACAGTTTGCTTTGACAGCGCTTGGAGAGGTTTTGGGTTTTGTTATTAATTCTGCCTCACAATGTTCAGAACAGTGGATAGACGGTGATATTATTTCGGTTTAAAAGTGGGAGAAGCTGTTGTCTTGGACTTCGGGCAATTCTGGCTGTTTCTATGGCGACAGTTGGCCAGGTAACCTTTCGATCCTACAATGAAGAACAAGCAATTAGATTCTAGGTAATAATACAGACTAATAGTAGTGTACTTTGGTATGGCACATATGTTTGGATGTGTTTGAATTACATTTTTTCCTGTGTAATATGACAGGGTCTTACTGTGGTATATGATATCTCCTAACCTGTAGGAGTAAGTTTGTGGCATCAGCCATGGGGTTATCCTCCAAGGAGAGAGCAATAGCCAATTGATTTGGGATTACTGGCATTTGCTGCTCTGCTGCACAGTATTTCCAGGTAGGTGAGTGTAGCTGGTGCTGACAGAGTCTTGCTTGACTCAAGGTAGACCCGATTTTATATTGTTAGTGGCCTTTGTAACCTCTGGTTTCCAGAAGGCCATCGTACACCTTGCTAAGTTGTGGTTCAATAAATTTCCAGTTACGTCAGGAGTCTTCGGCAGCAGGGCCTAATGTGCCTATTCCTCTTCTTGCAGATATTCCAGTTTGGATGCAAGGAGCCTTTATCTTTTTGGGGCCTTGGATCCCTGGCACAACATTCCCGGAGAAATAAGCATTGCTGATGTCAGAGAATCTGTATTAAAATTTTTGCTTAAGAAACAACAGCCAGAGAGAGTGAGCTGTTTTGCTTTCACCACCTGGCGCCTTTTCTAAGCCAGGGAACAATCTGTTCGGAAGAAGGGGCGTGGTAGAAGGTAAGAGCTGCGATTGGGGTAAAATGGTGAGATACACATGTAGTTGGACGACAGCATTGATCGATGATGACATAACCCCTCACCACCCTGCTGGATGGGGTGTGGGGGTTTGGGCACAACAGCTCCAAATTGGTTTTACATGAAGATACTTGTACTCAGTGGATTATCACTTATAGCTAAAGATGAAAAAAAAACTGAAAGATGCAGGAAGTTTATGGAATCATCGACTGGGATGGGAGTGGCCGAAGGAGGAAGGAAATAGCCTGAACTGAATTGGAAAATGATGTATGACAGCACAAAGAAAAAAAAAAAATGTTAAAAATAAAATTAAAAGTGGGAAAGCTAGGCAGGAGCTATGTAATCCCAGCACTTTATTTATTTATGTATTATGTTATTTAGTATTTATTTATTATATTTGCTTCTTGAGACAGGTCTCCCTGTCCCAGCTGTCTGGACTCACTCTTAGCAGGCGCTTGAACTCTACAAAGATCCTGCCCTGCCTCCCAAGACTAGGAATGTAAGCGTGGACCACACGGCGCAAATCAGCATTTGAGTGGGCATGCATGATTGCATGAAGTGACCCCTTTGTTACATCAGAGTTCAAGGCTACTGAACACAAGTAGAAACCAGTCTCAAAAACCCAAGGAAGGGAGGAAGGGAAAAAAGGAAAAAAAAAAAAAGGGAGGGAGAGAGGAAGAAGGGAAGGAAAACTGTTTGTCTCAGATAACAGAACTTCAGGACTCGAAGCTCAAGAAGAACCAGGAGACTAGTAGAAACTTCTTTCCAAGATGACTCTTTTGTACTTCTTAATTTTCTTACAAATATACATATAGATAAAAATTTAATTTAGTGTTCCTTTTAAAAAAAACCAAAAAAAAAAAAAAAAAAAAAAAAAAAAAAAAAAAAAAATGAAAATAACAAAACCCAGAAGCCTGGCTTTACGCTTGGAACAGAGTCAAATCTAATTCCCAGTGAGGGACAGTAGTATTTAGGGTGCGGTGTTGTGGTGATGTTGTTTGTTAAATTCTGTGACTGTGTTTGGATTGGAGATTGAAGCCTACAAATTTCGCTGGCATTGCCAGAAAAAAACCCACAAATGCGTTCCATACAATCTCACATCAAAACATCCTTGATCTTCGCCAGGAAGAGAAGGAGGGGGAGGGAGAGAGGAGGGAGGAGGGAGATCAGATAGGAGGAAGTTTACAAATATCATAAAGAAGTGATTCAAGCGACTCCATTCAGAGGGAAAACAGAAAACATCAGTGATTAGTTCTGGCTCAGGAGGCAGACTGCTAATTAGTTCGGCTACTGGACTTGTTGAGAGGTAACTGGCTTATTTATCCCCTAATAAGCAACTGGCCCATGGCTGCAGTGGGAGCCAGAAAACAAAGCCGATATCTGCCACCTGGAATACTTCAGTGTTCTGGCATCGCCAAGACATGCCAGCTCTAGGTGACACATCACTTGCATAGGGACTCACTCCGCCTCTGTCCGCAAACCCATTCCATTGCCATCGTATCAGGATTCAATTTTTTCTTTTTTTTTTTTTTTTGGTCTTCTTGAGACAGGGTTCCCGGTAGTCCAGCTGTCCTGGACTCGCGTGTAGACAGGCGGCTTGAACTCCCGACAAGCAGATCCGGCTGTCGCTCCCAAAGGTGCTAGATTAGGGCGTGCGCCACACGGCAAGCCTCCAGGATCAATCTGAAGGGAAGCGCAATGGACAAGGCCCGCGGGGCGGGTTGGAGTAATCCCGGATCTGCAGAAGTGCTGCCTCCATTTTAGCAAAACGACAGCAAGTTCTCCTGGCAAAGGTGATCAGAAAAACAGACCCCTGTGATTGTCCCCTCTTATGTGTCGATTCTGTTTTGTGTGTGGGTCAATAAAAGAAATGCCACAAATACACAGCACAACACATTGATTCCATTCACACGACAGTCTGGGCACTGTCTTGAACCCATGTTCTACGAAAATGGTACAATGTCTTTAACATATCCTGGATGTCATATTGATTTTCCATGTACTTTAGCAGATACTGTCCTAAATATTTGTTGGTTAAAAGATCTTTAAGGTGCTTTGGGGTTTGTTTGTGCTTGCTTTTTGTTGTTGTTGAAAGAGTTNGGGTTGGAGTAATCCCGGATCTGCAGAAGTGCTGGTCTCTCCATTTTAGCAAAACTGACAGCCAAGTTCTTCCTGAGCAAAGGTGCAATCAGAAAAACAGTACCTGTTTATCTGTCCCCCTTTCTTAGTGTTCTGTTTTTGTCTGTGGGGTCTAAATGAAAGAAATGCCACAAATTACACAGCACAACACATTTGATTCCATTCACAAAGACAGTCTGGGCACTGTCTTGAACCCATGTCCTACAAAATGTACTAAATGTCTTTTAACAATAGTCCTGGATGTCATTATTGATTTTTCATGTATTCTTTAGCAGATACTGATCCTAAATATGTTGTTGGTTAAAAGAATCCTTAAGGTGGCTTTTGGGGTTTTGTTTGTTTGGCTTGCTTAGTTTTGTTTTGTTTTGTTGAAATAGAGTTTTGCTAAATAGTTGAGGCTGATTCAGAACTCAGAATGCTCGCAGCTCGGCCTCCCAAGTGCTGGGATTATAGGGTGCTTCACCAACCATACTAAATCATGTGTGGATGCTGGAATCTAATCTCAGGCTCCTCCAGCTTGAGCAGCAGGCACTTCTTCCCTGGCTTTTCTACTTCTGTGCCTGTCTGAGTGCTCCCTAGTGGTCCCAAGCTTCAGACCCTGCCAAAGGTCAGTTCAGGTACTCTCATGCCTCTGAGCATGGGTCCCTCCCATCTGATGGATTCTCAAGTGCTTGATGATGAGTAACAAGCACTCAGTGAAACTTCCTTTCCTCTTCTTTCTTCTCCTGGCTTTGTACTTTGTGTCTCTCTGAACACTATTTTACTATTTTGCTCTTGGCACTGTCCTCTATAAAAGCAGATAATCCAGATAGTCCCTTTATTTGTCTCTATATATTGAAGACAGAGCCTTTCCCAGTACACAGTAGGCGTTCAGTTAATATTTAATGAGTGGATGTCAAATAGTCTCTCTCATATATATATCTATATATGGGGGGGTAAGTCATGTTTCCAGGATTGATTTCAGGTTTTGTTTTGTTTTTTTCCTTTGGTCTTTTTTGAAACAAGATCTCCGTTTAGCCAGCTGGCCTGGAACTCACTGTGTAGATCAGGCTGGCCTTGAATCACAAAGATCCACCTGCCTCTGCCTCCTGAGTTCTGGGATTAAAGGCCTGTACCACCACACTTGGCCAGACTCTGTTTTTTTATATAAATATATATATATATATTTATATGTAAAATATATTTTTTATTTATTAGTTTTATTTTATGTTTATGAATGTATTGCTTGCATGTATGTAAGTTCACCCACAAATGGCCACAGAGGTCAGAAGAGGGCACTGGCACCCAGTAACTAGAGTTATGGATGGTTGGTAACTACCATGTGGGTGCTGAGAATTGAACTCAAGTCCTCTGTAAGAGCAGCCAGTGCTCTTAACTTCTGAGCCATCTCTCCAATCCCTCTGTCCTCATAAATACCTATCACCACACTCTTATTTGCTTTCAAATTATGAAATAACAGGATTAAAGTATGATTAAAAATAAATCTTGGGGACCCAGGTTCAATCCCCAGCACCCACATGGCGGCTGAGAACCATCTGTAACTCCAATTCCAGGAGAACTCCAGTTCCAGGGGAATCCGAGACCCTCTTCTGACCTCCTCAGCATTGCACGACACGGGTGCACAAATCTACATGCAGACAGTACATTCATACACATACAAAAATAAATTTAAAAATTAAAATAAATAAACAAATAAATCTTGCCAGGCGTGGTGGTGCACACCTTTAATCCCAGGACTGGGGAGGCAGAGCCAAGTGGATCTCTGTGAGTTCAAGGCCAGCCTGGTATACAGAGCTTCGGGCCAGCTGGGACTAAAGGGAAAGGGAGACTCTGTCTCAAAAAGACAAAAAAGAATAGAATAGAATAGAATAGAATAGAATAGAATAGAATAGAATAGAATAGAATAGAATAGAATAGAATAGAATAGAAAAGAAAAGAATAGAATAGAAAAGAAATATTGGACTGGAGAGATGGCTCAGGGATTAAGAGCACTGACTACTCTTGCAGAGGGGTTTCAATTCCCAGCACCCACATCGTGGCTAAGAGCCATCTTTAATTCGTTTCAGGGGGATCTGACACCCTATTATGCCCTCTACAGGCATTGCACAACACGATACACTCACATACCTGCAGACAATACAATATACTCATACACAAAATAAAAATAATTAAAATAAAAGTAATCTTAAAATTAAAACTATTCAAAGCCCAATGCCACATATTATTCAGGAGTGTTCCAGAGCCCCTCCCCCACAAACAGTACAGGCTACTGCCACTGCTCTTGCTTGCCCACCAGAACTTGATAAGACCCTATTACTGACAACAACACACACGTTGGACATAATGAAATCAAATCGGTACTGACCAGGAAACTTCCTCCCTGCAGGCTAGCTTTCATAGTACTAGAACATGCTAGAAGGCTGCTGGGCCCAGCTGTGAACCTGGGAGCTCCAAAATGACCAGTGGAGCAAGACATGCCCAAGGGTACAACAGCAGCCCAAATGTTAGGGGGGTAACCAATTGTTCTCTGATTGGATTCAAGGCCCACCTCACAGGAGGAAACACATACCTGGTACTGTTAATTGCATAGCTAAGGAGTTCGTAGGCCCCAGGGATGAACCTATTATTATAATTCTGCTTAATGGACATAGTATCAAACTGCCCTTTAATTAATTAATTAACTTATTTATTTATATGAATGTACTGTCTGCATGTAGGTTTGTGCACCCGTGTCATGCAATGCCGCGGAGGTCAGAAGAGGGTGTTGGATTCCCCTAGAACTGGAGCTCCCCTAGAATTGGAGTTACAGACGGTTCTCAGCCGCCATGTGGGTGCTGGGGATCGAACCCGGGTCCTCTGCAAGAGCAGTCAGCACTCTTAACCTCTAGGCCATCTCTCCAGCCCCCAAACTGCCCTTTAAATTAATATCTCTATATCTATATTTAGATTAGTGCAGCTCTCACACCTTATCAGAGAAATTTCTTTGTGCAGTGGATGGTGCTTACCATAAAGACTAACAACTGGTCAAAGTGCAAAGAATAACTGTTCTCAGCCACAAATAAAACATCTATATCACACCCACTCCTACAAAGTTCAGGGACCATTGTGGAAGAGAGATAGAAAGAATGTAAGAGCCACAGGTCAGAGAGGACGAGAGGAAAACAGTGTCTCCTGAACTCACAGCGGCTGTGGTTGCACCATCAACTACAACTCCCAACTTTTGTCCTAAAATGTTGTCATTTTTTAGATAGTGTCCAATTATGTAGCCAAGAATGACCTCAAACTTAGGATCTTCCTGCTTCTCCTCCCACATGCTGAGATTACTGGCTGGGGCCACAGCACATTGCACTTGCTGTCTTTTTTAATTGTTGCTTTCCTAAATATTTATATTTGCAGATATATAATTAATCAAAACAATACATTTTCACATACTCTAGTTCAACAGATACTTTGACAATACTCAGATAAGAAGGCCACAAGATAAAACCATCTGTGAAAATATGTATTCACAAGCCGGGCATGGTGGCGCACGCCTTTAATCCCAGCAGTTGGGAGGCAGGAACAGGCAGATCTCTGTGAATTCAAGGCCAGCCTGGTCTACAGAGTGAATTCCAGGACATCCAGGACAGCTGGAGCTACAGGGAGACCTTGTCTCAAAAAGACCAAGAAAGAAAAGAAAAGAAAATATATACTCACAATTTTCTTTTTTTTTTTAATTTTATTTATTTCTGTATATGTATGAATGTACTGTCTGCATGCAGGTTTGTGCACCCGTGTCATGCAATGCCGCAGAGGTCATAAGAGGGCGTCGGATTCCCCTGGAACTGGAGTTCTCCTGGAATTGTTTCAGACGGTTCTCAGCCACCATGTGGGTGCTGGGGATCAAACCCCGGTCCTCTGTAAGAGTGGTCAGTGCTCTTAACTATCTCTCCAGCCCTATACTCACAATTTTCAAGAAATAGTAAAAGATTATTCTACACTGAAGGAAAAGAAGTTATAAAATACAGAAACGATTTTAGATAAAACCTTTTTATTTATTTATTTTTTTTTTTTGGTCTTTTCAAGACAGGGTCTCCCTGTAGTCCCAGCTGTCCTGGAACTCACTCTGTAGACCAGGCTAGCCTTGAACTCACAAAGATCTGCCTGCCTCTGCCTCCCAAGTGCTAGGATTAAAGGTGTGCGCCAACATGCCCAGCTAGATAAAACCTTTTTAAAAGTCACACAATTAGATTTATTTATTTATTTATTCATTATTTATTTTTGGTCTTTTTTGAGACAGGGTTTCCCCGTAGCCCCAGCTGACCTGGAACTCACTTTGTAGACCAGGCTGGCTTTGAATTTACAGAGATCCACCTGCCTCTGCCTCCCAAGTGCTGGGATTAAAGGCAAGCGCCATCATACCTGGCACAATTAGATTTTTACATTTTGTTTATTCTCTCTCTCTCTCTGTCTGTCTGTCTCTCTCTCTCTTTGTGTGTGTGTGCATGTGAAGATCAGAAGACAATTTTCAGGAATCCATTTCTTCTTTCTAACATGTGGGTCCTGGGGATTGAACTCGGGTTTGGTGGGAGGTGCCTTTACTGACTGAGCCATCTCACCAGCCCACAATTAGACTTAGACTTTTTTTTTTTTAATATGGAATGCTTCACTAATTTGCATGTCATCCTTGTGCAGGGGCCATGCTAATCTCTGTATCATTCCAATTTTAGTATATGTGCTGCTGAGGCAAGCACCACAATTAGACTTTTAAAACTATCTTGATTTTAAATGTGAGAAGACAGGATTCCTGGTTTGTTGACTTTTCTTTTACCACTGTGAAGAGACAAGAGACAGGAGTGAAACACTTGATTTCACATCACTGACTCTATTTTCTAACAAGTTGCTATGATATTTCCCAAACAAAACATTTTCAAAGTTTTGAATCAGGTACAGTGACAAAGGCATATTAATCCAATCTTTGAGGATGACAATTAGCCCTGAAGTGCTACAGGATCATCTCTAAGCCTACATAAACTGCCTCAGTTTAAACAAATTATTTGTCCTCAGTTTAAATTCCCTCAAGAAATAAAGAATTTAAAAATATTTTATTTATTATTTTTGTTTTATGTTTAGGAATGTATTGCCTGCATGTATGTAAGTGTACCTGTCATGCAATCTCTGCAGAGGTCAGAAGACAGTATTGGATTCCCTGGGAACTCAAGTTATGGACAGTTGTTAGCCATCTTTTGAGTGCTGGGAATCAAACCCAGGTCCTCCACAAGAGCAGTCAGTGCTCTTAAGTGCTCCAACATCTCTCTGGCCCCATTGAAGAATTTTGGATTCCTCACACAATTATGCATCTTGGATAATAATAAAATTATTATTTTTTTAAGAGACAGGGTCTCCCTATAGCCGCAGCTGTCCTGGAACTCAGATCCACCTGCCTCATGCCCGCCTGGCCCAAAGACGGTTCTTAGCCACCATGTGGGTGCTGGGAATTGAACCTGGGTCCTCTG
>VZQC01005024.1:0-22224 GCA_009823505.1 Rhizomys pruinosus
TAGTGGGTACTGTTAACTCACCTAATAATTCAACAAATGCTTCCTGAATACTTACTACTTACTGGAAGCTGTATTAGATGGCTCCTTCTGGTCAATGAAAAAGAAAATAGGAAAAGAGAGAATTATATGAGAGGATGCAATTATATTTCCTTAAATGACCAATGAAATATAATAACTCGAAGATAATATTTAATCATTATTATTCAACCCAAAATAGTAATATGTGGAATTAATTTGATACATTTATATTTCTCAAATTAATTTTATCCTTGTGTTTTATTCCATTTTGGAAACAGTAAATAATCACTGTATTCAAGCTTCCCAGCAGATGGCAATGTCACTAACTAGTGACAGCTGTACACAAGCCAGGTGGTCCTATTTTTTCAGCCGTCATTCCAGTTTATATGCTTTGTAACAAGGCTATAAAATTATGCCTCAAACTAACTAAACACTTTATGTATATTGAACATATTTGATAAGGTTCATAAAACTTTTTTTACAACTGTAAATGCATGTACTTGTATAGCCTCATATAGAAGGGTTGAATAAAGAAATAGATTTCTATTCTTCAATGTACCAGAGTTTGTTATAAAAATAATCAAAATACATTTGGTGAAGATTAAAATGAAGGCCTCCCTACAATTTATTTTAAAGGTACATTGCTTTTGCTTTGTTCTGAATGCAAAAATCCATACAAGAAATGAAAAATGTGATGCTTAACATAAAATACAAGTAATTTGGGGGGGAGAGAAATACTGAATGACATTAATCAAAGAGCTATAAAATAAATATTATAAAAGTACAGAGTAGCTATTTGATTAGAAATTGATCTTGGAAAGGTTGACCTACTTTCCTGTGAATTAAATGCAAACCCCTGAAGGGATTCCGAGCACACACAGCACTTTCAGAAATACAATTATCTGTCTCTTAATCTTTAATGCAGTTTTCTTAAAATGCTTTATTTTGAATGGTGTGCTCTTTACAAAACAACGTTTCAGACAATGGTATGTAATTAGGTAAAAGAAAATGATTAAATTATAGAAAATGCAGTTTACTTGAAAACTATATTATGAACACTGTTATAAATAAGAAACATTAATGAGCCTTTGGGAAGATTTTTTTGTTGAAGTGTGAGTTTGCCCATATTCATAGGCCAAGGACTAAGTTATTTTATGAGTAAACATGAAAAAATTAGACACTTGCTCAATTAATTCACAGTTGAAGGAAAGCAGCCTGAGCTTGTCTTTGGAAGCTTGCTGGTCCCCTCTCAAGAGATTCATGAGTTAGAATTCATTCCCTGATTTTATCAACATACCAAAAGAGATCCATCACTTTGAGAAGGTCTCATTAACCAAACCCCAGAGATAGATATGTGAAAACATAATGTCAATTTGTTTCATTCACAATAGGAATTTCAATTATTACAGGAACTGGAATACATGTATATACATTATATAATTTTCTCCCTGGAGGTAGAATTGCTTGAAAGGCCACATTATAATCAGAAGGTTGCTGGATGATTATGTATTTTAAAACATTTTTTCGATTAGAAGTAGTTCTAATCTTGGTCTTGATCCTTGCAAAACATAAGTGAATTTGAAATTTTAAATCAGGACACTGAAGATCAGTAAAAATGTGATTATAATGCTTTTTCATCTTCAATTCAAAACATTATCAAATATTAGTCAGCAATAAGATGGATAATGTGCTGGATAGCTTTAGTGTCAACTTGACACACCTGGGTTGAGGGAATTGGCTCCATTGGTCTGGCCTGTGGCCACATCTGTGGAGTATTGTCTTGATTGTTGAGTAATGTGGGAGTGGCCAGCCCACTATGGGTGGTGCCATCCTGGGCAGGTTGGGCATGGGACAGTGGAGCAAGCCAGTAAGCAGCATTCCACCACGGCCTGTGCTTCAGCTCCTGCCTCAAGGTTCCTGCCCTGAGTTCCTGCCTTGGGCTCCCTGAGTGATGAACTGTGACCCAGTAGATGTGAGCTGAATAAACCCTTTCCTCCCCAAGTTGGTGTTGGTCAGTGTTTTGTCACAGCAATTGAAGACAAACTAGAACAGATAAATTGTTGCACATTTATTTTCTAAATTAATATACAGACAAATATGAAAAGGAATGAATTAATACTATATAATGGTAAATAAAACAAGACACAAAATATTACTTTTCTTCAAAGCAAAGCCAAAACTATATGCATACTGCAATGCATACTTAGGTGCTGAAACTTGTTGGTAGAAACAGACTAAAGCATTACCAACATAAATAAAGTAATTGTCTCTGAACAGAAGTACATATTAGATGTATTAATCATGATATTCCTTCCTAACCAGAGAGCACTACACAAGCTGGTAAGAGAGAACATCAATCAATGGTCCAACAGTAGGTTTAAGAACAAATATTCACATTGATATCTGCCACACTATATGTTATCATATGTTATCAGTGCAATAGTTGCACTTTATCTTGGAGGCAATCAAGGCTACTAATTGGACTTAAAACCCACTCAGTGGGAGGAAACTCATGTGAGGTACTGTAAACATAGCTAAATACATATACATGGAGAAGTAACAGATCTTAGAGAAATCCCCATGTCTGTCACATCCTTAGTCTAATGTAATTTCTTACTAAGTGCAAAATGTGTATCCTTATATTTATAATCAAGTATCCGAGTCAAAACTCATCAAAGAAGCTCCCTTTGCACCAGAAGGAGACTAATACAGAGTAACACAACTGGTCACACACAGAAATTGTGTGTGAATTTCCCAAGCCCAAGTAGCATGTCTCCCATGCAACATTTACACCTAAGGCTCACAGAACATAAAACAAAAGGTAAAGAGAGCACTAATGCATCTCTCAATTCTCATAAATGAAGCTCCCTCATACAAGAGTAGGCCAGGAACACAAAAGGTCACAAATGGCCAAAGAATGGAGATTAGGAGTCCTTGGATAGGACTCCTATATTAAGCTTGACTCACCCAGGGCTCAAGGACCATTGTGGAAGAGAAGGCAGTGCAAAACACAAATAATGTGAACAAGATATTGCAAAAATACAAATAATGTGAAAACCCCAGAGACTGTGTCCCCAACAAAACCCACTAGTACTATAGAAATGTACTACAGTGAGAACCATGCACAGAAACCCAGGGACACAGAATTAAAAATAAAAAGTAAAGAAAACACATGATCAAAGAATTTAACACACAGTCAAAGAACTCAAAGAATTCAAAGAGGATATAAATAAACTGTTGAAACTCAAAAAATATATGGATTAATGAAAGGACAAAAATATTCAGGTCTCGAAAAAAGAATTCAGAAACAGAAATACTGAAGAAGACCTAAAATGAAGATGGAATTGAAAAATTTAATAAGTCAACTTGAAACAACAGAAGAAAGCCTCACAAACAGAATGAATGAAATGGAAAGCAGACTATCAAGATTAGATGACAAAGTTGAAGAACTGGAGAGCTCAAGTAAATTATATGAAAAAATTTTAAAAAAAAGCCACAGGAGTGGAATACACAGGACATGTGGGACATCATGAAAATATCAAATGTATGCATCACAACCATAGAGGAAGAGAAGAATCTCAGATCAAACAATGCATTGGCCATCTGGTATTCAACAGGATTATAGAAGGAAACTTCCATGAATTAAGGAAAGATACAGCTACACAGAAAAAAAAGCAAACAGAACACCAATAGACAGGCCCAGAACAGAAACCCCCTATATCATATCATCATAAAAACAGTAAATGTACAGAACAAAGCGAGGATACTGAAAGCTTCGAGGGAAAAGCAACAAGTTATATGTAAAGGAAAACCCATCAGAATTACAGCTGAATTTTAATGCAAATTATGAAAGCCAGAAGAACCTGGACAAAATATTGCTCATTCTAAATGACCATGGAGGCCAAGCCAGAATATCTGTCATAACTGAAGGAGGAAAAACAATCTTCCTTGACACAAATAGGCTGAGAGAATTTATGTCCACTATATTAGTCACTTTTTTGTTGCTGTGAAAGAACCACCATGACCAAGAGAACTTATAAAAGGAAGAGTTTATTTGAGCTTATAGTTATCAGTTCCAGGGAATTAGATTCCATCATGGCAGGGAGACATGCTAGCAGGACCTGGAGCAGGAAGCAGAGGTTCACATCTTCAAGTAGCATAAAAAGCAGAGGCAGTGACTGGAGACTGGCAAGTTTTTATTTATTTATTTATTTATTTATTTTTGATTCTGAAAGCCTGCTCCCAGTGACTTCCTTCCTCCAGCATGGCCGCACCTTCTAAGGTCTCCCAAAACACCTACTAGGGACAAAATGTCTGAATACTTGGAGCCTATGGGGGACATTCTCATTCAAACTACCACATTCTACTTCCTGGCTCCCATAGGCTCATGACCATATAAAATGCAAAATGCATTCAGTCCATCCAGCCTTAAAAGTGTTCATAGTCTTTACCTATCTCAATACTATTCAAAAGTCTATGTTCCAGAGTCTCTTTTGAGACACAGGTCAATCTCTTTACTATAAGTTCCTGTAAAATCAAAAGACAAATTTCATGCTCCCAACATAGAGTGGAAGTGAATACACATTTCCATTCCAAAGGGAAGAACAGAGAGATAGTGAGGAAATATAGGACCAAAACAAGACCAAAAACCAGCAGGGAAAATATTAAATTGAGTAGCTCCATGTGTGACTTCTGGGGCTTTACTTCCAAAGGGATTAGATGGCTAAGCTCTTCCAGCTTTGCATGCAATATACATGTCTTTCTTAGGCTTGTACCACTCCCTGTATGCAGCTCTCCTTGGCAATTATCTCACAGCACTGGCATCTTGAATCTCTTCTTGGGGTCTCCACTGCCAATCAGACTTCACTTTCATAGCTTCACTCAGTGACCCATCAGGGCCTTCTTATGCAGGGTCACCCCTGCTGCACTCTGCCTGGCTTCAGTGGAGGAGAACTGATGACCCCTTCACTCTTGCATCTTTCATGCCTCTAAAGTCAGCACCACATGAACGAAACTGCTGAGTTCAGCTTCAAGTTTGAGATGGACCCTGGCCTACTTGAACCACATTCATGGATTTTCTCTACCCTGGATTTATTGGAGTAGAAAACCACTTCAGTGTTTTCCTTTCAAAATCTGGAGGATTAGATGGGTGTGGTCTCACCCAGAAGGCACTCTTTTCTTTGTTTACTTCTAAACCTCTAAGCCTCTCCTTAATCACTTTAATCTCCTTATCAAAATCTCCTCTCCTTCAGCACATGCCTTGGCTCTAGCATGAATTTTTGTAGTGCACTTTTTCAATCCAAACTGTATATTCTGCATTTCTTTCTGTGCCATTTGCTCTTTTTCACAGTAGATCTGTAGAATACTAACCATTAATAGCCACACCACCATTTCTAGATTAGGTTGTCTTGAAATATCTTCTGCCAAAGAAATTAATCCCTTTTGTTTTTAACTTAGCCTCAGGCAGGCATTTGTACCTTGGGCAATCTCCTTGCCAAAATATCCCAATTGCTGCTTAAGTCCTTATTTTCCTCTAGAGCTACATCTTTCTTCACACTTCTTTCTTCCAGGTTCCTATTAGAATGGCCAATTAAGCTCTGCTTACAGCAGTCAACAGCTTTTTTAGCCCAAAAGATCAGGTTCTTCACAGCCAACAATTATTGTCTGGTACATTTTTTCTCAGCACTGCTTTCTTCCAGGCTCTTACTAAATGGCTAGTTAAGCTCTGCTTACATCAGTCAACAGATTTTCTAGCACAAAAGGTCAGGTTCTTCACAGCCAACACCCGGTCTCTGGTACCAATCACTGTATTAGTCAATTTTCTGTTGCTGTGATAGAATCACCACGACCAAGGGAACTTATAAAGGGAAGAATTTATTTGAGCTAACTGTTATCAGTTCCAGGGAATTAGAGTTTATTATGGCAGGGAGGCATGGTGGCATAAGCTGGATCAGAAAGCTGAGGTTCACATCTTCAAGCAGGCACAGGAAGCAGAGAAAGCTACTGAAGACTAGCAAGTTTTTTTTTTTGAACTCTCTAAACCCATCCACAGTGATGTGCTTCATCCAGCATAGCCACACATTCTAAGACCTACCTAAACAGTGCCACCAACTGGGAACAAAATGTCTAAATATTTGGAGTCTATGGGCAAAATTCCTACTCAAACCATCACATCTACCTAACCAACCCTTCAAATGATCAAATCAATACAAAGGACTGAAGATAGGAATAACTATACCCAAGAGGTTACAGAAAGAAAAAAAAATGAAGGTATCATCACAGAAAGACCAAGAACACAAACAAATTAAAATGACAGTAACCAATACATATCTTTCAATAATAACTGTAAATATCAATGGCCCCAACTCCACAGTCAAAAGACACAGGCTAGTGGAATGGATTAAGTAACAAAGTCCTTATCTTTCTTGCCTGCAAGGAACTCATCTCACCTTCAAGGCTAGGCACTACTTTAGGGAGAAAGGGAAAAATATTTCAAGCAAATGGCACTAGGAAATAAGCAGGTATTTCCATTTTACTATCTGACAAAATAGACTTCAAATTAAAACTAATCAGAAGAGATAAAGAGGGTCATTTCATTCTGATCAAAGGAGCAACTGATCAGGAAGATATTCCAATGAAGAACATATGTGCATCAAACACTGGTGCACCCAACTTCATAAAACAGTAATACAGGACTTTAAAACATATATTAATGCCAACTCAGCAACAGCTGGTTACTTCTTTACCCCATAATCTCCAATAGACAGGTCAACTAGACAAAGAATGAATAGATAGTTATCTGAGTTAAATGACTTCATATATCAAATGTAAATGGATGTAAAGGACATCTACTTACTATTCCATCCAAGCAACAGAAACAACAACAACAACAACAACAACAACAATGACAAACACTTTCTATTCAATATCCCATGGACATTTCTCTAAAGTTGACCATATACTAGGCACAAATCAGTGCTTAACAAATACAAAGTTTTGAAGTAGTTCCATGTATTCTTTCATACAACAATGCAATAATGCTTAAAATCAACACTAAAAGAAGCTCTAGTAAATAAACAAACTAACAGAGATTAAATAACACACTCCTGAATTATGAACACATCAAAGAAGAAATTAAGAAAGAAAGAAATATTCCCGGAACTAAATGAAAATGAACTTAAAACACACACACACACACACACACACACACACACACACAAATAAAAACCTCTGGGACTCTTAAAAGGAAGATCTAAGCAGAAAGCTTATGGCTCTAAGTGCCTACATTAAAAACCAGTTGACCAAAGGAACTAAATTGAAGATCCAAACATGAGCTCATACAATTTCAGCCACCTCATATTTGACAAATGGGGCAAAGAATAGCTCAATGGAGGAAGGATAACATCTTCAGCAAATGGTGGTGGAAAAACTGGATCACCCTTTGTAAAAGAACAAAATTAAACCCTTACTTCTCACCATGTACAATAATCAACTCTAAGTGGATCAAATATCTCAACTTGAAACCTGAAACCCTGAAGGTGATTGAAGAAAAAGTTGGCAGCAACCTACAAGACAGGCCTAGGAAAAGACTTTCTATATCAAATAGCAGCTGTGCAGGAAACAATGTCAACAGTTGGCAAATGGAACCTCATCAAACTCAAATGCTTCTGTACACTGAAAGAAACAATCAAGGAAATGAAGAGAAAACCCAGAGTGGAAGCATACCTTCACCAGTGATACATCTGACAGAGCATTAACATCCAGAATATATAGACTACTTAAAAAACAAAGAAGAAAACAATTGATACAATCAAAAGATGGAGTAATGAGCTGAACAGAGACTTTACCAGTGAGGAAATGAAGATAGCAGAGAGTGTTGCTGTGATAAAACCACCATGACCAAGGGAACTTATAAAAAGGAAGAGTTTATTTGGGCTTACAATTGATGCTTTCAGGGAATTAAGAGTCCATTGTGGCAGGGAGGCATTGTGGCCAGGGCTGGAGCAGAAAGTCAAGGTTCACATCTCCAATGAGCACAGGAAGCAAGAGAGAGACTGAGACTGGAGACTGCAAGGCTTGTTAAACTCACTAAGCCTGCCCCCAATGATGTACTTCCTCCAGCATGGCCACACCTCCTAAGATCTACCAAAACAGTGCCACCAACTGGGGACAAAATGTCTGAATATTTGAAGCCTTTGGGAGACACTCTCATTTAAACCACCACATTCCACTCCCCAGCTCCCATAGGCTCCTGACCATATAAAATGCAAAGTGCATTTAGTATAACCTTAAAAGTCCCTATAGTCGGGGCTGGAGAGATGGCCTAGCGGTTAAGAGCGCCGACCACTCTTGCAGAGGACCCGGGTTCGATCCCCAGCACCCACATGGTGGCTGAGAACCGTCTGAAGCTCCAATTCCAGGAGAACTCCAGTTCCAGGGGAATCCGAGACCCTCTTCTGAACTCCGTGGCATTGCACGACACAGGTGCACAGACTTGCATGCAGACATAGATACGGGTGCACAGACTTGCATGCAGACAGTACATTCATACACATACATAAATAAATAAAATTAATTTAAAAAGTCCCTATAGTCTTTATCAGTCTTAATTCTATTCAAAAGTCTATAGTCCAAAGTCTCTTCTGAGGCCCAGGCCAATCTCTTAACTGTAAGCTCCTGTCAAATCAAAAGGCAAATTACATACTCCCAACATACAGTGGAAGTGAATACACATTCCCATTTGGAATAGAGGCATAGTGAGGAAATACTGGACCAAAACAAGACCAAAAACCAGCAGGGCAAACACCAAGTCCAATAGCTCCATGTACAACTTCTTGGACTTTACTTCCAAAGGGCTTAGATGGCTCAGCTCTTCCAGCTTTGCATGCAACATACATCTCTTCCTTAGGCTGGTACCACTCCTTGTATGCTGCTCTCCTTGGCAAATATCTCACAGCTCTGTCATTTTGAATGTCTTCTTGGGGTCTTCACTGCCAACCAGGCTTCACCTTCGCAGCTTCATGCAATGGCCTATCAGGGCATTCGTTATTCAGGGATGCCCCTACTGCACTCTGCCTGGCCTCTGTGGCTCTCTGACACCAGGGAGGAAGAACTGATGACCCTTCACTCTTGTCTCCTTCATGTCTGTAAAGCCAACATCATGTGAATGAGACTGAGGAGTCTGACTGCAAGTTTGGGATGGACCCTGGCCTATTTCAACCACATTTTCAACTTTTCTCTGCCCTGGACTTGTTGGAGCAGAAAACCCATTCATTATTTTCCTTTCAAAAGCTGGAGGCTTAGCTGGGTGTGGTCTTGCCCCGAAGGTACTGTTTCTGTTGTTTACTTGTAAATTTCGAGGCTCCTCCTTAATCACTGTAATCTCACTTTTTCCATTGTTTACTTTTAAATATCTAGGCCTCTCCTTAATCACTTTAATCTCCTTATCAAAGGGAGCCTCTCCTTCACATTCCTTGGCCCCACCATTAATCTTCCTAGTGCACTTTTCAGATCCAAACTGTACATTCTGCATTTCTTTCTGCCTCATCTGCTCTTTTTCACTGTAGATCTTCAAAACATTCACCATTAATAGCCATGCCACTATTTCTACATTAGGCTGTCTTGAAATATTCTCCACCAAAGACATTAGTCCATTGCTTTTCAACTTAGCATGTGGCAAACATTTGGGCTGTGGACAAACTGGGCTCAGACTCTGCCAAAATATCCCAGTTGCTGCCTAAGTCTTTATTTTCCTCTGGAACTACATTTTTTGCAGCAATGCTTTCTTTCAGGCTTTTTACTAGAATGGCCCATTAAGCTCTGCTTACAGTAGTCAACAGCTTTTCTAGCACAAAGTTCCAAAGTCTTCCACATTTCTCCAAACACCCACATGGTCGGGTTCTTCACAGCCAACAGCCCCCTCTCTGGTACCAAATACTGTATTAGTTATTTTTCTGTTGCTGTGATAAAACCACCATGACCAAGGGAATTTATAAAAGGAAGAGTTTATTTGGGCTTACAATTGATGGTTCCAGGGAATTAAGAGTCCATTGTGGCAGGGAGGCATGGTGGCCAGGGCTGGAGCAGAAAGTCAAGGTTCACATCTCCAATGAGCACAGAAAGCAAGAGAGAGACTGAGACTGGAGACTGCAAGGCTTGTTAAACTCACGAAGCCTGCCCCCAATGATGTACTTCCCCCAGCATAGCCAAACCTTCTAAGATTTCCCAGAACAGTGCCACCAACTGGGGACAAAATGTCTGAATACTTGAAGCCTATGGGGGACACTCTCATTCAAACCACCACATTAATAAATACAAAGTTTGGAAGTAGTTCCATGTATTCTCTCATACCACAATGCAATAAAGCTTAAAATCAACACCAAAAGAATTTCTAGTAAATACATGAACTAATGGAGATTAAATAACACACTCTTGAATTATGACCTGCATAGAAGAAATTAAGAAAGAAATAAATGTTTTCCTGGAACTAAATGAAAATGAACTTAAAACACACACACACACACACACACACACACACACACACACAAATAAAAACCTCTGGGACACTTAAAAAGAAGATCTAAGCAGAAAGTTTATGGCTCTAAGTGCCTACATTAAAAACCAGTTGACCAATGGAACTAAATTGAAGATCCAAACATGAGCTCATACAATTTCAGCCACCTCATATTTGACAAATGGGGCAAAGAATAGCTCAATGGAGGAAGGATAACATCTTCAGCAAATGGTGCTGGCAAAACTGGATCACCATTTATAGAAGGACAAAATTAAACCCCTATCTCTCACCCTGTACAAAAATCAACTCTAAGTGGATCAAAGATCTCAACTTGAAACCCGAAACCCTGAAGGTGATTGAAGAAAAAGTTGGCAGCAACCTACAAGACATAGGCCTAGGAAAAGACTTTCTATATCAAATAGCAGCTGTGGAGGAAATAAGGTCAACAGTTGGCAAATGGGACCTCATCAAACTCAAAAGATTCTGTGCAGTGAAAGAAACAATCAAGGAAGTGAAGGGAAAACCCACAAAGTGGGAGGAAACCACTAGTGATACATCTGACAGAGCACCAACATCCAGAATATATAGTCTACTCAACAAACAAAGAAGTAGTGGCTGGAGAGATGGCTTAGCAGTCAAGAGTGCTGACTGCTCTTGCAGAGGACCAGGGTTCAATCCTCAGCACCCATATGGTGGCTGAGAACGGTCTTAAACTCCAGTTCCAGGGGAATCCATAGCCCTCTTATGATTTCTATGGCATTGCACAACAGGGGTGCACAAACTTACATGCAGACAGTACATTCATACACATACAAAATAAATTAAAAATTAAAAAAAAAACAAAGAAGTAAGAAAACAAATGACTCCCTCAAAAGATGGAATAAAAAGCTGAACAGAGACTTCACCAGTGATGAAGTAAAGATGGCTGAGAAACAGCTTAAAAAGTGTTCAACACTTTTAATAATTAAGGAAATGCAAATTAAACCACTCTCAGATATCATCTCATTCCAATAAGACTGGCTAAGACACCAAATGCTGGAGACATTGTAGGGAAAGGGGAACAGTCATCCACTGCTGTTGGGAATGTAAACTCATACAACCACTATGGAAAGTAGTGTGGAAACCCCTTAAAATTCCCCAAATGAGCCTACCATACCACTCCTATGTGTATACCCACAAGTCTCATCCTATCACAAAGATACATGCATATATATGTTTATTGTAGCTCTCTTCACAATAGAAAAGAGCTGGAACCAACCCAAATTCCCCTCAATAGAGGAGTGGAAAACAAAATGTGGTACATCTGCGCGATGGAGTTTTATGCAGCAGTAAAGAAAGATGACATCAAGAACGTTGCAGGTAATTGGATGGAACTCAAAGCCATTATGCTAAGTAAAGTAAAACAGTCCCAGAAAAACAAATGGCAGATGGTTTCCCTCATTTGTGGATGCTAACACCAAATTCCCTGTTGATAGGCAAGCTGAACATTATTGTTATATTTCTTTTTATCTGAAAGCAACAGTGCTGTTGTAATGTGAATCTATTAATGGGCTCTAGAACTGACCTACCACTTAATTTCAGACTGTAATTACTGTATATGTGTGGAAAGTAGGTATTCATATTTTAGAGTAATATAAAATTAAATGGGAAAAATGTGAATGCCTAAACATATTTTGGAATTAACATACAGTTTATTCAATTAAATCATAATTTGGATACATATGTGATGGTTATATAGACATATGTTGGAGCAATACAAAAAGGGGGGAACAACAACGTAAAGACTGGGTCAAAGAACAGACTGATACAGTTAAACAACAAGCCTGTGCAGTGAAAAACTTTAGAAAGACTGAGAAAGAGACACGAGACATGTATGGCAGAAGACATGACCTGGGGTGGGGTGGGGGGTGGGGAATGTGTCTAAATTGGACTGAAAGATAATGTATGAAGTATACAAATCATCAATAAAGTTTTTTTTTAAAGAAAGGACATATAAGCAACTTCATACAACTCAATCCTGTAGAAAGGCAAGAACAAAGCAAACCCAAACACAGCAGATGAATAAATATCCCCAAATTAGGGCAGAAATGAATGAAGTAGAAGCAAAGAAAACGGTACAAAGTATCATTGACTCTAAATGCTGGTTCATTAAAAAAGATAAATAAGATAGACAGATGCTTAAGCCTGTTAACCAAAAGAAAAAAAAAGAGCAAATCCAAATTAACAAGATCAGAGATGAAAGGAAAACATCACAACTGACTCTAACATAAACCAGAACATTACAAGGGAATATTGTAAAACCTGTACTCTCTTAAATTTGAACATTTAAAAGAAATAGATTAATTTCTGTAATCAGGGAAACCACTAAAACTAAATGAAGAAGAGATCAACAGCTTAAACAGACCCATAAGGAAGAAGCTGAAAAGTAATTAAAAACTTCCCAATTTAAAAAAGTCCAAGCCCACATTGATTCACAGCAGAATTAGATTAGACCTTAAAAGAAGATCCACAACCAATACTTCTCAAATTATCTAAAAATACAGAAACAAGAACTCTCAAACTCTTATGAAGTATTACTCTAATATCAAAACCAAATGAAGATACAAGAAAACTACAGGCTCATATCTTTAATGAACAGTATAATTCAGGATATTTCAGAGAAATAGAATCTATAGTGAATGGTGTGTGTGTGTGTGTGTGTGTGTGTGTGTGTGTGTGTGTGTGTAGATATGTACATACATGGGATGATTTTAAGAGCATTAATATTTATTCATGTGAAGCAATTAAGGAATTGATTCAAATGATTATGGAAACTCAAGAATGCTATTGGTGTAGTTCTGCTTTTAGACCGGAGGTCTGAGAAACAATAACACTGGTGTTTCAGTTCAAATCTAAAGGCAATGAGAAAAAAAATTGTTATAGCTTGAAAGAGAAAACTACTCTTTTGTTTTATTCTATCCTTCAATTGACTAGAGGAGATAAACCTATTTCTCACATTGGGAAGATCTTCTGTATTATTCAGTCTATCAATTTAAGGGTTAATCCCATATGAAACACCCCCATAGAAACTTGCAAGATAATTTTTCCACATATGTTTAGATATTTTGTAACCTCATTAAGTCAATATGAATAACCATCTAAGATACAGATCCCTCTGGAGATGAGGGTCTAAATCAATGCAATAATAAGTGTCCTAGGCCAATTGAATTGGTCTATAGTGAGTATTAAAGTAGAGTGGATAACGGTGAGGTTGATGACAAAGATTAGTTATGGCTTTGGGACCAACACAAGAGCATTTGTCATTGGTAACCCACAGTCCTTTCTAGAAGTTGTCTCTAGTCATCACCTGAAGCAGTCAACTTAATATCAGAAACACCCAGAGTTGCAAGATAGTAAGAGTTGAGTGTTGCTTAGCCCATCAAGGTTTGGGCTGATTCTGACAGCATCTACGGTGGTAGAGACCAGTAATACATGCATTCACACAAGTGCACCATGACAAATCTTGAAGCTTCTTACATGGCACAGTTTGAAATATTCATAGCAACTTATACAACTCATGCATGTGTAAATTAGAAGAGGGGAAAAAATGAAGCTGGGTTTGTTCTTGAGCAGTGTGTAACAACAGGTGGGAGAAGGTAGTAAAGTCTTTTCATCTCATTAGAGATGCACTTTGTAAGATTCTTCAGAAGTTCTTCTATCTTTTATCCAAGGTAACCTTTGCACATCTTTGTCTCATATTGTGCTTTCAAGGAAGCTACTGTCTTACTTCTCACAACTCTTGTAAGAAGGAAATGACTTTTTAATGCTTTCTTAATATATTTTCTCAATTGTTCCATCATTTGCACATTGCTCTGGCTTCTTTTTTGGGGGGAGGGGGTCTTTTTGAGACAGAGTCTCTCTGTAGCCCCAGCTGTCCTGGAACTCACTCTGTAGACCAGGCTGGCCTTGAACTTACAAAGATCAGCCTGCCTCTCCCTCCCAAGTGCTAGTATTAAAGGCGTGCGCCACCACGCCTGGCTCTGCTCTAGCTTCTTAAAGTTAACAAAACCCAATGTTAATGTAAAAGTCACTCAATGTGGATGAGTTTGAAATAAAAGCCACTAAATTTCACAGGGGCCTTTTCAAAGCATCTTTCTACCAGCTTAGAATCAGTTGCGGTATATGTTACATGAATATAATATTCCATATTTTCATTAGAGAGGATAGATTTTCTAAGTTGTTATCTTAAAAAAATCCTTTTCTTGAGGTTAGAGAGATGGCTTGGTGGTTAAGTGCTTACTGCTCTTGCAGAAGGCCAGGGTTCCTTTTCTAGTACCCACACTGAATGACACAGAACTGCTTGAAACTTCACCTCTAAGGGACCCAATGCCTTTTTCTGGCCTCTGTAGGCACTTGCATTCATAGGCACCTCCATGATTTATATATAAATATATAATATATAGTATATATATATTATATTATATATTATATTATATATTATATTATATATATAATATATATATTATAATATATTATATATATAAATATATAGATATATATTATATAATTTATGTGTGTATGTATGTATACATGTGTATATGTATATATGTAACCATAATAAAGAAGGGGGACATGTTGAAGTAGGAAGAGATAGAAATGATATAAATGCAGTACCATGTCTGGAACTCTCAAAAAATAAATAACATAAAATAAATCCTTCCTTAATAAGGTTTAATCCAGTGAATTTATTATAAGCCTTCAAATACTCAGATCCTCCAGACTTATTTCTAATCTCCAGAAATAAAAAAGATAGGTGTTAAGTAGAGTCACTGTGCACTAACAGCCTGTATTGACAATGCTCAGTAAAACAGAATACCATGTTAGTCAAATTTTGACCTGCTGTGACAAAATAACTGACATTAGAGGACCAAGGTTCACTTCTCAGCACCCATGTCAGGGCTAACAGCCATCTATAAATCTAGCTCCAGGATCTCTGAATCCCTCTTCTGACTTCTGTGAGTATTGCCCAACAGTGGTGCATTTACGACCATGCAGGTAATACACTCATACATGTATTATAAAGTAACAAATAATTTTCTTAAAAAAAGGAAGAAACAAGAAAAAATGATTGTTGTTCATGGTTTCAAGTTTCATTTCATCATGGTAGAGAGGGTCTGGTGGAGCAGAGCATTCGTGTCAGTGTGACAGAAAGCAGAGTAAGGGAATACAGGATGAAACCAGGTCAAGATATAGCACCCTTTGCCACCTGCCTTTCCCAAGGAGGCTCTGTCTACTGTTTCCACAACCTCCTAATAAGGTCACCATGTCCACTAAAGAATTAATATGTTGAGGGCTCGAGAGATTGCTCAGTAGTTAGCAGTACTTGCTGTTATTCCTGAGGACCTGAGTTCTGTTCCCAACATCCACATGGAGGCTAAGAACCATCCATAACTCCAGTTCCAGTGAATTTGATGCCCTTTTCTGGTTTTTGTAGGCACTGAATGCATTTGGTTCACTTAAATGCATCCAGTCAAAACATTCAGCCACACAAAATAAAAATAATAAACATGAACATATTTATTGTTAGTTCCCCCAGGATTGAATCACTTATGAATTACTAACCAAGCCCTCAATCTATGAGCCAGTAAAGGCATTTCATTTTAAAACTGTAATAAATACCTACACGAATGCTCCATGAAGTGTCTTTATTACCCACAAATAGGCAGCAGGAGACAACAAAAAGCTATTATGAAGAGCAGGTCCCCTAAGTGTCAGGAAAGCTGTCCTAAACAGATGGAGCCTCGTTTTTATGTGCTTCGCTTACACTGGGGAACCCTGAAGAAAACAGCCACTGTGGGTTTTACCCCCTGGACTCATGGTTTGCTATGAGAAACCATCAAAGAATTATTTGTATTTAGAAGAAACAGAAACAGATTCTATTTTATTGATTGGTTGATTGATTGGCCAGAGCTTCCCTATCTCAAGATGGATTCTCAATCACCTTATAGTTAATTAAAAATTTATTTCCTCATTGCTACACAGACATAAGAATTACATATATTAGTGGGGTACTATGTAATGCTTCAATTCATCTCTACCTTGGATGGTGCTTAAATCACATTACATATATTTAAGTCCTCAAACGCTTTTTATTTCCTTAGGGTGAAAACTTAAAATTTTAAACTGATTTTGTTCTTAATTTTTTGATTCATTTATTTTATTTATTTATGTGTATGAGTATTTCACCTGCACGCATGTAAGTGCACCTATATTGTACAGTGCCCACAGAGATCCCAAGAGGGTGTTGGATACCCTGGAACTGGAGTTATGGATGGCTGTTACCTGTGGTGTTGGAGCTGGGAACTGATTGAACCTGGGTCCTCTGCAAGAGCAGCCAGTGCTCTTAAACTGAGCTGTCTCTGTAGTCCCCAGTTTTATTCTTTTACAACTTCCTTTTATTGTATCCTATGGCTTTTGGTATGTAATGTCTCTATTTTGCACTTGTTTCAATAAATATCTTGCTTTAGTCTTGAAATCCTCTCCGATATAGTGTTTGTCCAAATGTATGCTATTCATGCATTTGTATAGTTTTCTTTTTTTTTTTTTTATTTTATTGCAACATGGTCAGAAAACAGACTACAATTTCATTATTTTAAGGCTTGTAGAGACTGTTTTCTGGCCTGTGCCATGGAGAATGTTCCATGTGCTGATGAGAAGCATGCATATTTGACTGATGTTGGACAGAATGTTTTGTGGAGGTCTGTTAGGTCTATTCGACTGAGGGCTTAATTGGACTCTATTTCTATACTGACTTTATGTCTGGATGATCTCTCTCCACTGTTGAAGATGGAACATTAAAGTCTCCAAGTATTACTTTGTAGGAGTCTATTATCTGTTTTCAGTTCTACTTATAATTATTTTTATATGTTTGTGTACATATATGTGTAATAGTTTTTCTTCTTGACCTCTTTATCATTCTATAATGCCCCCGTCTCTTTTTACTGCTTTTCACTTAAAGGCTACTCTATCTGATGTTAGCATGACTACTCCTTTCTTTTGTATTCTTTTCATGGAACAGCGATCTTGTGATTTTCAATTTATGTGTGTCCTTAGAGATAAATTGAACTTGTTGGCAAAATATAGTTAGATCTTGCTTTTCAATAAATTCAGTCATTTTAATTGAAGAGCTTAATCTATTTACACTCACAGCTATTTTTGATAGGTAACATCTACTTACAGATTTAAAAATAATTTTCAAAATTTTAACTGATTTTTAAAATGTACATTTCCTCTTTTATATTGAATGTTTGTGATTTTCATACAATATAACTTGATCATATAGTTTTGAGAATTTCATATATGAGCACTATATTTACATAATTCCCATCCCTTGCTCTCCATTTTCCAACTCCTCTCATGTCTCACTGTCAAAATCACCTAATGTTCTATAACTATTTTTGTTACACACACACACACACACACACACACACACACACACACACACACTACTGAGACCAGTCAGCATTGATCTTGTGTACATGTGTTAAAACTGACCACTTGAGGCAGCACTAGATAACCTATTAGGGGACTGTTCCCTGAAGCAAACTGAGTGACCCTCTTTCAGCCACCATTGAGTACTCATAGTTATTCTAGGGAGAAGAAGTTTAAAATTTACCCCAGTTAGAGTGGCATGTCAACTGGTGTTGTCATTATGCATGACCTGTTTAGCAGCCATATTGTTGATTTCACAGGTGCAGCTTCCTGTGAAATGTCTACAAGACACTATCAAGCAGGTCCTGTGGCTCTTGTAAATTTCTCACCCTTATCCATGATGCTTTGCTAGCCTTAGGTGTAGGGGTTGCATTGTAAATGTAACAATTGGGGCTCGGCAGCTCCTGGTCACTTATTTTCTGCATTTTGGCCAGTTGTGGAATAGCTTCTGTCTCCTGCAAATGAAGCTTCTTTGATGAGTGATGAGAGCTACACATGTCTGTGAATGAAAGTATTTAGAATATAGTTATAGTCATTTTCTTCTAAACAATAACGTCCTTCAAAACTGTAATAGAAGTGTCATAAGACTGACATTTGTGTACTGCAGATGAAAAGAATTCCATGAACACAGGGCTCCTGTTACTTTCCGTCTATAGTCGTGTCTCCTATCCTCTTGCTTATTCCTTTTTTCCCTGTTCTCTAGTTGTCATATCAAAAAAAGTTAAGTAAAAGTGAAATACAAAATAAGCATCTATGTCTATAACTTATACAATATACATAATTTCAGAATTTACATGTTCACTCTAGCAGTTGTGTCTTTTAACAATCCTTTCTTTTGTACTGCTGAGGAGTATTATGTGGGATGGACATGCCACATCTGACATTCAACCATTGGAGGATAGCTGCTTGTTTCTAGCTTTTTTCTATTGAAACTAAAGTTCCAAGTAGATTTATGTACAGGTATTTCTATGACTAAGTTTCTATAAGTTTGTAACAAATACCCAAGAATTCGATTGCTGCTTCATATGATAATTTGTTTAGTTTTATAAGAAAAATCTCCCATTTTTTTTTTCAGATAGCTGTGACACTGAATCTTCTCACTGGCAATGTAGGATGGATTTGAATCTAAACCATCCCCACTATGTTTTTCTGTAAGTTGAAGGATATATGGGAAACATTTCTTTGAACTACCAGTTACTAAGCAAAACAGAGATGGGAATAAATTCTAACTTGTTTTTCTTTTCTTTTATCTTTTATGTATAAGTCCACTCATGTTTACAAGAGGGAGAATTTCCTGTATTCTAAAGGTGAAAGAGTACAACTAGTTTCAGAAGGCTGATATAAAGAAAGTGTGAAATAATTCTATTATAAAAATATTTTTATTAATAAACCAAAAAAATTGGGTTTCTCTACCACCTTTTCAAACACTCTTAGTGTTATCTCTCCCTCCTTCCTCTTCCCCACTGGTTTCTGCTTTTATTATTATTCAGTTTTTTTCTTCTATTTCTCTCATAGTATTGCTTTGTGATTAAATGGCTTATTCTAGTAAGTATTTTAGGATTTCTGCTTTATGATTACTAAAATATTCCCAAAACAAGTTTATATTATAACATGCTACTTTGAAATTGTAACAAGTGAACACATTAGGGTAAGAAGAAAAGCAAACAAAAAGGAGAGTGAAGTTTTCACTTGTAATCCATTTCTTTTGACATTTAAAAAATTTAATATCCTAATCTTAGTTTTTCCATATTGTTCAGTGTTCATCTCTTAACATATAAATGTAGTCATTATCATTTTAAATTGCTCTGTTTTAATCATCATACTAAAGATATGAAGGATGTATGAACCATGCTTGCACCATTATAGTATTTTGAAGTTGTCTCTATAATTATTCTTACCAACAAATTTTATGCCTTCCAGTATTTTCTTTTGATTTCCTGATATCTCTTTGACAAATTTCCTCTAGTGTTTCTTGTAGCAGAACTGATCTGGTAGAAGTGTATCATTACAAGTATTGTTTAGCTAGAACATCTTTATCACTCCATTTTTTTTTTTTTTTTTTTTTTTTTTGTATTTTTGAGACAGTGTCTCACCATAGCCCCAGCTGGCCTGGAACTCACTCTGTAGACCAGGCTGGCCTTGAGCTCACAGAGATCCGCCTGCCTCTGACTCCCAAGTGCTAGGATTAAAGGCGTGTGCCACCACGCCCAGCTTAAAGATGGTTCTTAGCCGCCATGTGGGTGCTGGGAATGGAACCTGGGCCCTCTGCAAGAGCAGTCGGAGCTCTTAACTGCTGAGCCATCTCTCCAGCCCCCACCCCTTCATTCTAAAGGCCAGGTCTGCTAGGTACATTCTTAGTTGGCAGACTTCTTTTCAACCTTTGAAAATACCCTAAATATCTCCTGCTCCAAAATAGTTTTGCTAAGCAGTCTGCAGAGACAGTTCTATCTGTCCCTTGTAGTCTTGAAAAACTTCCCAGTCTTAAAAATGCCTTTATCTTTCATTTTTAAAGATTTGATTTTGACATATCTAAGAATCAATTTGATTTAGTAAATTGACTTTAACATTCTCATATCAAGATGTTTGTATCCATCTCTAGGACTGGGCAGTTTTCTGTTGTCATTTCTTTTAATAAGTTTCCTATATCTTCACACTTTGAATTCTTTCTTTGAGTCACAATATTCCCAAACTTTGCCTCATAACTGCTACAACACTCTCTTAAACTTTCAGCATCCTTCTGTGCACTTTTTACATACCAATTTTGCAGTTGGGTGTGGTTGTGCATGACTTTAATCCTAGTATTTGCGATTGGGGGTTGGAGGTGTGAAGGCAGGCAGATCTCTGTGAGTTCAAGGCCAGGCTGGTTTACATAGCGAGTTCCATGCTATCTGGAGACACAGGGAGACCCTGTCTCAATAAAAAAAAAAAAGCAAAAAATAAAAAATAATAATACCAATTAATTGGATGAGGCACCTGGGCCAACCCTGATCCCAGGGAGACTACTCTCCCATTTACACTGGGATCTGATGAGTTGATCACAGCAGCCAGACTAATTCATCAGTGAGAGACAAGGCAATACCAATGGTGTGTCTTCATATATGCTGTTCTTGACCTCATGGATTCTTCTGTTAACCTATCCTGCTACTGATGACTTCTACCATGATTTTAATTTTGCTGAGTGTATTTTTCAAGTCAAGACTTTGTTTCACATTCAAAAAACTGGTTCCTTTTCTTTACATTTCCTCTGATAGATTGAAACATTTATCTGTTATTCCTTCAAGTTTCCTTTAAACAGTTGTTTTAAATTATTTAAGTCTTTCCCCTTACAGGATCAGTTAATGGCACCTCATTTTATTAGGTAGGTAAATCTGTGATTTTCCGAAAATGCTTAATGCCTGTTTGCATGGAGCATCCTCTGGGCACTGAGAGATCAGGTATTTCTTTTCACCTGTGTCTCCAAAACTTCTAAGCAGATTCTTGTTCTGAACCTGTAGTCACATATGGGTTGTCAGAAATGGATGTTGCCCACATCAATACTTCCTGGGAGTTTGCTATTGATATGTCGACACTGGTTCAGCACTAGTGGGCAATCCATGCCAGGTTTGTTTCAAGTATAATCTTGGTTCAGAAAGAAATGGGATGGAATGTGGTGATGAGCAGATCTCCTGGAATCCATCAGGCTTTCAGTGCCAGATTGGGACTACTGAAACATCCAGCTTCATGGACTGAGCAACTACCTGGATTCTCAGCCTCTCCAGTTTGGTGTGCCTATTATTGTTGGACTACTCAACTCTGTAGATATTTGTTCTACTGGTTCTCTTTCTTTTTGACTTATATACCTACTCACTGGTATGTCAAGTTGACAACCAAAAATAACCATGATAGTAAAGAAGAGCAATGGTAACTGTCTATATGCTTTGGAGGTTTCTTTGGGCCATCACTGACAACAATTTGAAGAGGTAAACCATACTTGGAACTGAGCTTTATATTTAATAGCACAGTAGTTATGAGTACATGTTAAAGACCTGTACAAGATTAAACAGACCAAAATGGATGTAGGAGATAGGCCAGGGCCCCACTACTAGCTGAGGAGCTATAAAGAAACATGATAAAGTTTGAAAATATATTTCATAGGTTTTGAACTTCCATTCCTGTATTTAATGTAATATATATATATATATATATATATATATATATATATATATATCATGTATGCTTTTTTT
>VZQC01005024.1:22387-109134 GCA_009823505.1 Rhizomys pruinosus
ATATGGGAGGGATTGAATATTATATATATATATATATATATATACATATATATATTACATTAAATTCTCAAAGAATCAATAAAATATTATTTTAAAACATATTGACAATTCTTTAGCCAAATTAAAGGAAGCAGAGAGAACTAAATTAATAAAACTAGAAATGAAAAGGGAGATTCACAATAGATACCAATGTAATTCAGAAAATTATATGACCATATTTTAAAATTTATATGGCACTAATTGGTAAATCTAAAAGAAATGGATGAATTTCTAGATGAATACAACATACCAAAATTAAACAAAGATACAGTAATAATTTAAACAGATCTATAGCCCACAAAGAGTTTGAAGGAATAAAATCCTCACAGCTAAAACAAAACACTGGACACTGCTGCAGGCCCTTGACTCGGCCCTCTGGAACCCCCTTGCACCCACTTTGCTCTTCTCTGAATAAAAAAAAAAAAAAAAAAAAAAGAAAGAAAGAAAAGCCCAGGATGGATCCACAACAGATTTCTACCAAAACTTCAAAGAATTGCTAATGCAAATCCACTTAAATTATCCCTTAAATAGAAAAATAAGGGATCAGAGATCTCCCAAGACCACCTGAAGCACAGGAAAATGGCTAGAGCTAGAAGACATCATGCTGAGTGAAGTAACACAGTTCCAGCAAAACAAACGACGAATGGTATCCCACATCTGTGGATGCTAGTGTCAATTACCTAGTTCTAAGTATTTCCTGTGCACGGCCCCTTGAGCTTTTGTTCAAGTAGTTGGAAGTGATGCATATTGGAAACAACAACAACAACAACAACAGAAAAGACTACATCAAAGAACTGACTGAAACAGTGAACTTCTGCTGAAAACAGTCAACTTCCACATTTTCATCCCTACATTCCATCCCTACATTCCATCTCTACATTCCATCCCCACATTCCATCCCTACATTCCCTTCCTACATTCCATCAATACATTCCATTCCTATATTTCATCCCCACATTCCATTCCTTCATTCCGTTCCCACATTCCATTACCACATTCCATCCACATATTCCATACCCACATTCCATTCCTACATTCCACCCATACATTTCATCCCGACATTCCATTCCAATATTCTGTTCCCACATTCCATCCCCAAATTCCATCTCCACATTCCATCCCTACATTCCATTCCTACATTCCATCCACACATTCCATTCCTACATTCCATGCCTATATTCCATCCCCACATTCAATCCCGACATTCCATCACTACATTCTAACCCCACATTCCATCATATCATTCCATCCCTTTATTCCATGCCCACATTCCTATCCACATTCAATCCCCAAATTCCATCCCTACATTCCATTCCTATATTCCATTCCCAAAATCCATCCCAGCAGTTCATTTCTACCTTCCATTCCTAAATGCCATCCCAATATTCCTTCCCTACACTCCATCTCCACATTCCATACTTATATTCCATGCCTATATTCCACCCCACATTCCATCCCTGCATTCCATTACTACATTCCATCCCTATATTCCATCCCCACATTCCATCCCCACATTCCATCCCTACATTCCATTCCTACATTCCATCCCTACATTCCATTCCTATATTCCATCCATACATTCCATCCTTACATTCCATTCCTACATTCCATCCCTATATTCCATTCCCTCATTCAATCCCTACATTCCATCCTCATATTCCAACCCCACATTCAATCACTGCATTCCATCCTTACATTCCTTCCCTATATTCCATCACCACATTCCACACCACATTTCCATACCTACATTCCATTCCTACATTGCATCTCTACATTCCATCCATATATTCCATTTCTACATTCCATCCTCACATTCCATTCCCACATTCCATCCCCACATTCCATCCCATATTACATCCCTACATTCCATCCCCATATTCCATCCCAAAATTTCATTCTTACATTCTATCCCCACATTTCATCCCTACAGTCCATCCCTACACTCCATTCCTACTTTCCATCCCCATATTCCATTCCCACATTCAATCCCTACATTCCATCCCTTCAGTCCATGCCCACATTCCATCACTACCTTCCATTCCTATATTCCTTCCCCACATTCCATCCCTACATTCCATGCCCACAGCCCATCCCCACATTCCATCCCTATATTACATTCCTACATTCCTTCCCCACATTCCATCCCTACATTCCATCCCTAAATTCCATGCCCACATTCAATCCCTACATTCCATTCCTACATTCCATCCTTACATTCCATCACCAAATTCCATCCCTACATTCCATTTCAACATTCCATCCCTACATTTCACACCTACATTCCAGCTCTTCATTCCATCCCCCCATTCCACCCCTACATTCCATCTCCACATTCCATTCCCACATTCCATCCCTACATTCCATACCTACATTCCATCCCCACAGTCCATCCCTACATTCCATTCCTATATTCCATGCCTACATTACATCCCAACAGTCCCTTCCGACATTTCTTTCCTATATTCCACCCCCACATTCCATCCCTACATTCCATACTTATATTCCATCCCTTCATTCCATCCCACAATCCATCCCTACATTCCATCTCCATATTCCATCACCCATTCCATTCCCACATTCCAACCCTACATTCCATCCCCACATTCCATCCCAATATTCCATCCCAACATTACAACCCCACATTCCATCTCTACATTTCATTCTTACATTCCTTCCCCACATTCCATCCCCACATTCTATCCCTATATTCTATTCCTACATTCCATCCACATATTCCTACCTATATTTCCTCCCAACATTCCATCCCCACAGTCCATCCCCACATTCTGTTCCTACATTCCATCCCTATATTCCATCCCAACATTCCATCCCCACATTCCATCCCTACATTCCATTCCTACATCCATCCCTACATTCCATTCCTATTTTCCATCCATACATTCCATCCCCACATTCCGTTCCTACATTCCATCCCCATATTCCATCCCCACATTCCATCCCCACATTCCATTCCTTCATTTTATCCCTACATTCCATCCCCACAGTCCCTCCAAGAATTCTTTCCTACATTCCGCCCCCACATTCCATCCCTACATTCCATCCCCACAATCCATCCATACATTCCATCTCCATATTCCATCCCCCATTCCATTCCCACATTCCAACCCTACATTCCAACTCCACATTCCATCCATACATTCCATCCCTACATTCCATCACCACAGTCCATCCCTACATTCCCTTCCTACATTCCATCCCAACATTCCATCCCCACATTCTATCCCCACATTCCATCCCCACATTCCATCCCTACATTCAATTCTTACATTCCTTCCACACAGTCCATCCCCAAATTCCATCCCTACATTCCATTCTTACATTCCATACCCACATTCCATCCCCACACTCCATCACTACATTCCCTTCCTATTTTTCATCCCTACAGTGCATTACTACATTCCATCCCTACATCCCATCCCTACAGTCCATCCCTACATTCCATCCTCACAGTCCATCCCTACATCCCATCCCTACAGTCCATCCCAACAATCCATCCTTACATTCCATCCCCACATTCCACCCCTACATTCTATTCCTACATTCCTTCCCCACATTCCATCCCCAAATTCCATCCCTACATTCCATTCTTACATTCCATACCCACATTCCATCCCCACATTCCATCACTACATTCCATTCCTATTTTTCATCCCTACAGTCCATTACTACATTCCATCCCTACATCCCATCCTTACAGTCCATCCCTACATTCCATCCCCACAGTCCATCCCTACATCCCATCCCTACAATCCATCTCTACATTCCATCCCTACATTCCATTTACATTCCATCCCCACATTCCGTCCTTACATTCCATTACTACATTCCATTCCTAAATTCTGTCCCCACATTCCATTCCCACATTCCATACCTACATTTCATCTCTACATTTCATTCCTAAATTCCATCCCCACATCTAATCCCCAAATTCCATCCCTACATTCCATACCCACATTCCACCCCACATTCCATCCCTACATTCCCTTCCTGTTTTCCATCCCTACAGTCCATTCCTACATTCCATCCCTACAGTCCATCCCTACATTCCATGCCTATATTCCATCACCACACTCCAACCCACATTCCATGCTGACAGTCCATCTCCACATTATATTCCTACATTCCATCCCCATATTCCCAACAATCCATCCCTACATTCCATCCCTACATCCCATCCTTACAGTCCATCCCTACATTCCATCCCCACAGTCCATACCTACATCACATCCTACAGTCCATCTCTACATTCCATCCCTACATTCCATTTACATTCCATCCCCACATTCCCTCCCCAAATACCTACCCACATTTCATTCCCACATTCTATCCCCACATTCCATTCCTACATTCCATTCCTACATTCCATCCCCACATTCCATCCCTATATTCCATCCCCACATTCCATTCCTACATTGCATTCCAATTTCCATCCCCACATTCTATTCCCACATTCCCATCCCACATTCCATCCCCACATTCCATCCCCACATTCCTTCCCCATATTCAATCCCTACACTCCATTCCTACATTCCATCTCTGTATTCCATCATCACATTCCATCCCTACCTTCGATTCCTACATTCCATCCCCACATTCCATCCCTATATTCCATCACCACATTCCTACCAACATTCCATTCCCACATTCTATCCCCACATTCCATTCCCACATTCCATTCCCACATTCCATCCCCATATTCCATTCCTGCATTCCATCCCCACAGTCCATCCATATATTCCATTCCTACATTGCATCCCAATTTCCATTCCCACATTCCCACCCCACATTCCCACCCCACATTCCTTCCCCACATTCCATCCCCACATTCAATCCCTACACTCCATTCCTACATTCCATCTCTGTATTCCATCATCACATTCCATTCCAATATTCTATCCCCAAATACCATCCCTACATTTCATGCCAACATTCAATTCCTATATTCCGTACCCATATTCCATCCACACATTTCATTCCCACATTCCATCATTAGATTCCATTCCTACATTCCATCCTTAGATTCCATTCCTACATTCCATCCCTACATTCCATCCATACATTCCATCCCCACATAACATCCTATCATTCCATTCCTTTATTCCATCCCCACATTCCTACCCAGATTCCATCCACAAATTCCATTTCCACATTCCATCCCTACATTCCATCCCCACATTCCATCCCTACATTCCATTCCTACATTCCATCTATACATTCCATTACTACATTCCATCCTTACATTCCAGTCCTACATTCCATCCATATATTCCATCCACTAAATCCATCCCGAGTTTCCATCCCCACATTCCATCCTATATTTCATACCCACATTCCATCCCCACATTCAATCCCCACATTCCATCCCCACATTCCATTCCTACATTCCATCCCCATGTTCTATCCCTACATTCCATTCCCACATTCCATCCCCACATTCCATTCCTACATTCCATCCCCATATTCCATCCCTACATTCCATCCCCACATTCCATCCCCACATTCTATCACTACATTCCTTTCCTATTTTTCATCCCTACAGTCCATTACTACATTCCATCCCTATATTCCATCCCCACAGTCCAACCCTACATTCCATCCCCACATTCCATTCCTACATTCCATCCCCACATTCCATCCCCACATTCCATTCCTACATTCCATTCCCACATTCAATCCCTATATTCCATTCCTACATTCCATCCCTTCATTCCATTCCTATATTCCATCCATGCATTCCATCCATACATTCCATTTCTACATTCCATCCATATATTGAATTCCCTCATTCAATTCCTACATTCTATCCCAAATTTCCATCCCCACATTCCATCCCTGCATTCCATCCTTACATTCCTTCCTTATATTCCATCACCATATTCCACACCACATTCCATCCCTACATTCCATTCGTATATTGCATCCCTATATTACATCCCTATATTACATCCATATATTCCATTCCTACATTCCATTCCAACATTCCATTCCGACATTCCATTCCCACATTCCATCCCCACATTCCATCCCCAAATTCCATCCCCATATTACATCCCTACATTTCATCCCCATATTCCATCCCGAAATTTCATTCTTACATTCTATCCCCACATTCCATGCCTACAGTCCATCCCTACACACCATTCCTAATTTCCAACCCCATATTCCATTCCTACATTCCATTCTTACATTTCATACCTACAGTCCATGCCCACATTCCATCACTACATTCCATTCCTATATTCCTTCCCCACATTCATTCCTACATTCCATGCCAACAGCCCATCCCCACATTCCATCCCTATATTCCATTCCTACATTCCTTCCCCACATTCCATCACTAAATTCCATCCCTAAATTCCATGCTCACATTCAATCCCTACATTCCATTCCTACATTCCATCCTTACATTCCATCACCAAATTCCATCCCTACATTCCATTTCAACATTCCATCCCTACATTCCACACTTATATTGCAGCCCTTCATTCCATCCCCCCATTCCATCCCTACATTCCATCTCCATATTCCATTCCCACATTCCATCCCTACATTCCGTACTAACATTCCATCCCCACAGTCCATCCCTACATTCCATTCCTATATTCCATGCTTACATTCCATCACAACAGTCCTCCCCGATATTCCTTTCCCAAATTCCACCCCCACAATCCATCCCTACATTCCATCTCCATATTCAATCACCCATTCCATTCCCACATTCCAAACCTACATTCCATTCCTATATTCCAACCCCACATTCCATCAACACATTCCATCCTGACAGTCCATCACTACCTTGCATTGCTACATTCCATCCCTACATTCCATCCCCACACTCCATCCCAACATTCCATCCCTACATTCCATTCCCACATTCCATCCCTATATTCCATTCATATATTCCATCCCGACATTCCATTCCCACATTCCTACTCACATTCCCTCCCCTCATTCCATCCCCATATTCCATCCCCACATTCCATCCCCACATTCCATTCCTTCATTCCTTCCATACATTCCATCTCAATATTCCTTCCCCACATTCCATCCCTATATTCAATACCTACATTCCAACCCCATATTCCATCCCTGCATTCCATTCCAACATTCCCTACCTACGTTCCATCCCCACATTCCATTTACACATTCCATCCCTACATTCCATCCTTACATTCCATCCCCACAGTCCCTCCCAACATTTCTTTCCTACATTCCCCCCCCCACATTCCATCCCTAAATTCCATCCCCACAATCCATCCCTATATTCCATCTCCATATTCAATCCCCCGTTCCATTCCCACATTCCAACCCTACATTCCATTCCTACATTCCAACTCCACATTCCATCCCCACATTCCATCCCCACAGCCCATCACTACCTTGCATTGCTACAATCCATCATAACATTCCATCCCAACATTCCATCCTCAGAGTCCATCCCTACATTCCATTCCTACATTCCATCCCCACATTCCATTCCCACACTACATCCATACATTCCATTCTAACATTCCTTCGCCACTTTCCATCCCCAAATTCCATCCCCAAATTCTATCCCTACATTCCATACCCACATTTCATCCCTACATTCAATCCCTACATTCCATTTTTACATTCTCCAGCACATTCCATCCCCACATTCCATTTTTACATTCCATCCCCACATTCCATCCCTACATTCCCTCCCTACATTCCATCCCTACATTCCATTCTTACATTTCATCCCGACATTCCATCCACACAGTCCCTCCCAACATTTCTTTCCTACATTCCCCCACCACATTCCATCCCTACATTCCATCCCCACAATCCATCCCTACATTCCATCTCCATATTCCATCCCCCGTTCCATTCCCACATTCTATCCCCACATTCCATTCCTACATTCCATCCCCACATTCCATCCTTTCATTTCATCCCCATATTCCATTCCTATATTGCATTCCAATTTCCATCCCCACATTCTATTCCCACATTCCCACCCCACATTCCATCCCCACATTCCATCCCCACATTCAATCCCTACACTCCATTCCTACATTCCGTCTCTGTATTCCATCATCACATTCCATTTCTATATTCCATCCCCAAATACCATCCCTATATTTCATGCCCACATTCCATTCCTATATTCCGTACCCATATTCCATCCACATATTTCATTCCCACATTCCATCCTTAGATTCCATTCCTACATTCTATCCCTACATTCTGTCCATCCATTCCATCCCCACAGTCCATCCCTACATTCCATCCCCACATACCATCCTATCATTCCATCCCTTTATTCCATCCCCAGATTCCTACCCAGATTCCATCCACAAATTCCATCCCTACCTTCCTTTCATACATTCCATTCCCACATTCCATCCCTAAATTCCATCCCCACATTCAACCCCTACATTCCATTCCTATATTCCATCTACATATTCCATTACTACATTCCATCCTTATATTCCAGTCCTACATTCCATCCCTATATTCCATCCCCTTATTCCAACCCCAGTTTCCATCTCCACATTCCATCCTATATTTCATACCCACATTCCGTCCCCACATTCAATCCATACATTCCATCCCCACCTTCCATTCCTACATTCCATCTCCATGTTCTATCCCTACATTCATTCCGAAAGTCCAACCCCACATTCCAATCCTACATTCCATCCCCATATTCCATCCCTACATTCCATCCCCACATTCCATCCCCACATTCCATCACTACATTCCTTTCCTATTTTCCATCCCTACAGTCCATTACTACATTTCATCCTACATTCCATCCCCACAGTCCATCCCTACATTCCATCCCCACATTCCATTCCTACATTCTATTCCCACATTCTATCCCTATATTCCATTCCTACATTTCATCCCTACATTCCATTCCTATATTCCATCCATACATTCCATTCTTACATTCCATTTCTACATTCCATCCTTATATTCCATTCCCTCATTCAATTCCTACATTCCATCCCAACTTTCCAGCCCCACATTCCATCCTCATATTCCATCCCCACATTCCATTCCTGCATTCCATCCTTACATTCCTTCCTTATATTCCATCACCATATTCCACACCACATTCCATCCCTACATTCCATTCCTACATTGCCTCCCTATATTCCATCCATATATTCCATTCCTACATTCCATCCCCACATTCCATTCTGACATTCCATTCGCACATTCCATCCCCATATTACATACCTACATTTCATCCCCATATTCCATCTCGAAATTTCATAGTTACATTCTATCCCCACATTCCATCCCTACAGTCCATCCCTACACTCCATTCCTAATTTACATCCCCATATTCCATTCCCACATTCCATTCTTACATTCCATCCCTACAGTCCATGCCCACATTCCATCACTACATTCCATTCCTATATTCCTTCCCCACATTCCATTCCTACATTCCATGCCCACAGCCCATCCCCAAATTCCATCCCTATATTCCATTCCTACATTCCTTCCCCACATTCCATCGCTACATTCCATCCCTAAATTCCATGCCCACCTTCAATCCCTACATTCCATTCCTACATTCCATCCTTACATTCCATCACCAAATACCATCCCTACATTCCATTTCAACATTCCATCCCTACATTCCACACTTATATTACAGCCCTTCATTCCATCCCCACATTCCATCCCTACATTCCATCTCCATATTCCATTCCCACATTCCATCCCTACATTCCATACCTACATTCCATCCCCACAGTCCATCCCTACATTCCATTCCTATATTCCATGCCTACATTCCATCCCAACAGACATTCCCGATATTTCTTTCCCATATTCCACCCCCACATTCCATCCCTACATTCCCTAATTATATTCCATCCCTTCATTCCACCCCACAATCCATCCCTACATTCCATCTCCATATTCAGTCACCCATTCCATTCACACATTCCAAACCTACATTCAATTCATACATTCCAACCCCACATTCCATCAACACATTCCATCCTGGCAGTCCATCACTACCTTGCATTCCTACATTCCATCCCTATATTCCATCCCCACACTCCATCCCAACATTGCACCCCTACATTCCATTCCCACATTCCATCCCTACATTCAATTCGTACATTCCATCCCCACATTCTATTCCTACATTCCATCCCCATATTCCATTACAACATTCCTACTCACATTCCCTCCCCTCATTCCATCCCCACATTCCATCCCCACATTCCATTCCTTCATTCGATCCCTACATTCCATCTCAATATTCCTTCCCCACATTCCATCCCTATATTCAATACCTACCTTCCATCCCCATATTCCATCACTACATTCCATTCCTACACTCTCTTCCTACATTCCATCACCACATTCCATTTAAACATTCCATCCCTACATTCCATCCCTACATTCCATCGCCACAGTCCATCCCAACATTTCTTTCCTACATTCCCCCACATACCATCCCTACAGTCCATCCCCACAATCCATCCCTATATTCCGTCTCCATATTCCATCCCCCATTCCATTCCCACATTCCAACCCTACATTCCAACTCCACATTACATCCCTACATTCCATCCCCACATTCCATCCCTACATTCCATCCTCACAATCCATCCCTACATTTTATTCCTACATTCCATCCCTACATTCCATGCCCACATTCCACTCCCACACTCCATCCATACATTCCATTCTTACATTCCTTCCCCACATTCCATCCCCAAATTCCATCCCTACATTCCATTCTTACATTCCATACCCACATTCCATCCCTACATTCCATCCCTATATTCCATTCTTACATTTCATCCCCATATTCCATCCCCACAGTCCCTCCCAACATTTCTTTCCTACATTCCCCCCGCCACATTCCATCCCTACATTCCATCCCTATATTCCATCTCCATATTCCATCCCCCATTCCAATCCCACATTCCAATCCTACATTCCATTCCTACATTTCAACTCCACATTCCATCCCCACAGCCCAACACCACCTTGCATTCCAAAATTCCATCCCCACATTCCATACCTACATTCCATCCTCACAGTCCATCCCTACATTCCATTCCTACATTCCATCCCTACATTCCATCCCCAAATTACATTCCCACATTCCATCCCTACATTCCATTCTTACATTCCATACCCACATTCCATCCCTATATTCCATCCTTACATTCCATTCTTAGATTCCATCCCCACGTTCCATGCCTACATTCCATTCTTACACACCTTCCCCATATTCCATCCTCAAGTTCCATTCCCACATTCCGTCCCTACAATCCATACTCACATTCCATCCCCACATTCCATCCCTACATTCACTTCCTATTTTTCATCCCTATAGTCCATTACTACATTCCATCCCTACATTACATCACTACAGTCCATCCCTACATTCCATTCCTAAATTCCATCCCCAAATTCCATCCCTAAATTCAATCCCCACATTCCATCCCCACATTCCTACCCACATTCCATCCCCACATTCCATTCCCACATTCCATCCCCACATTCCATTCCTACATTCCATCCCCATGTTCCATCCCTACATTTCATCCCTACATTCCATTCTTACATTCCATCCCACATTCCGTCCCCATATTCCATTCCCACATTCTATCGCTACATTCCAAGCCCGCAGTCTACCCCTACATTCTATTCCTACATTCCAACCCAGAATCCCATCCCCACAGTCCATCTCTACATTCCATTCCTACATTTCATCCCCACATTCCTTTCCCACAGTCCATACCCACATTCCATTCCTATATTCGATCCCCACATTCCATTCCCACATTCCATCCCCACATTCAATCCTACATTCCATCCCTACATTACATCAAAAAGAAGAAAAACCAGCCAGGTGTGGTGGCGCATGCCTTTAATCCCAGCACATGGGAGGCAGAGATAGGTGGATATCTGAGGGTTCAAAGCTGGCCTTGTCTACAGAGTGAGCTCCAGGACACCTGGTACTAAAAGGGAGAATGTCTCCAAAAATATCCCCCAAAAAAGTGTAAAACCAAAAAGTAAAGAATCCCCACAAACCTACATTTATCTCTGTATTCCATCATCATAATCCATCCCTACATTCCATTTCCTACATTGATCCCCACATTTCATCCCTACATTCCATCCCTGCATTTCATCCCCACATTCAGTTCCTATATTCCATTCCTATATTCCGAACCCACATTCCATCCCCACATTCCATCCCTACATTCCATCCATACATTACATTCCCACATTCCAAACCTACATTCCATTCCTACATTCCAACTCAACATTCCATCCCAACATTCCATCACCACAGTCCATCACTACCTTGCATTCCTACATTTAATCCCCACATTCCATCCCTACATTCCATCCTCAGAGTCCATCCCTACATTCCATTCTACATTCCATCCCTACATTCCATCCCTACATTCCATCCCCACATTCCATTCCCACACTCCATCCCTACATTCCATTCTTACATTCCATACCCACATTCCATCCCTACATTCCATTCTTACATTCCTTCCCCACATTCCATACCTACATTCCATCCCTACATTCCATTCTTACATTTCATTCCCACAGTCCCTCCCAACATTTCTTTCCTACATTTCCCCCACCACATTCCATCCCTAAATTCCATCCTCACAATCCATCCCTACATTCCATCTCCATATTCCATCCTCCGTTCCATTCCCACATTCCAACCCTACATTCCATTCCTACATTCCAACTCCACATTCCATCCCCACATTCCATCCACACAGCCCATCACTACCTTGCATTCCTACATTCCATAACCACATTCCATCCCTACAATCCATCCTCACAGTCCATCCCTACATTCTATTCCTACATTCAATCCCTACATTCCATCCCCACATTCCATTCGCACATTCCATCCCTACATTCCATTCTTATATTCCTTCCCCACATTCCATCCTCAAATTCCATTCCCACATTCCATCTCTGCATTCCATACCCACATTCCATCCCCACATTCCGTCCCTACATTCCCTTCTTATTTTTCATCCAAATCGTCCATTAATACATTACATACCTACATTCCATCACTACAGTACATCCCTACATTCCATTCCTAAATTCCATCCCCAAATTCCATCCCCACATTCCTACCCACATTCCACCCCCATATTCCATCCCTACCTTCCATTCCCATATTCCATCCCCAAAGTTACATTCCTACATTCCATCCCCTTGTTCTATCCCTACATTCCATCCCCACATTCCATTCTGACATTCCATCCCTACATTCCATTTTTACAATCCATACACACATTCCATCCCTACATTCCATCCCTACATTCCATTCTTACATTATTCCCCACATTCCATCCCTACATTCCATTCTTTCATTCCATCCCCACATTCCATCCCTACATTCCATCCCCACAATCCATTCCTACATTCCATCTCCATATTCCATCCCCCATTCCATTCCCATATTCCAACTCCAAATTCAGTCCCTAAATTCCATCCCCACATTCCATCCCTACATTCCATTCCTACATTCCATCTATACATTCCATTACTACATTCCATCTTTACATTCCAATCCTATATTTGATACCTATTTTCCATCCACTTATTCCATCCCCAGTTTCCATCCCCAAATTCCATCCTATATTTCATACCCACATTCCATCCAAACATTCAATCCCTACATTCCATCCCCACATTCCATTCCTACATTCCATCCCCATGTTCTATCCCTACATTACATTCCCACATTCCATCCCCACATTCCATTCCTATATTCCATCCCCATATTCCATCCCAAATTTCCATCCACATATTCTACTCCCACTTTCCATCCCTACATTCCATCTCCATATTCCATTCCCACATTCCATTCCTACATTCCATACCTACATTCCATCCCCATATTCCCTTCCTATATTCCATTCCTATATTCTGAACCCACATTACATACCCATATTCAATCCCTACATTCCATCCATACATTCCATTCCCACATTCCAACCCTACAATCCATTCCTACATTGCATTCCTATATTCCTTCCCCACATTCCATCCCCACTGCCCATCACTACCTTGCATTCCTACATTCCATCCCCACATTCCATCCCTACATTCCATCCTCAGCCCATCCCTAATTTCCATCCCCACATTACATCACTATATTCCATCCCCACAGTCCATTACTACATTCTATTCCTACACTCCATCCCTACATTCCATCCCCACATCCATCCCTACATTCCATCTCCATATTCCATCCCCCATTCCATTCCCACATTCCAACCCTACATTCCAACTCCATATTCCATCCCTACATTCCATCCCCACCTTCCATCCCTACATTCCATTCCTACATTCCATCTATACATTCCATTACTACATTCCATCCTTACATTCCAGTCCTACATTCCATCCCTATATTCCATCAACTTATTCCATCCCCTGTTTCCATCCCCACATTCCATCCTATATTTCATACCCACATTCCATCCACACATTCAATCCCCACATTCCATCCCCACATTCCATTCCTACATTCCATCCCCATGTTCCATCCCTACATTCAATTCCCACATTCCATCCCCACATTCCATTCCTACATTCGATCCACATATTCCATCCCAAATATCCATCCCCATATTCCATTCCCAATTTCCATCCATACGTTCCATCCCTAAAATCCATGCCCACATTCCATCACTACATTCCATTCCTATATTCCTTCCCCACATTCCTTCCCTACATTCCATGCCCACAGCCCATCCCCACATGCCATCCCTATATTCCATTCCTTCATTCCTTCCCCACATTCCATCGCTACATTCCACCCCTAAATTAAATGCCCACATTCAATCAATAAATTCCATTCCTACATTCCGTCCCCATGTTCTATCCCTACATTCCATTCCCACATTCCATCCCCACATTCCATTCCTACATTCCATCCCCATATTCCATCTCAAATTTCCATCCCCATATTCCATTAACACTTTCCATCATTACATTCCATCCCTACAGTCCATGCCCACATTCCATCACTACATTCCATTCCTATATTCCTTCCCCACATTCCATCCCTACATTCCATTCTTACATTCCATTCTTACATTTCATCCCCACATTCCATCCCTACATTCCATTCTTACATTCCATCTATACATTCCATTCCCACATTCCAAACCTACATTCAATTCCTACATTCCAACTCAACATTCCATCCCCCCATTCCATCCACACATCCCATCACTACCTTGCATTCCTACATTCCATCCCCACATTCCATCCCTACATTCCATCCTCACAGTCCATCCCTACTTTCCATCCCCACAGTCCATCCCTACATTCCATTCCTACATTCCATCTCTACATTCCATCCCCACATTCCATCCCTACATTCTATTCTTACATTCCTTCCCCACATTCCGTACCTACATTCCATTCTTACATTTCATCCCCACATTCCATCCCCACAGTCCCTCCCAACATTTCTTTCCTACATTCCCCCCGCCACATTCCATCACTAAATTCCATCCCCCAAATCCATCCCTACATTCCATCTCCATATTCCATCCCTCATTCCATTCCCAAGTTCCAACCTACATTACATTCCTACTTTCCAACTCCACATTTAATCCCCATATTCCATCCCCACAGCCCATCACTACCTTGCATTCCTACATTCCATCCCCACATTCCATCCCTACATTCCATCCTCACAGTCCATCCCTACATTCCATTCCTACATTCCATCCCTACATTCCATCCCCACATTCAATTCCCACATTCCATTCTTACATTCCTTCCCCACATTCCATCCACAAATTCCATTCCCACATTCCATTCCATCCCCACATTCCATCCCTACATTCCCTTCTTATTTTTCATCCCAATAGTCCATTACTACATTCCATTCCTACATTCCATCACTACAGTACATCCCTACATTCCATTCCTATATTCCATCCCCAAATTCCATCCCTAAATTCCATTCCCATATTCCATCCCCACATTCCTACCCACATTCCACCCCCATATTCCATCTCTACCTTCTATTCCAACATTCCATCCCCACGTTCCATCCCCACATTCCATTCCCACATTCCATCCCTAAATTCCTTTCTAACATTCCATGCACACATTCCATCCCTAAGTTCCATTCTTACATTCTGTACACACATTCCATCCCTACATTCCATCCCTACATTCCATCCCTTCATTCGATTCTTTCATTCCATCCCTACATTCCAACCCCACAATCCATCCCTACATTCCATCTCCATATTCCATCCCCCATTCCATTCCCACATTCCAACCCTACATTCCAACTGCAAATTCCATCCCTACATTCCATTCCTACATTCCATCTATACATTCCATTACTACATTCCATCCTTACATTCCAGTCCTACATTCCATCCCTATATTCCATCCACTTATTCCATCCCAAGTTTCCATCCCCACATTACATCCTATATTTCATATCACATGACATCCCCACATCCAATCCCCACATTCCATCCCCACATTCCATTCCTACAGTTCTATCTCTACATTCCATTCCCACATTCCATCCCCACATTCCATTCCTACATTCCATCCCCATATTCCATCCCAAATTTTCATCCCCATATTCCATTCCCACTTTCCATCCTTACATTCCATCCCTACAGTCCATGCCCACATTCCATCACTACATTCCATTCCTATATTCCTTCCCCAAATTCCATCCCTACATTCCATTCCCGCAGCCCATCCCCACATTCCATCCCTATATTCCATTCCTACATTCCTTCCCCACATTCCATCGCTACATTCCACCCCTAAATTAAATGCCCACATTCAATCCCTACATTCCATTCCTACATTCAATCCTTACATTCCATCACCAAATTCCATCCCTACATTCCACACTGATATTGCAGCCCTTCATTCCATCAACACATTCCATCCCTATATTCCATCTCCATATTCCATTCCCACATTCCATTCCTACATTCCATACCTACATTCCATCCCCACATTCCCTTCCTATATTTCATTCCTATATTCCTTCCCCACATTCCATCCCCACTGCCCATCACTACCTTGCATTCCTACATTCCATCCCCACATTCCATCCCTACATTCCATCCTCAGTCCATCCCTACTTTCCATCCCCACATTACATCACTACATTCCATCCCCACAGTCCATTACTACATTCCATTCCTACACTCCATCCCTACATTCCATCCCCACAATCCATCCCTACATTCCATCTCCATATTCCATCCCCCATTCCATTCCCACATTCCAACCCTACATTCCAACTCCATATTTCATCCCTACATTCCATCCCCACATTCCATCCCCACATTCCATTCCTACATTCCAACTATATATTCCATTACTACATTCCACCCTTACATTCCAGTCCTACATTCCATCCCTATATTCCATCCACTTATTCCATCCCCAGTTTCCATCACCACATTCCATCCTATATTTCATACCCACATTCCATCCCCACATCCAATCCCCACATTCCATCCCCCATTCCATTCCTACATTCCATCCCCATGTTCCATCCCTACATTCCAATCCCACATTCCATCCCCACATTCCATTCCTACATTCCATCCCCATATTCCATCCCAAATATCCATCCCCATATTCCACTCCCAATTTCCATCCTTACATTCCATCCTTACAGTCCATGCCCACATACCATCACTACATTCCATTCCTGAATTCCTTCCCCACATTCCATCTCTTCATTCCATGCCCACAGCCCATCCCCACATTCCATCCCTATATTCCATTCCTACATTACTTCCCCACAGTCCATCGCTATATTCCACCCCTAAATTCAATGCCCACATTAAATCCCTACATTCCATTCCTACATTCCATCCTTACATTCCATCACCAAATTCCATCCCTACATTCATTTTCAACATTCCATCCCTACATTCCACACCTATATTGCATCCCTTCATTCCCTCCCCACTTTCCATCCCTACATTCCATCTCCATATTCCATTCCCACATTCCATTCCTAAATTCCATACCTACATTCCATCCCCACATTCCCTTCCTATATTCCATTCCTATATTCTGAACCCACATTCCATACCCACATTCCATCCCTACATTCCATCCTCACAGTCCATCCCTACTTTCCATCTCAACATTCCATCCCTACATTCCATCCCCACAGTCCATCCCTACATTCCATTCCTACATTCCATCCCCACATTCCATCCCTACATTCCATTCTTACATTCCTTCCCCACATTACATGCCTACATTCCATTCCTACATTCCATTCTTACATTTCATCCCCACATTCCATCCCCACAGTCCCTCCCAAAATTTTTATCCTACATTCCCCCCACCACATTCTATCCCTAAATTCTATCCCTACATTCCATTCCCACATTCCATCCCCACATTCCTTCCCCACATTCCATCCCCACATTCCATCCCCACATTCCATCCCTACATTCCCTTCTTATTTTTCATCCAAATAGTCCATTACTACATTCCATCCCTACATTCCATCACTACCGTACATCCATACATTCCATTCCTATATTCCATCCCAAAATTCCTTCCCTAAATTCCATCCCCACATTCCTACCCTCATTCCACCCCCATATTCCATCCCTACCTTCCATTCCTACATTCCATCCCCATGTTCCATTCCTACATTCCATCTATAAGTTCCATTACTACATTACATCCTAACATTCCATCCCTACATTCAATTCTTATATTTCATCACCACATTCCATCCCCACAGTCCCTCCCAACATTTCTTTCCTATATTCCCCCCCACATTCCATCCCTACATTCCATCCACACAGTCCATGCCTACATTCCATCTCCGTATTCCATCCCCCGCTCCATTCCCAAATTCCAACCCTACATTCCATTCCTACATTCCAACTCCACATTCCATCCCCACATTCCATCCCCACAGCACATCACTACCTTGCATTCCTACATTCCATCCCTACATTCCATCCCTACATTCCTTCCTCACAGTCCATCCCTACATTCCATTCCTACAGTCGATTCCTACATTCCATCCCTACATTCCATTCTTACATTCCATACCCACATTCCATCCCTATATTCCAACCTTACATTCCATTCTTACATTCCTTCCCCACAGTCCATCCCTATATTCCATTCTTACATTCCACCCCACGTTCCTTCCCTACATTCCATCCTTACATTCCTTCCCCACATTCCATCCTCAAATTCCATTCCCACATTCCATCCCTACATTCCATACCCACATTCCATCCCTACATTCCATCACTACAGTCCATCTCTACATTCCATCCCTATATTCCATTGCCTCATTCAAGTCCTACATTCCATCCCAACATTCCAGTTCCACATTCCATCCTCATATTCCATCCCCACATTCCATCCCTGCATTCCATCCTTTTACATTCCTTCCTTATATTCCATCACCATATTCCACACCACATTCCATCCCTACATTCCATCCCTACATTTGCATCCCTATATTCCATCCATATATTCCATTCCTACATTCCATCCCCACTTTCCATTCTGACATTCCATTCCCACATTCCATCCCCACATTCCATCCCCATATTACATCCCTACATTTTATCCCCATATTCCATCCCGAAATTTCATTCTTACATTCTATCCCCACATTCCATCCCTACAGTCCATCCCTACACTCCATTCCTACTTTCCATCCCCATATTCCATTCCCACATTCCATTCTTATATTCCATCCCTACAGTCCATGCCCACATTCCATCACTACATTCCATGCCCACAGCCCATCCCCACATTCCATCCCTATATTCCATTCCTACATTCCTTTCCCACATTCCATCGCTACATTCCATCCCTAAATTCCATGACCACATGCAATCCCTACATTCTATTCCTACATTTCTTCTTTACATTCCATCACCAAATTCCATCCTTACATTCCATTTCAACATTCCATCCCTACATTCCACACTTATATTGCAGCCCTTCATTCCATCCCCACATTCAATCCCTACATTCCATCTACATATTCCATTCCCACATTCTATCCCTACATTCCATACCTACATTCCATCCCCACAGTCCATCCCTACATTCCATGTCTACATTCCATCCCAACAGTCCTTCCCGATATTTCTTTCCCATATTCCACACCCACATTCCATCCCTACATTCCCTAATTATATTCCATCACTCCATTCCACCCCACAATCCATCCCTATATTCCATCTCCATATTCCATCCCCCACTCCATTCCCACATTCCAACCCTACATTCCATTCCTACATTCCATTCCTACATTCCAACTCCACATTCCATCCCCACAGCCCATCACTACCTGGCATTCTTACATTCCATCCCCACATTCCATCCCTACATTCCATCCCCACAGTCCATCCCTACATTCCATTCCCACATTCCATCCCCACATTCCATCCCCACATTCAATCCTTACACTCCATTCCTACATTCCATCTCTGTATTCCATCATCACATTCCATCCCTATCTTCCATTCATACATTCCATCCCCACATTCCATCCCTATATTCCATCACCACATTCCTACACACATTCCATGCCCACATTCCATCTCCACATTATATTCCTACATTCCATCCCCACATTGCCTCCCCACATTCCTACCCACATTCCATTCCCACATTCTATCCCCACATTCCATTCCTACATTCCATTCCTACATTCCATCCCCACACCCCATTCCTGCATTCCATCCCCACGGTCCATCCATACATTCCATTCCTAGATTGCATCCCAATTTCCATCCCCACATTCTATCCCCACATTCCCACCCCACATTCCCACCCCACATTCCATCCCCACATTCCTTCCCCACATTCAATCCCTCCACTCCATTCCTACATTCCATCTCTGTATTCCATCATCACATTCCATTCCTACATTCCATCCCCACATTCCGTCCCTACATTTCATGCCCACATTCCATTCCTATATGCCGTACCCATATTCCATCCACACATTTCATTCTCACATTCCATCCTTAGATTCCATTCCTACATTCCATCCATACATTCTGTCCACACATTCCATCCCCACAGTCCATCCCTACATTCCATCCCCACATAAAATCTTATCATTCCATCCCTTTATTCCATCCCCACATTCCTACCCAGATTCCATCCACAAATACCATCTCTATATTCCATTCATACATTCCATTCCCACACTCCATCCCTACATTCCATCCCCACATTCCATCCCTACATTCCATTCCTACATTCCATCTATACATTCCATTAATACATTCCATCCTTATATTCCAGTCCTACATTCCACCCCAATATTTATCCCCTTATTCCATCCCCAGTTTCCATCCCCACATTCCATCCTATATTTCATACCCACATTCCATCCCCACATTCAATCCCCACATTCCATCCCCACATTCCATTCCTACATTCCATCCCCATGTTTTATCCCTACATTCCATTCCCTCATTCCACCCCACATTCCATTCTACATTCCATCCCCATATTCCATCCCTACATTCCATCCCCACATTCCATCACTACATTCCTTTCCTATTTTTGATCCCTACAGTCCATTACTACATTCCATCCCTACATTCCATCCCCACAGTCCATCCCTATATTCCATCCCTACATTCCATTCCTACATTCCATTCCCACATTCTATCCCTATATTCCATTCCTACATTCCATCCCTATATTCCATTGCCTCATTCAAGTCCTACATTCCATCCCAACATTCCAGTCCCACATTCCATCCTCATATTCCATCCCCACATTCCATCCCTGCATTCCATCCTTTTACATTCCTTTCTTATATTCTATCACCATATTCCACACCACATTCCATCCCTACATTCCATCCCTACATTTGCATCCCTATATTCCATCCATATATTCCATTCCTACATTCCATCCCCACTTTCCATTCTGACATTCCATTCCCACATTCCATCCCCACATTCCATCCCCATATTACATCCCTACATTTTATCCCCATATTCCATCCCGAAATTTCATTCTTACATTCTATCCCCACATTCCATCCCTACAGTCCATCCCTACACTCCATTCCTACTTTCCATCCCCATATTCCATTCCCACATTCCATTCTTACATTCCATCCCTACAGTCCATGCCCACATTCCATCACTACATTCCATTCCTATATTCCTTCCCCTCATTTCATCCCTTCATTCCATGCCCAGAGCCCATCCCCACATTCCATCCCTATATTCCATCCCTACGTTCCTTTCCCACATTCCATCGCTACAATCCATCCCTAAATTCCATGACCACATGCAATTCCTACATTCTATTCCTACATTTCTTCCTTATATTCCATCACCAAATTCCATCCTTACATTCCATTTCAACATTCCATCCCTACATTCCACACTTATATTGCAGCCCTTCATTCATCCCCACATTCCATCCCTACATTCCATCTACATATTCCATTCCCACATTCCATCCCTACATTCCATACCTACATTCCATCCCCACAGTCCATCCCTACATTCCATGCCTACATTCCATCCCAACAGTCCTTCCTGATAATTCTTTCCCATATTCCACCCCCACATTCCATCCCTACATTCCCTAATTATATTCCATCCCTTCATTTCACCCCACAATCCATCCCTACATTCCATCTCCATATTCAATCACCCATTCCATTCACACATTCCAAACCTACATTCCTTTCTTACATTCCAACCCCACATTCCATCAACACATTCCAACCTGACAGTCCATCACGACCTTGCATTCCTGCATTCCATCCCCACATTCCATCCCTACATTCCATTCCCACATTCAATCCCTACATTCCATTCGTACATTCCATCCCCACATTCTATTCCTACATTCCATCCCTACATTCCATACCCACATTCCATTCCCACATTCCTACTCACATTCCCTCCCCTCATTCCATCCCCATATTCCATCTCCACTTTCCATCCCCACATTCCATTCCTTCATTCCATCCCTACATTCCATATCAAAATTCCTTTCCCACATTCCATCCCTACATTCAATACCTACATTCCATCCCCATATTCCATCCCTACATTCCATTCCTACATTCCCTTCCTACATTCCATCCCCACATTCCATTTACACATTCCATCCCTACATTCCATCCCTACATTCCATCCCCACAGTCCCTCCCAACATTTCTTTCCTACATTTCCCCCCACACATTCCATCCCTACATTCCATCCCCACAATCCATCCCTATATTCCATCTCCATATTCCATCCCCCATTCCATTCCCACATTCCAACCCTGCAATCCTTTCCTACATTCCAACTCCACATTCCATCCCCACATTCCATCCCCACAGCCCATCACTACCTTGCATTCTTACAATCCATCCCCACATTCCATCCCTACATTCCATCCTCACAGTCCATCCCTACATTCCATTCCTACATTCCATCCCTACATTCCATCCCCACATTCCATTCCCACATTCCATCCATACATTCCATTCTTACATTCCTTTCCCACATTCCATTCACTAATTCCATCCCTACATTACATTCTTATATTCCATACCCACATTCCATCCCTACATTCCATCCCTATATTCCATTCTTACATTCTTCCCCACATTCCATCCCTACATGTACCCTCAAGACTTACGCCACCACAGAGATACATGCACGTCCATGTTTATTGCAGCTCTCTTCACAATAGCAAGGAGCTGGAACCAACCTAAATGCCCCTCAACTGACGAGTGGATAGAGAAAATGTGGTACATCTACACAATGGAATTCTATGCAGCAGTAAAGAAAGACGAGCTTTGCAGGAAAATGGCTGGAGCTAGAGGACATCATGCTGAGTGAAGTAACACAGTCCCAGAAAAACAAACGATGCATGGTATCACTCATCTGTGGATGCTAGTGCCAATTACCCAGTTGTAAGTATTTCTTGTGTAAGGCCCCCTGAGCTTTTGTACAAAGCAGTTGGGCATAATGCATTTTGGAAACAACAACAACAACAGCAACTACTGCATCAAAGAACTGACTGAAACAGTGAACTTCTGCTCAAAACAGTCAACTTCCCCATGGAAAATATTGAGAAAGACTAAGAGATGGAAAGCATGTTTGGCAGAATGCACGAGCTCTGTTGGGGTGGGGGAATGAGCGGGAACATGGGTCTAGATTTGTTAAAAATAAATAAATAAATTTATGTGAAAAAAAAGAAAAAAAAAGAAAAAAAAAGAAAATAAGGTTTTAATCTCCTTTCTGAAGTGACTATTTTTCTGATACATAAACCAGATAAACACAAAACAACAAGAACAAAAAACAAGAAAATTTCAGACCACTCTCCCTAAAGAACATAGAGGAAAAAATATTAATGAATGGCTAGCAAACCGATTCCAAGATCATATCAAAAAGTAATTCATCCTGACCAAGTTTAATCCACAGATGGAGTCAGGATAGCTAAGAAATATTTTGGAAAGTGTTTATCATCATTAGCCATCAGGAAAATGCACATTAAAACTACTTTGAAAGTTTATCTTACCTCAGTAAGAGTAAGAAAACAAAAGACAACAAATACTGGTTAAGATGTAGAGAAAAGGAAATCTTCATATACTACTGGTAAAAGAGTAAAATATGGGTATTTTAGGGAATTGAGATGGCTTAGCAAGTAATGGTACCTACTGTCAAGTCTGGTGGCCAGAGTTCAACCCAAGTCAAATGGTTGAAGGAAAGACCTGACTCCCACAAATCATTATCTGACCTCCACATACATTGCTCTACACACACACACATACACACACACAAACACACACACACACACACACATACACACAGAGTAAATAATAAATAAATAAATAAATAAATAAATAAATAAATGATAAAGTCAGATTACACCAAAAGAGAACTTTATCAAACATTCAGGCTGGACCCAAACAAAGCAAGACAATTTTCTAGGAGTCCTTGAACTGGCCAAGGACTACTATACTCTTTTATATATTTCATATATATTTCTCAAGAACAGCTGAATGCTGAGAGGACATGACCTGTGGATTTATGAGAGACTTAAATTATAGCTGGCTATTTCCAGAATGGACTTAGAGTGGACTTGGACCACACCTGCCTCCTGCTGGTGACTATGAGATCCTTCCTTGCCTCAGAGAAACTCAATCCAACTCAGTTTGGAGTCAGCCAAAGCGGCCAAGGCACTTGCTTCACTAAGACTACTGACCTCAGGAAGCATAGTATGAGACAAGATGCCAATTACAGAACATGGGCTAATTATTAAGCACAAAAATCTTCTTGAGATCTGCATGCTATTCTAGTAACACCTAATATTGGACAGGTACCAGCTTCCATCACCAGGCTTGCCTTCGATGGAGCCCTGGAATAACTCCAATACCAGGGAAATATAAAGGGCCCAATCTATTGAACTTCTTTTCTTGTTTGTTTGTTTTTTATTTTATTTTATTTATGTGTATGAATGTACTGTCTGCATGCCGGTCTGTGCACCCGTGTCGTGCAATGCCGCGGAGGTCAGAAGAGGGTCTCGGATTCCCCTGGAACTGGAGTTCTCCTGAAATTGGAGTTTCAGATGGTTCTCAGCTGCCATGTGGGTGCTGGGGATCGAACCCGGGCCCTCTACAAGAGCGGTTGGAGCTCCTAACCACTAGGCCATCTCTCCACTAGCTCCACTTTGTTTTTTTTTGTTTGTTTTTTTTTTTTTTTTTGAGATAGAGTTTTACTAAGTAGCTCTCACTGGCCTGGAAGTTGCTATGCAGAACAGGGTAGTCTGAAACTCACTGAACTCCACTTGCCTTTGCTTTCCAGGTGCTTGGATTAAAGGCATAGGGCCCCTTTGCCCATCCTTTCTTCTATTGAACTTCAATCCTAGCATCATGTGTGGCCAGCTAAGTAATTTTGCACTATGGACTTTGGTCCTCCTCCAGTGTTGCTGGTTTTGGATGTCGATGGGCTCAGGATATGATCCAATTTGTCATCATTGTCTGTCAGAGGCGTGACACAAGAGCCTATGTGACTCTGCAGAGCCAGGAAGAACCCTGCAGTATCTGACCATTAGCCAGTAACTGTGGATGAGGCAAGCAGCATAAAAGGGACCAGCTCCCTTCTGCCATGGCCTTTGATAATGGCTGCCATTAGAAGGTAATACCTACATTTAGCGTGGGCCATCCAGCTTGAGATAATCCAATCTGAAGATTTCTTTCTCACTTTTGTAAACCCCAAATCCAGTCAAGTTGACACTCAGGATTAACAGGATTAACCATCACAAGTCCACTCCTTGTCAACTTGATACCCAATAACATCTCCTTATGTTATGCCTAAATTTCAAATGAAAACAATGACAAGGTCATAATTCCACATAACATAATATAAGTATACCATGTGCAATCACAATACATTATCTTAGAGTAGGTGGTATGGTCTTTGAGGAATACTTAGTCCTTCAATATCACATAACCAAAATATGACAACACTTAACACTTAACTCAATTGCAGATTCAAGGGGAACATCACAAATATCTGCTTAATATATGTGTATATAGGCAGAAACATATTCTTAACTAAATAAGACAATACTTCATATCTAATTCAATCCACATTTTTACAACTGTTCCCGTGGCTTCAGCTGATATTTATGACTACCGTCCTCTATTACCCATTCTGTATTTCTTCCACCATCAGCCAGCACCTCTTGGCTCTTTTCCTGGAGGAGTGACCCATATCTTCATCCATGAAGGGTCTGGGCCATTTGTTGTCCTATCTGGTTTGGGTTGTTGCAATTTCCCATTGATCATAATTATGGGACATGGTAACACCAAATTGTGCCCTATAGAGTCTCTTTCCTTCCAGAAGTAATCTTCCTTGTCCCCATTGTGGAGAAAAAGTCCAATTCCCCCCTGGTGGTCTGGATCAATCACTCATCATAATACTGTTATTCCTTTTTTAGCTTGTTGGCTTAAGGGCAATAGAAGCCCAAGTAGCCAGGTGGACACCTTAGCTTCCAGTTCAATGGAATGTTTGCTGTGTCTCCTGGCAAAGCACTCCCCACTTCGGAACCAAAACTTCTAGGCCAGCAGAGCGCAAAGCCATGGGCACAGGAAGTAAAAATTTCCCCATTGGGTCACTAGGGGAGATGGTGAGTGGAATCATTCCCACTTCCACTCCTTGATTCCTGGACACATGGATTCTGGCTATAGGAAAAACAGTACCATACACTGGATACTGATTCAAAGCCTACCTGCTGGAGAACTTGGCCCAGCCCTCCAGGTTATCATTACCTAATTGGCACTGTAACCGTGTCTTCAAGAGGCTATGCCATCATTCTATCAAGCTAGTTTCTTCAGGGTAGTGGGGAACATGGTAAGACAAGTGGGTTACATGACCATGGGCCTACTGTCACAATTCTTTGGCTGTGAAGTGAGTTCCCTGGTCAGAAGTGATACTGTGAGGTATTCCATGATGGTGGATAAGGCATTCTGTAAGTCCTTGGATGGTAGTTTGGCAGAAGCATTATGGGTAGGAAAGGCAAATCCATAACCAGAATAAGTGTCTATTCCTGTAAGGACAAAGCATTGTCCCTTCCATGATGGAAGTGGTCCAATGTAGTCAACCTGGCATGAGGTTGCCAGGTCGTCACCTCAGGGAATAGCGCCATATCGGGGACTCAGTGTTGGTCTCTGCTGTTGGCAAATCTGGCATTCAGAAGCAGCTGTAGCCAGATCAGCTTTGGTAGGTAGAAGTCCATGCTGTTAAGCCCATACATAACCTCCACCTCTGCCACTATGGCCACTTTGATCATAGGTCCATTGAGCAACAACAGGGATAGCTGGAGAAAGAGGCTGACTATCCACAGAATGAGTCATCCATTTGATCTACTTGATTATTGAACTCATCCTCTGCTGAGACCACCTTTTGATGAACATTTACATGACATACAATTATCTTCACATCCTTTGCTTATTCAGAGAGATCTATCCACATACTTCATCCCCAAATGTCTTTCTTACCAATTTTCCAGTCATGCTCATTCCAAATCCCTGACTATCCAGCCAAACCATTGGCTACAGCCCATGAATCAATGCATTATTGAACCTCTGTCCATTTTTCCTTTCAGGCAAAATCCAAAAGCATGAGCACTGCCCAAAGTTCTGCTCACTGTGAAGAATTTCCTTCACCAGTGTACTTCAGGATTGTTTCAGAAATTTGCTGTAATGCTGCAGCTGTCCACCTCTGGGTAGTGCCTGCATAGTATGCAGAACATCAGTAAACCAAGGTCTAGTCTTCTCTTCCTCAGTCAACTGATCATAAGGCAAACCCCATGAAGCCAGAGGTGCATGCTTGTGGATAGGAGGCATTGTAAGAGGAGGCATTTGGGCAATTTCTTCTTGTAACTTGCTTGTGCTCTCAGGGCCTACTTGGGCCCAATCACTTATGTATCACTTCCATTTGATAATGGATTGTTGCTATGCACATCCTACTTTATGGCTTGGTGGATCAGATAACACCTGGCTCATGATGGGCAGCTCAGGTCACATGGTGACTTGGTGGCCCATTGCCAAACGTTCAGTTTCCACTAAGGCCCAAAAGCAGGCTAAGAGCTGTCTCTCAAAAGGAGAACAGTTGTCTGCAGATGAAGGTAGAGCTTTCCTCCAAAATCCCAAGGGCTTCTGCTTGATTCCCTATGGGGGCCTGGCACAGGTACCTCTATATGCCACTAATACCTCGAGCACCATTGGGTCTGCTGGATCAAATGGCCCAAGGGGTGGAGCAGCCTGCGCTGCTGCCTGGACCTATTGAAGACCCTTTTCCTGTTCCAGACCCCACTCAAAGTTAGCTGCCTTCCAAGACATTTGATATATGGGTCTTAGTATAACACACCCAGATGAGAGGCCAAGAAAGGCCATTAGTAAAGGTATAGCCTGTTCTTTACTGAATTCCTCCTTAGTGTAATTGATCCTCTACTGTGTAATATTGGCTTGCCAGGGTCACCGTAATATAATCTCTGGACAGAGTGGATTAAATAGCAGAAATTAATTTTGCCAGAGATCTGGAGGCTGTAAGTCCAAGATCAATGTGGTGGCAATTTTATTCTTCTGTGATACTTCTTCTTTGAGTTCAGATCAGTGCCTTCCCACTGTGTCCTCCCAAGGCCTTTTCTATGCAAGAATATTCATATCTCCCCCTGTTCTAAAGCAACCAGTCATATTGGATTTTAGCCTAATCTTGAAGCTTTCATTTAGCCTTGATAAACTATTCTATTCCCTTATAATTACATAATCTACTTAAGGAAGTTAAAAATTAAATAATTAAGTCCAGTAAAATTCTTACTGAAAAAAAATCAAAATTCTAAATGATGTAAATTGCCATAGTTTTAGGTTCTACTTTGGATAATTTACAAATTAGGCCAGGTTTGTTTCTCATGTTCTTTATCTCTGCTGTTTTCATTCTTTTCAGCTTTGCTATTTCTCTTCCAGATGTTTTTCTGCCAGTTGCTCAGTTTTTAAAGCATCTCAGTTGTCTGCCCTCCCCATTAAAAATTTAGCATGAAGGGTGCCTCCATGAAGGACTGGGACAAGGACAGCAACGAGCCAGAAAGCAGCCAAGCAGGACCCTCCAGTGACTAGGTGTGAGGCTGCGCTGGCCACGGCTGGGGACACTTTGCTCCTTTGTTCCTCTGCTATGTGTAAATTTCATTAAAATTAGACTTTCAATCTGTGTATAACTTCAAGCATTTTTCCAGAATGTTTATACAAAGAAATTTTTTTTTTCTTGAACAACATGACACGGTTTTTGCTAGGATCCTTCTTTGTGGACACACATGGAGCGTGTTTTCACTGTTTCTAAAATGTCCTTGGATTTATAATTAAAGCTAACTTTTGAAGTAAAAAAAAATTTAGCCATTCACAGGCTTTAAAAACCAGTGGTCTCTATTTTGTTGGAAATTTTGTATGCATGTCAGGTCTTCCAAGTGTTAATTAAAGCTAATTGAGACATTCATGATGGGGCTGTAAGCCAATGTGACTGATGTGTTTTTATGTAGAAGAAAGACAAGAGGGCTGAAGTTGCACAGAAAAGGCATTGGGAGAGCAGCCTGGGAAGGTACCTGTTTATAATCCAAGAAGGAGGCAGAATGGAAGACCAAAATCACTGACCTGTTTAGAACTTTTGGATGCTGTTGGATACTGTTCAACCCTTTTATTAGTTTTATTTCTCATCTATTCAGAGCATTTCCATTTTTTTATCTGTAGTTGAGTGCCCTTCTTAAGGTCTAGACCAATATAACAAAACTAATAGACCTTTCCACTTGAACACTGCACTGATGTTTCCAAAACACTGTATTCAAAAAAGGTCAGTGTTTTTCTTGTTTTTTTTTTTCTAACAGTATTTCCAGCCATCCTACTAGCCTATTCAACTCATTTCATACTCAGGTAGACAGACTCTGTATTTTTCCTCTCTTCTTACTCCTGATCGACTGTGTTTCATCAGTTCCACCATGCATTTTTGTGACCACATTTTACATGTCTGAAATTGTGATGATTAATGTGTGCCATGGTTTATTAAATGGCAGGACTTGCTTTTCCAATATATAGAATCACAGTATTAAATCAATGTTTTGGAGTCCATAAAATGCAATACTGTCACAACAAGCACACTGTACAAGTTCCTATCTGTGAAATATGCCTCAGTTCTCTATTTGCTCTGCCCCTTCTCAGAGTCATACTGGCATCATTTCAACAGTGGATCATTTTAAGAATGTTACAATGGACCCCCTATATTCTGGTGTTGTTTTCACAAACCGTCTCGGCTACCCTCCCTCCTCAGCTGTCTGTACTGCAGCTAACATGGCCTGTCAAGTAAAATTCAGAGTTTATTACATTGTAACAACTTTCTGTTGTCTAGAGAATAAAGCCCAGACTCCTTAGTGTTGATTACAAGTCTGTACATCATTGCAATCCAACTTTCCAGCTTTCTCAGTTTACTCTGGGTGTGATTTTATGAGGTATAGACTCTAGACTCATTCCAATGTTTCAACTAGGTCTGGCCCAATAGCATTCCATCCTTCTTTTCTTTCTCTGGCTAGCTCTTACTTACTGCTCAGCTTTCACTTTAAATATTACTCTCACCAAGAATTTAGTTTGCCTTCCCCAAGTCTGTATTAAAGTTATTTCTATAAGGTTTCAGAATTCCCCAATCAACATTTACCACGGAATTGCCCATTTTCTGTAGAATAAGATAAATTGTGTGTTTATTAGTATGATTTGTGTTTTTTCTGCTTCATTTCCCTTCTTTCAATAAGCAAGGCATGTTCTTTGCCTTGGGTATTTACGCAGGGCTGAGAGAGGGTATCTTTTGCAAAACAAATTCACTGAAGAGATTAACACAGCAATAACTTTAGGATAGGTTTTGAAATGAAAGACATTCCTGTATGATTACCTCAACAACTGTGAGCTTGTTCCTAGTCTCTGAAAACATTAAAGAAGTGTCAGGAGGCTGGCAATACTGTGTTTTGGGATGTTTCATCCTAGACTCAGGTTTTCAGCTTCTTCCCTAAGGATACAGATGTGTATGTGACATCAGTGAGGTGACAGACCATGTGGGATGAGACAGTATATGGTAGGAGCCAGGTCAAGATGGGAGGGAAATAAGGGTGGTTGGCAATGATGACTGGTATTCAATGACTGGTATTCAGTCTTTTGCCAGACTGGTAAGTAGAGGACTGTAAAACATGTTCAATTGGATTTAAACATGCTTGAGAAGCACCGTATACTTCTGTTGACTACATTTGTGGACCAAGATTCAGGTCTATAACTTCTTGTCTTTTAATTAAAGGCACACTTTGTCCTCTTTCATAGGTTTTCTTTTCTTCTATTCCTTCTTCTACCCACGCTCTTTTTCCTCCTTTCTTCTTATCTCAAGAAATCTCATTCTAATTCATTTCTGAGTTGCAAATACTTTAAAAGATGAAGGAGATATGCTAGAATATTCTCTAATTCCTCATAACATTACTGAATCTTGTAATATAAAAAGGATATTAGTGGTAAAAACTATTAAAATTGAGGATGTCTGTAGTTTAATTAATACTACTGTACCAATTTAGGTGCCATGGCTTTTATTATTATATTGAGGACATATAAATTATTAATATTTGGAATTCATTAAAGTGATATTCTGCACTATTTTTTCCTTTGGAATTTCTTTAGAGACCTATATAACTATAGATATATCTCTTTAGACTTTTTATTAGATTTCACATTATTTTAGTTTTTATTTTATTTTATGTGAGACAGAGTCTTCCTATAAACCAGTTGGCCAATAATTTAGTGTTTAAACAAATAGGTTTATTGACATATAATTTACATGTTGTGGATTCACTTTATTAAAGTTATAAATCAAAATTTTATAACCATTCATGAGAATTTCTATTCAGAATATTTTCCTCACTTCCCCATACCATTCTTTACTCAGAGAAGTCATTCTTCATTCTCTTCATCTTTGTCCCCCCTGAAACCCCTGACAACCAGTAGTCTAGTCTTTTATTCCTATACCAATTTACTCATTTTGTAGCTTCAATAGAAATCACCTCATGTGAGATATGGCTTTTGTTTAATTTTTTTTTAAATTTTATTTATTTCGGTATGTGTATCAATGTACTGTCTGCATGCAGGTTTGTGCACCCGTGTCGTGCAATGCCGCGGAGGTCAGAAGAGGGTCTCGGATTCCCCTGGAACTGGAGTTCTCCTGGAATTGGAGTTTCAGATGGCTCTCGGCCGCCATGTGGGTGCTGGGGATCGAACCCGGGTCCTCTGTAAGAGCGGTCGGCGCTCTTAACCGCTAGGCCATCTCTTTGTATCTCCTTTCTTTTACTTAGGATGTTTCCAATGTATGTGAATACTTGATTCTTCTATGGCTGAATAATATTCCGCTGATGGAGAAGCTAGATTTGATTATCCATGTTTGGATTACTGTTGGTTTAGTTTCACATTTGGCTTTCCATCCTCTTGAACACTGACCTGGAAGCATAACCTCAAGTTTTTTTATGGTGACTCTCCTTGATACATTGAGATCCAAAATCTTTTCTAAAGTGGCTTAGCCAGTTTTAATTTCCACCAGGAGTCTGAGGGTTCCAATTCCCATATATCTTTCCTAAAACATTTTGTCTGCTTTTGGAATTTTACCCAGCAAAGTGTCAAAGAACATCTCATGTGAGTTTGGTTGCACATTTCTCTCGATGTTGATATTGTTCATTTTTTTTTTGAGTGTCATAGCCATTTGCATATCTTTTTTAGAGTCATGTTTATTTGAAGTCATTGCCCATTTTAAAGTTGAATCGTTAACTTTTATTATTGAATTGTAAAAGTTCTTCATCTTTTAAAGAGGCATTCTCTCATCTGATACTTGATTTGCAAACATATCCTTACATTCATTAAGCCTTTCTAAAATTTTATGATGGTGTATCTTGAAGTACAAGAGCTTATCATTTTGATGATGGCAAATTAACAACTTTTTGGCCAAGGGCACATGCATTTACTCTCAGATTTCTGTGAGAATAAGGACAGGCTGGCCTACATAGTGAGTTCCATGCCAGCGGGGGTTGCAGTTAGACCCTGTCTCAAGCTCCCACATATACGATTGTGTGTATATGCATGATGTGTGTATGTGTGTAGGAGTATATGCTATGGTGCATATATATATATATATATATATATATATATGTTAGAGGACAACTTCCTATAGTCAGTTCTTTCCTTCTACTTTTACATAGGTTCCAGAGATCAAACTCAGGTTTCCAGGGTTGGCAGCAAGTGCCTTTAATCAATGAACCATTTTACTACCTCCAACTTTTTGTTTTCTCCTGTGAGCATTTCTTTCTATATTTGAAAGGCCATTTCTTAATCCACAGTGATGTATTTTTTCTAATATATTTTCTAAGAGATATATAGTTTTTTTCAATTAAGTATGAATTACTAATTTATTAGTAATTTATTAGTAATTTATTAGTAATTTTTGTGTAATGTTAGGTAGCTATCAAGTTTCATTCATTTACATATGGATATAGAATTGCCCAAACATAATTAATAAAGCTAGCTACTATTTTCATATTTGTTTCTGTTTACAATGATTTAAAAATAATAAAATTGTTTATTGCAGCTCTCTTCACAATAGCAAAGAGCTGGAACCAGCTCAAGTGGATAGAGAAAATGTGGTATATCTACACAATGGAATTCCATGCAGCGGTAAAGAAAGATAACATCATGAACTTTAAAAAATTTTTTTATTTAATTCTTTTTTATTTCATTTTTTAACAATAATTAATAAGTTATGAGTACAAGCATCCTTCATGTAAAACCAATTTGCAAGCAGCTATGCCCAAACCCACACAGCCCAAGGCTCACACCATCCAGCTGGAAGGGCTTGTATGTACAATCAAGTTGACCAAATAAGTGTCCAGTCTATATTGCTGTAGTTTCATCATTCACCCCAATCGCAGCCCTTATATTCTACCATGGCCCCTCTCCTGCAGATTGTTCCCTAGGCTTAGAAAAGGGGCACAGGTGGGTGAGAAGCAAAACAGTCTACTTTCTCTGGAGCTGTCGTTTTGGACTCTGGTCAATTCTGGCTGTTTCCTACCATCCATTGTCATTTATAAATCCATACAAATTGTGCATTAAGGTTTTTGTGATGTAATATTGAACAGAGTCCTTTCAATAAATCCTTCCTTAGAAACCTATGTTCTATACTTACTAGTGAAAGGCATCCTGCACATACTCTCAAGAATACTGCCGCTCCATATTATCACATTCTGATTTTCTTTAACAATTACCTTTTCGTTTTTCTATTGTTTTTGTGCTCAGGCTATGTTGATCCCAGACTTCAGCTATTTTCCTGGAGGCTTCGAGGCATGTTAGAAACAGATGTTGAATAGAGTAAACATCATCACTCTTTTGTAATATATTTGCCTAGTGTTTACATTTCCAAGGAACTAGGTGACCTATACAATTAATAAATAATTCAGTTAGTGGATAGTTTGAACAATTACCATTCATAGGTCTTTTATTTGTTTCTGCTTGTGGAGAGTAATGTCTGTGGTGGAAGGTAAATTTATGTGATTGAAGACAGTTTTTATTTTTTACATCTTTTTCTGTATGCCAAATTTCCCTAAGAAATTTATCAGTGTTTTCAACTTCTGTAGCTTAGACTTAATTGGTTTTTTAAAGTCTAAAGTTAAGATAGTCCTTATAAGGGAAAAGGAAATTAAGAATTTGATTTTTCCTATGTAGACTATATGATCTTTCAGTTAATCAATGTGTAGCTATAATTATTCACTGGAAGACTGTCTATTAAAGAAACATGTAGAGCAGGGCGTGTGGCACACACCTTTAATCTTAGCACTTGGGAGGCAGAGGCAGGTGGATCTTTGTGAGTTCAAGGCCAGCCTGGTCTACAGAGTGAGTTCCAAGACAGCTGGGGCTACAGGGAGAACCTGTCTTGAAAAGACCAAAAAATAAAAATAAATAAATAATCTGTAACAAAGGAAATTGGCTGAAGAAAATCCATTAAATCCTTCTAGCCTAGAACAACAAAGCCAAACTGTGGATACCGATAATGAAACAGTTATCATCTCTTCTATGTCTAGAATTGTTTTCATATACTACAGGAAAAGAGATGCAGAGAGACAAAGTCAAACTGTAACTTATCCTGTACTAGAGAACCAAACAGAATTAAGAAAATGATATATAGACTTGTCTTTTGTTTTCTTTAATGAATCAAGAAAATGATAATGGAAAAGAGGTCAGAATACTTGACTTTTTTTTTTGACGCAAGAGAAAATTATTTTTCATACAAGCCACATTCTCATTTGTTCCCTATGTATCTAAACTAGAAATTTAATCACAAACATAGACAATAAATGTTTGTATTTTGAGCCAGCACATCTATACCTGTCTTCTGGAGAGTTCAAAAGAGTCATTTTTCTGTTTTAGATTTGAGTGTGGTCAAGAAAAGTTCTCAGCAGTGGCATATTGGCTCCTACATATAATCTCAGAACTTTGAAGAACTGTGTCAGTAAGAGTTCCAATTTCAAAGCCAACCTAGACTAAAGACACTGTCTCAAAAAAGAGGAAGGTGTGGTTCTTCCTCAGTTGAGCACTTGCCCAACATGCTAAGTACTAGATTCAATCTCTTACACCACCTCAGAGAAAATTTACTCTATTTACCATGAGAATCTCTCACAATCCAACCATTTTAACTTGTGGTATGTAGAAGGGAGTGCTACCAAGTAAACCAACATACAATGGCTATAAATACAAAGAACATGTCTTGCTTCATATGAGATAATCTAATCAGAGCTTTTTATACCTTTCCACTTCAACCTGTCACCTTTTGGCTGACACACCTTTAATCTTTAAAGAAGGAATATTTCACAGGGCTGTAAAACCAACCCAGGGACTGGACACATGCTGTTCATTTGTTCTCATGTGCTAGCTAGAGAAAAACCAAATAATATTATAATATAATCCTGGTTATCAAGAAGAAATAAATTTGCTTATGCATAGTGGGAGAAAAAGGAACCTGAGGAATTCCTATGGATCCTCTGGGAGACTTCTAATTTTTCTATGCCCAGAGAATGAAAAAAAATGCTTGCAGCCACAAACAAGCAAGTTCGTCAATAGCTCACATCTTTTAAAAAATTTATTACAGGGCTGGAGAGACAGCCTAGAGGTTAAGAGCACCAGGTGCTCTTGCAGAGGAGCCGGGTTCGATCCCCAGCACCCACATGGCGGCTGAGAACCATCTGTAACTCCAATTCCAGGAGAACTCCAGTTCCAGGGGAATTCGACACCCTCTTCTGACCTCCGCAGCATTGCATGACACAGGTGCACGGACCTACATGCAGGCAGTACATTCATACACATAAATAAATAAATAAAATAAAACAAAAAATTTAAAAAAATTGTTAAAAAAAGAAAAGATCAAACCTCTGTATCACAGGGATAGAGGAAGGAGAAGAATCCCAGCGCAAAGCTATTGATCAGAACTTCAACAGAGTAACAGAAGAAAATCTCTCTAAACTGAAAAATGACAAACCTATACAACTACAAGAAGCACATAGAACACCAAATAGAGAAGATCAGAAAAGGAATACCCCACACCATATCATAGTTAAAACACTAGACACCCACAGCAAAGACAAATTACTGAAGGCCACAATAGAAAAACAACCAGTTACAGATAAAGGAAAATCAATTAGAATTACAGTTGACTTTTCAGTGCAAATGAGGAAAGCCAGAAAAACGTGAAACAAAGTATTCCCAGTACTAAACGACTATAGATGCCAACCCAGATTACTATACCCAGCAAAAATGACAATTATAGTTGAAAGAGAAAGGAAAGTCTTTCATGACATAAACAAGATGAAAGAATTCATGTCCAGGAAACCAACCCTTCAGAAAATACTTGAAGCAATTCAAAGTTCAGAGGAAATGAGCAACTATCCCCAAGCACCTAGAGAGAGTAATGAATAAAAGTATACTGCAGGAATACAAACCTAGACCAAGAATGCAAACAGAAAATAAGGCAAAAGGAAGCATCACTCATCTGTCAATATTAATTTTAAATATTAATGGGCTGAACTCCCCAATAAAAAGACATAGACTGGGAGAATGGATTAGGAAACAGAACCCATCTACATTCTGTCTACAAGAAATCCAAGTTACCCTCAAGGATAGGCATCAACATAAAGTGAAAGGATGAAAAAAATATTCCAAGTAAATAGTACTAAAAGTAAAGCAGGAGATGCTATTCTAATATCAGAAAAAATAGAATTCAAAGTAAAACTAATCAGAAGAGACAGAGAGGCCACTACATCCTTATCAAAGGATCAATTAACCATGAATATTTCACAATCATGAATATATAAGCACAAAACTCTGGTGCACTGGACTTTATAAACACAATTCTACAGGACTTCAAGGAACAGATTGATCAAAGCACACTAATAGTGTGGGATTTCAATACCCCATTGAGCCCATTAGATAGGGTCAACTGGACAAAGAATAAGCAGAGAGACATCTGAACTGAACAATACAATACACCAGATGGACCTCACAAATATCTATGGAATATTCGACCCAAACACCAGAGAATAAACATTCTACTCAGCACCCCATGGAACATTCTCCAAAATCGATCACATACTGGGACACAGAAAAAAAAAAAAAAAAAACCTCTACAAATACAAAAGCATTGAAATAATTGCATGCATTCTCTCTGACCACAGTGCAAAAAAGCTCAATATCAACACCAGACTGTCTACAAGAACACATGGAGTCTAAACAACACACTCCTGAATAATGAATAGTTCAAGGAAGAAATAGAGAAAGAAATAAAAACATTCCTGGAACTAAATGAAAAGGAAAATATAACACAGCAAAACCTATGGAACACTTTAAATGCAGTTCTAAGAGGGATGTTTATAGCCCTCAGTGCTACATTAAAAAAGAAAAAGAGGACAAATAAATGAACTAACAATGCAGCTAAAAACACTTGAGAGACAGCAGCAAATGAACCCTAAAGCCAACAGATAGGAAGAAATCACAATCATAGCAGAAATCAATGAAATAGAAAGAAAGAAAACACTACCAAGAATCAATGAATCCAAAAGCTAGTTCTTTGAAAGGACAGACAAGATAGATGGACTCCTAGCCCAATTAACCAAAAGAAAGAACAACTCCAAATCAATAGTATTTGTGATGAAAAGGGAAACATCACAGCAGATAGAGAAAAGATTCAGACAATCATATGAGAATACTTCAAAAACCTATACTCTACTAAATTTGAAAACCCAAAAGAATGAATGAATATTTCAAATCCTGAAATTCACCAAAGCTTAACCAAGGAAAGATTGATAGATTAAAGAGACCCATAATATATGAGGAAGTTGAAAATGTAATAGTAAACCTCCCAACTAAAAAAAGCCCAGGTCCAGATGGTTTCATGGCAGAATTCTATAAAATATTTAAAGAGGACTTATGACCATTATTACTAAAACTGCCCAGAAGGATACAGAGGGAAACGCTCCAAATTCCTTCTATAAACCAGCATCACTCTAATACCCAAACCAAGCAAAGATACAACCAAAACAGAAAACTATAGACCTATCTCATTAATGAACATAGATGCAAAAATTCTCAACAAAATACTTGCAAATAGACCCACATCAAAAAGATCATCTGTCATACCCAAGTTGGATTCATACCAGAGATGCAGGGATAATTCAACATATGTAAATCAATAAATATCATAAAACACATAAATTGACAAAAGGACAAAGACCACATGATTATCTCAATTGATGTAGAAAAAGCCTTTGAAAAAATTCAGCATCCCTTCATGCTTAAAGTCCTAGAGGGAATTGGACAGGAGGAACATTCCTCAACATAATAAAAGTGATATACAACAAACACACAGCCAGCATCATCCTAAATGGAGAAAAGTTAGAAGCATTCTCCTTAAAGGCAGGAACATGGCAAGGCTGTCCCCTATCACCACTCCTCTTCAATGCAGTGTTTGAAACACTTGTCAGGGCAATAAGGCAAGAATGGGAAATTAAAAGAGTACTAATTAGAAAAGAGGAAGTCAAACTATCCCTCTTTGTAGATGATATGATAGTTTACCTAAGGGATGCCAAAAACTCTATCAGAAAACTCCTAGAATAAGAGTTTCAGTAAAATGGCAGGATACAAAATTAACCTAGAAAATTCAGTAGCTTTTTTTTTAACACCAACAACAAGCAACTGGAGAAGGAATAGAAGAAGACCTTCCAACTCACAATAGACACAAAACAATAAAATACCTAGGAACAAACTTAACTGAAGACACCAAAAACCTCTAGCAAAAATTTTAAACCCCTGAAGAAGGAGATTGTAGAAGACATCAGAAGATGGAAAAACCTCTCACGTTCATGGACTGGAAAAATTAATAAAGTAAAAATGTATCTCTTCATCTTGTACCATTTTTAGTACATATGACCAATAGAATATGGTAGAATTGATGCCTCACACAATTAGAATGAAGTTATCAAGTTTAAAATAATTGTGAGCTCAGTCTTGTCACTGGCATTGAATGTGTTCTCCTAGAACAGTTATATGCTAAGCATCTTTTTTTTTTTTAGTTTTTATTTATTTCTGTATGTGTATCAATGTACTGTCTGCATGCAGGTCTGTGCACCCGTGTCGTGCAATGCCACGGAGGTCAGAAGAGGGTGTCAGATTCCCCTGGAACTGGAGTTCTCCTGGAATTGGAGTTTCAGACGGTTCTCAGCCGCCATGTGGGTGCTGGGGATCGAACCCGGGTCCTCTAAGCATCTTAATGAGAGGTCCTCCCAATAAGAAAGATGAGTCTCCTGCCAATAGCCTTTAAATGGGCTTGGAGCTCAGATTCTGTCCAAGCAGTCAATTCACAGCCTGGAACCCATTCCAACAGTTTCCTTGTGTCTTCATGAGATACCGTGAACAAGCACCACTTGTTTATTACAAAATAGTATGCCATGAATCCAGCAGAAACTGTCTTCTTTTTCTCTCAGTCCCTCCTGCTATCCCTCCCACTTTCATTTTCCCCTTGTTTCTTCATTTATGGAATTGTCTAGAGATCTAACTATGAAGTTAAGCCTGGTCTTAAAGGTAAACTTGCTTATTTTGCCTTCTCAGTGCTGGGATTAAAGGTACGTACTACCATAGCTTCCCTCTCTCTCTTGTGTTTCTTTCTTTGTCTTTTTGAGACAGGGTCTCGCTGTAGCTCCAGCTGTCCTGGAAGTCACTCTGTAGATCAGGCTGGCCTTTAACTCACAAAGATCCACCTGTGTCTGCCTCTGGAGTGCTAGGATTAATGGCGTGCACCGCCATGCCCAGCAGTCTCTTGTGTTTCTTTACTGCACACTTTTATTCTGTGCTTGGTGTAATCTCATATCTTGTTCATTACTGTCTTAGAAGAAAACACGTGATAGCAAACTGAATGTTATTTTATCTAGATGTGTAGATGTGTAGCATCCATATTTGTATAAATACAGTTTGCGATGTGTGTATAATGATGAAATCTCCCAATGATGGTTCTCAGAACATTAATACATCTGTGTTTATACACACACACATAGTCATACTTTGTACTGTCACTTTTCAGGTACATACAAAACTTATTTATAAAAGGAACTGTGCCTTTAGCTTTGATCTATGAGTGCCATTTTCTTTTTTGCTTTTCCTAGCACCACATTTCTATCAGAATCACTTTTCAGAGTGTTGGAATGTTACCCAGGGCATTGCATATGCCAGCAGTGTTTTTCCATTGAGTGACCTTTCCAGCCCAAAGATACTCTTTTGAGTGTAAAACATCCAGAAGAAATTCATCCTTAGCTCCAAAGCCCAATGTATTCTCTTTTGAATCAATTACCAAGACTTGGGATGAGACTAAGAAATTTAGAATTTTGAACTCAACTCATCATCTTATGAAAAATGTCAATTAAATCTTTGATTTAAGAATAAATTTCCTTGTGGTAGGATGAGTCTTTGGGGTATTTACCCAGGAGTGGTACGACTGGGTCAGGTGTAGGCTCATTCTAAGTCTTTTAAGGATTCTCCACATTGCTTTCCATTACGGTTGTACAAGTTTACATTCCCACCAGCAGTGGATGAGTGTCCCCTTGTCCCACAACCTCTCCAGCATCTGTTGTCTTTTGTTTTCTTGAACTTAGTTAGCTTTATTGGAGTGAGATGATATTTGAGAGTGGTTTTAATTTGCATTTCCTTAGTTATTAATGATGTTGAACACTTTTTAAGATGTTTCTCAGCCATCTCTATTTCCTCACCTTCTGTTCAGCTCCTTACTCCATCTTTTGAGTAGGTCATTTGTCTTTTTATTTCTTTGTTTTTTGAGTAGTCTATATATTCTTGACGTTAATGCTCTGTCAGATGTATCACTGGTAAAGATTTCCTCCCACACTGTGGGTTTTCTTTTCACCTCCTTGATTGTTTCTTTCGCTGTACAGAAGCCTTTGAGTTTTATGAGGTCCTATTTGTCGACTGTACTATTCAGCAGTAAAGAAAGATGGCATTATGAACTTTGCAGGTAAATGGATGTAGCTCAAAGCCATTATGCTGAGTGAAGTAACACAGTCTCAGAAAGACAGAGAATGGTTTCCCTCATTTGTGGATGCTAATACCAAATCCCCCAGATGAAAGGCAAGCTGAATAACATTACTGTTACATTTCTGTTTATCTGAAAGCAACTATGCTGTTATAATATGATTCTTTCAGTGGGCTCTAGAATCCACCCACCAATTATTTTCAGACTCTGTAATTACTGTATATGGGTGGAGAGTATGTATCCATATTTTAGAGTAATATTAAATTAATGGAGGAAAATGTGAATTCCTAAGCATAAAAAATAAAAGACTGAGAGAAAAGATGCAGGACAGTTATGGCAGAATGCATGATCTGGGGTGGGGTGGGGTGGGTTGGGGGCAAGGGAAAGGGGAATATGCCTAAACAGAATTGAAAAATGATGTCTGAAATACACAAAACATCAATTTAAAAAATAATAATTTTCCTGTTTAATTTACATATTCTTTTTTATTACAAAATAGATTTCCAAATGACTTTCAGTGAGACAGCTCATGCTGATGGTATTACTTTTAGTACTCAATGATTTTTGGCTACCTCTGGGTGATCGCGAAAGAGAAAATAAACACAAATATGTATTTAGTATCATTTTTGGTGTATCTACTATTTTTATGACTGAGTTTTTATACCTTAAGACATATTACTCACATTAAGGCAATTTTATGAATTCTTACTAAAATCTATGGTTGAAAAAAAATCAAAGGTTGAGAAATGAAAAAATCACAAAGATAAAATTAATTCTTTTTTTAAATAAAATATACTTTTATTGATATTTTGTGTGTTTTGTATATCATTTTTCAGTTCAATTTAGACATATCCCCCTTTCCCTTCTCCCCACCCGGTTCATGCATGATGCCATACAAGTCCTGCATCTTTTTCTCGATCTTTTAAAAGTTTTCTCTACAGAGGTTTATTGTTTTGGGCAGAATTTAACTGTATCAATCAGTTATTTGACCCAGTCCTTATATTGTTGTTGTTCCCTCCCATTTGTATTGCTCCAAATATGGCTATATAAACATCACACATGTACCAGAATTATGTCTTCCATAAATAAACTGTGTGTTAATTCTGAAATATGTTTAGGAATTTACATTTCAAAGATCATGTCTATAGTTTCTAAAATCAATTCTAAGATACATACTTTTATAAAGTTTGCAAAATTCTCAATTAAAATGAAACCAATGACATAGAAACTTTAATTACATGTTAATTTCAAATGTTAAACAAATAATGGCAAACTTCAGACCATTTTAACTGGTGTTGATAAGCAGAAGTGTTATCAGAGCACTTACTTTAAAGTCATGAGACTGTCTTTGATATACTTTCCAGCATCGTATGTTCACTACACAGTCATAACTTCACAATAGACTTCTCGAAAAGAACATTGATATATAAAGATTTAAAGATTGTTTTCACAGGAGACTACAATCATAACCTCAACATATAAGATGTTTCCAGAACAGAGGCATCAAAAGTACTATTAATTTATAATCTGAATAGAAATTACACCTTATAAATTTATATTTCTTCAGGAGTGTCAGAGATACCATTGCTGTGGGATTGCTAAATAGTGCTCCCATTTTAGAAAAATTTAGTCTTTGCAAACCTCTTAACAATGTTACTATTGCTTTAAAAGATGTATTTGCACTATAACTTGCATGCTTAGAAATTGTTTTACTGTTTTACATGAAGGATGCTTGTACTCATGGATTATCATTTATAAGTAAAAAATGAAAAAAAAAAACTGAGAGAAAGATGCAGGACAGTTATGGCAGAATGCATGATCTGGGATGGGGTGGGGATGGGGGGGAAGGGAAAGGAAAATATGCCTGAACTGAATTGGAAAATGATGTATGAAATGCACAAAGAATCAATAAAAAAATGTTAAAAAAGAAATTGTTTTACTATAAAAATTATATGAACAAATTACCTATTAATCCAAACCTATTTTGCACTGAGGAAACAAAATGAACATATAACAGACATGGGTTTAGGAATTCTTATGTAGGCTTATTTGGCTTAATTTGTTCTTTTCTCATAAGCTCCAGACCATCTAATTTAGTATTTAGTAAAATGCTTAACAAGTTATTTTTTTATCTAAACAATTTAAATGATTGCATGTGTTACATTTGTTAATGAGATACTTTCATTAAATAAAAAAGTAATAGTTTATGTCTAACAAGAAGGATCCCTCTACTTCATTTTCAATACTCCATGGAAGAGATGCTAAAACAAAAACATAAATTTGCAGAGTGACCTTTCCAATGTTTGTTTGTTTGTTTATTTATTTATTTATTTATTTATTTGCAGAAAGAAAAAGCAAAGAGAACTGACTTTTTCTATGTTGGGTAAATACTGAGTACCCCAAGAACCTAGGATATACAGTCTCATTTTATCTTTTTTATCTCACTACATTATTACATAATCTTACAGACCAAAGAGATTAGCTTTTCAGAGCAGCTAACTACCCCTTATCAACCCAGGATTCCTCCCAATTCCTACCCTGCCCCAAATTATTAGGTTCCCTTTCTGCCTCCTTAAGTTATATATAATCACTGCTCTCCTTGTACCTTTTTCTTCTAGTTAGGTTTTTCAATTCAACTTCAGTAATGCCCAAGTTGTCTATCTGGTCTCTCTGAGTGGGTCTTTAACTTCTAGCCAATCACACACAAACAAAGAAAAAAAATTGTGATGCAATTAAAACGAGAGCCAAATCAGAGGACTCAGTTTCAATTAACAGCACTCACATGGTGTCTAATAACCATCCATTACTCCAGTTCCAGGGATTTGACACCATCTTCTGACCTGCTCAGCCATTGCCTGACATGGATGCACTCACACACAAGCAGGTAATACATTCATACACAAAGTGTAAAAATAATATATAAAAATTAAAAAAAAAATAAAATGAGAGCCAGAGCTGGCAAGGTGCAAAATGACTGTCATCACAACAGGGGACAGAGGCGGAGGCACCAGGAGTGTGAGCTGCCTGAGCTCCATATGAAATGCAAGGCCAGCCTTCAGGAGATCACATCTCAGACAAGAAAACAAACAGTGACTACAGAATATATAGAATATAAATGTAAAAGATAAGAGAAACACTTTCTCAACAACTACTGTTTTGGAATTCTTGCCTTACAAAATTAGAAATTCTGGAAGGTCCCTCTGGGATACCTATCCCTTCCTTTTACAGTCACCACATGAAGCATATTTTTTTGCTAACTCTGGGGCTTAGATAAGGTCTAGGTTTCCTTTTAGATGTCATTTCCTACAGGAAGAACTTTTTTGTTTCTAATAAAAGTCTTTTCTATTTATTTCTACAGGAGTTTGGTTTTCTTTTCATAGCTCTATAATCATCAATTGTACTAAACTATTCATTGAAAAAGTCTATATGTAATTAAAAATTCATGTTATATAGATTTATGGATATAAAAATCACAGTTCGTTATGACTATGTCTTCACAAATCTGTCATTTTTATAAGGATTTCTTCTGGGTTCAGTAAATTTAGGGTTCTGACAACCTTATGACTACCCACATAAAAGTGTCAGAAAGTCATAAAATTAGAAAATCATTAGTTCCTTTAAACAAAGAATAATCCAAGTTACTTTGGTTCGTCTAATTATGGGAAAATTGTATGAAATTTCTTGAAACATTGAACATATCTCTGAGCTTTTAAATGAAATTATAATTATACTAATACCCACAATCCAAAAAGAAATTTTAAAATGGTCTCTTTTGGAGCTGGAGAGATGTCTCAGTGGTTAAGCACACCAATTGTTCTTGCAGAGGACCCGGGCTTGATTTCCAGCACCCACAAGGTGACTAAGAACTGTCTTTAGGCCGGGCATGGTGGCACATGCCCTTAATCCTATCACTCGGGAGACAGAGGCAGGTGGATCTCTCTGAATCCAAGGCCAGCCTGGTCTACAGATTGAGTTCCAGGCCAGCTGGGGCTATAGACAGAACTTGTTAAAAAAAAAAAAAAAAAAAAAGGGTCTCTTTTGAGGGTAATCACAGGTCTTCTTTCTTCAAAGGCCACTTACAAAAAAGGTTTTGGGAAGTCATTGGGTTGGGAAAGTTCTGGATGCTGGATGTGGAGCAGATTGGAAACACTTGCCATTAGTGATATATAAAGCTAAAAATGTTTGACTGCAAATTTATTATAAAACAGTGCAAACCCAAAGCCTATATTGTTGATACAAGAGAAATAAATAGAACATTATTTATATAGCATCTAAATTAATTTGCAGTATAAATTCTAAAAACTTAAAAAGTGTCTAATATTTATTAAAAACAATTTTACATGGATTTGGACATACACACACATACACACACACACACACACACACACACACACACATTATATATTATATATATATATATATATATATATATATGCTTGTTTCCAAATTTCTTGGTTACTATTTCACCTGGGAGTTTTGTAATTGTTTTACAGACACTGAGGATGTCTTTATAGCTACTGTTAATTAGCTTCTGCTTATGGTATCTTCCATTCAAGTTGTACTTATCCATTATTTGTACTTACTAAAAATTTAACCAGGCTTCTCATCCCTTCTTCATTTCAACATTACTCACTGATCACTTCAAAGTATGGCTTTACTCGAGGAGACCTATATTTGCTTTATTGGTTTAGTGGCCTTTGGTAACACTCTCTGATATTCCAGAGACCAACTGTACACTTGAAAGTGCAGTCTCAATGCATCTTTCCCATGCTTACATCAGGTCTTTGACAGCAGGGCCTTATCGCCTCTCTTCTTGCAGGTATCCCAGTTTATAGGCAAGAAGTCTTTACCTTTTGGAGGGGCTTGGATCCCTTGGTCAACATCTCCTTGGTAGAATAATCCATTGCTGATATCAGAGAGCTCTTCTGTATTAATATATTTTGCTTAAGTGTATAGCTTAAGGAGACTTTAGTATTTTATTTGGATCTGAGGAGAGAATAATCCTTTTCACAGTTCCTCTGTCTATTACTCAATTAAAGAAGGCAGTTTTACTGGTTTTATAAGAGGTTACCTCTATAGCAGTTGGCTCCAATTTACAGTTAGAGAACGACCTCATCATCATCATCATATTTCTCCTTGTTCTATGGGGGGGGGTGTAAGAAAGTCACTCATATTAAAACCTCGTATATTATTACAGGAGAGCTCTGATATCAGCAATGGATTATTCTACCAAGGAGATGTTGGCCAAGGGATCCAATCCCCCCCCCAAAGATAAAGGCTTCTTGCCTGTAAACTGGGATACCTGCAAGAAGAGAGGTGATAAGGCCCTGCTGTTGAAGACCTGATGTAAGCGTGGGAAAGATGCATTGAGACCACACTTGAGAGTGTTACCAAAAGCCACTAAACCAATAAAGCAAATACAGGTCTCCTTGAGTCAAGCAAGACTCCTCCATCAGCACCAGCTACATCTCACCTGCCTGGAAATAATATGCAGCAGAGGCAGCCATATGCCTGTATATTCCAAATCTGATTGGCTATTAGCTCTCTCCTTGCAGGAATAACCCACAGCTGATGCCACAAGCTTACATCTTCTAGTGATTAGGAGATGTTATAAGCCACAGTAAGATCCTGTCATATTTTACAGAAAAAATGTAATTCATGGATTAACATATCATCCAAACATCTGTGTCTATACCAAAGTAACCTACCATAACAACTAGTACTGTTTAAATACCTTTATATCTAATTGCTTATGCTTCATTAGTAGGATTGAAAAGTTATCCATGGACAAACTGTCAGCCCACGAAAGGAAACAGTCAGAATTGATTAGAGTCCAAGACCACAGCTCCAGAGAAAGTAGACTGTTTTGCTTCTCATCCACCTGTGCCCCTTTTCTAAGCCTAGGGAACAATCTGCAGAAGAGGGGGCATGGTAGAATGTAAGGGCTGCGATTGGGGTGAATGATGAAACTACAGCAATATAGTCTGGACACTCATCTGATTAACAAGACTGAATATACAAGACCCCCCCCCAGCTGGATGGTGGGACCCATGGACTGTGTGGGTTTGGGAACAACTGCTTGCAAATTGGTTTTACATGATGGATGCGTGTACTCATAAATGATTACTTATTGTTATAAAATGAAAAAAAATAAAGAAGTAATAAAAAAACACCTTGTGGCATCTAGAAGGTAAGTTTCATTAGGACTCATTATAAATAGTTGTTACAAGTAGGATCTACTGAGGGGTTTGATGTCTGTAGCAATCTGAGGCTTTTCTTCCTTTCAATGTTCAGATGGGCCAACCTTTCTGCTGGCACTTCCTGGTACATCCCACAAAATGCAAAGCTGTATCTTTTCTTTCTCAGCCGTTAAGTTGGTGACATTTTGACCTGTTGGAACAACCAAATCTTTTCCCATAGTTAGTTTTAAGATTTGAATTGCAAGGTTTTTGACAAAAAGGTTTCATATCTATCTGTATCCCCCTTTTTTGTTTTAGGTTTTTGTCTTTTTGACCCATGAGCCTCAAAAAGGCAGTTGTATTACACATAGCTATAGGCTGGAATCAAGGTGCAGATTTCATCAAATTCACCCATGCTGTTTTGGGTGGAGGTATGGGTTAACTTGGGAGCAAACTTAATTTTTTAAGTTAAATCATCCTATGGTTAAAAGAGAATGCATCTGTGTCTATGCTCACAGTTTAGCTTGACATAATAAGTGGTACTGCTTAAATGCCTGTACATCCAATAGCTTGTACTTTGTTAATATGACTAAAAAGGGTATCACTGGGAAAGCTGTCAATCCATGAAGGGAAACAACCTGAATAGACTGGAGTCCAAAATGACAACTCCAAAGAAATTGGACTGTTTTCTTCTCACCCACGTGTGCCCCTTTCCCAAAGCCCAGGGAACAAACTGCGGAAGAGGAGGTGTGGTAGATTGTAAGGGCTGTGGAGAGATAGGGGTGAATCATGAGACTACAGGAATATAGTCTGGACTCCTGATTGATCAACATGTCTGTGCATACAAGCTTCTCCAACTGGTCTATGGGAACCTTGGGTTGTTCAAAATTTGGACATAGATACTTGCAAAATGCACCAATTACCTGATTGTATGACATAATGAGTGACATCAATGCTGTCTGCAAACAACTGTGTCATTGTATTGTAGAATCCCTTAAAAATAAAAAAAATAAATAAATAAAAAGTAAACATAAAAAAAAAACACACATGCATTTTTTTAAGTCAATGAATTTTCGTGTGGGCACATGAATGCGTGTGAGGTCACACTCGCTATAACCCACTTGTGGAGGCCAGAGGGCAACTGTATGGAGTCAGCTCTCTCTCTCTACAGAGATTCTGGAGATGGAACTCGGATCTGGAGGTTTGCACAGTAAACATCTTTACCCACTGAGCCATCTCACCAGCTCACATCACTTCTTAGAGCATAGTTAAGGGAGTTTAGTGCGTTATGTTGGCTACACTAATTCTGAGTCTGTTTTGTGCATATATATCTTTATTTCAGACAATTTATTTCTATCCAATAGAATTAGAATCTTTGCCAGAGAGCAAAGATGTTCTGCCTAAACAATGGTTAATTGCTGATGGAACATGGTTTTACTTATTCTTCAATCTGATGCCCTTTTTCTTTTTCTTGAGTTGCTAAAGTGACTGGAAATTCCAATATAATGTCGATGGAAGACAGGACAGAGAGTAACTTCACCTTGATCAGACTCAGGATATACTGTTGAGTGAAGATCTTGGTGCTTGTTTTCTTTTGTAAAAGCCCCTTCCTAGGCTGAAGAAGTTCCCTTCTTCCTGGTTTTTTTGTTTTGTTTTGTTTTGTTTTGTTTTTTGAGACAGAATTCCCCTTCTTCCTGGTTTTTTGTTTTTGGTTTTTTGTTTTGTTTTGTTTTGTTTTGAGACAGAGTCTCCCCTTTAAGTCCCAGCTGGCCTGGAACTCACTCTTTAGACCAAGCTGGCCTTGAACTCACAGAGATCTGCCTGCCTCTGCCTCTGCCTCCCAAGTGCTAGGATTAAAGGTGTGCACCACCATGCCCGCTCTGTTCCTGTTTTATTGAGAATTCTGATCATGGGTTGATGTGAAATTTTATCACAGTTTTTAATGCAACTTTGGAGGTGACCATGTAATCTTTTGAGTTTGCTAATATGTTGAATTACAGTGGTCAATTTGAGAATGTTGCGTCAAGCTTGCACTCCTGGAGTAAATTCTATTTTCTTCCAGTTGTATAATCCACTGGAGATAATGTGGATATAGTTCATTAAAGATTTTAAAAGACTTTAAAAAAAAAAGAGAATGCTACAAGATGATACTGTACAACACCAGCTATACCTCACCTGCCTGGAAATACTTTGCAGCAGTGGCAGCCATATGCCTGTATATCCCAAATCTAATTGGCTATTAGCTCTCTCCTTGGAGGAATAACCCATGGCTGATGCCACAAGCTTACATCCTCTAGTGGTTAGGAGATGTTATAAGCCACAGTAAGGCCCTGTCATATTTTACAGAAAAAACGTAATTCATGATTAGCATACCATCCAAACATCTGTTTATATACCTATATATCTAATTGCTTGTGCTTCATTAGTAGGATTGAAGGGTTATTCCTGGACAAACTGTCAGCCTATGAAAGGAAACAGCCAGAATTGACCAGAGTCCAAGACTACAGCTCCAGAGAAAGTAGACTGTTTTGCTTCCCGTTCACCTGTGCCCCTTTTCTAAGCCTAGGGAACAATCTGTGGAAGAGGGGGAGTGATGGAATGTAAGGGCTACAATTGGGGTGAATGGCGAAACTATAGCAATATAGTCTGGGCACTCATCTGATCAACTTGATTGAACATACAAGCCCCCCCCCCCCCAGCTGGATGGTGGGACCCATGGGCTGTGTGGGTTTGGGCACAACTGCTTGCAAATTGGTTTTACATGAAGGATGCTTGTACTCATAAATTATTACTTATTGTTAAAAAATGAAAAAAAATAAAGTAATTAAAGAAAAAAACAAGAGGAAATCAACACACCTTAAAAAATAAACTTCACTGGGTGGAATTTCTACATAGAAAACTATATTTTATTTCTGATGTCTCTTTATGCTGTTTCAATTACATCATTAATATTCAACTCAAGAAACTAAAATAAAAATCATTAAATGCTTTCTTTTTTATAAAAACAAAACAAAACAAAAAACAAAGTGTGACTTTAAAGCTGGGCATGGGGAGTGTTGGCAATAATCCCACACCTTGGGAGACTGCATGATGGTAAACATTGATTGTTAATGTGACATGGTCTAAAATCAGTAAAGAGAGTATATCTGTGAGGGATTATATACATTACGCTAATTGATGTGGGACGACCCACTCTAAATGTGGGCAGCACAGTTCCATGTCCTGGGGTTCCAGACTATAAAAAAGAAGAAATCTTGCTGAGCAAAGACATTTATCACTTTCTGCTTCCTGACTCTGTATGCAATATGATTATCTGTCTAAAGATCTTGCTGTTAAGACTTCCCTACAACCAGGTAATATACTCTTGTACTGTGAGCCAAAAGAAACCTCTCCAGCTTTAAGGAGTTTTGTCATATTAATGAGAAAATTAACTGATATATTGTGGTGGGAAGATTGCTGTAAATTGGAGGCTGGCTTGGGCTATACAGCTAGTCCCAGATCAGCCTGGGCAGCAGTATGTGACCCTATAAAAATAAACCTAAAAACCCAACCACTATACACAAAAAACTCCAGTGCATGTGCGCGCCCACACCCTCCCCACACACACACTGTGTGACTAAATTTAACCTAGACTTGAGATAGGTATCTGTACTTCAATTATAGTAGTTTCATTTAGATCAATTTATTCTTCATCTTTAAATGGAAATCCAGGTTATCTTAGATGCAACTGGCAATCAGCTGTTTTTTTGTTTGGTCATTTTTCATAATATATATATAGTCATATATATATATTCATATAGATATAATATATATATATCATATATATATTATATTAGATATAAGGTCTCCCTGTAGCCCCAGCTGGTCCTGAACTCATTCGAGTAGACGCAGGCTGACTTTGAACCAGAAGATCCGCCTGCCTCTGCCTGCCACAACGTACTAGCTAGGATAAATGCGTGCACCACATGCCCCTGTGTCAATTATCATTTTTAGGAATTTTTTTTTTTCTAAATTTTTAATTGAGCCTTTGGTACTACGTATAATAAGATCTTAATTAAATTTAGAATTTTATTTTTGTCTTTTGGCTCGTGTCTTCCTATAGCCCTGGCTTGGAACTCACTATGTAGGAAAGGACTGGCCATTGAACCGCACAAGATCTGCCTGCCCTGCGGGCCCACGTGCTGAGATTAAGTGTGGAGCCACCACGCCCTGCACAAACGTGGATTTTTTTGTGCATTTCATACAGTATATCTTAACGTATTAGACCCTCTCCCCTAGCTGCACCTCAGTATATACCGTTGGATGAGTTTCATGACGGAATTCGATGACATAGAAGTGCCATAGGTCCGAATCAATTTTTAATGAAAGCCGCGAGGAAATAAGGAGACGGCAGGTAAAAGGGAGCGACGGGATCGTGGTAAGTCGGAGAATGGGGATGGGAAGCTGAGAGTTTTATGAGTACTTTCATTTTAAGCCTATCGTAATTGTCAAGTCCCTGGTGTACATCCTATAGCGGTCCAGCACGGTACCACGCTTAAAAAGACCAACTCATGGTGGGCCAACCACCTGTGGTACTGAAGTCCTTTATTTAACAGTTGTGCAATTTGGAGGGGGAGCCTCTTTTATTGTTTATTTTATAGTATATCTGGTTTATTGCTCCGACACCTACAGGCCCAGGCCCAGGGCATTGTAGACTTTTTTTCAAACATCTTGGTTGATATCACTTATGTCTTACACAACCATAAAGCTCGCCAAAATTTCATAGTTATACATGGCCCTGATGCCCCTTTGTGAATTTATGTTTTGTCTTTGTTTCTTCAGGTGTATTAGTATCTCTCCAATGGGGAATGGGGCTGTGCACTAGTTGTGAAGAACATGAGTCAGCCATTGCAATATTAACATTTGTATTAAATCAAACGATAGCAAGGTTCTATCAGCTGGGAGATTTTATTCATTTTACCAATTGGTTATATTCAAAAGTTCCAAGTTAGGTACAATAGCACAGATAAGAGGCCTTAAGTTAGGTTGTTCTTCAACATCTATATTCATTTTTTTCCGAAGCCATTTGCTATCCGGGTTTTTACATGCAGCTCTCTGGCATTTTCTTTAGCTTTGATAGTGTTCATTAGGGGCTGGCTGAAGCTGCCTGGCCCTGCACATGGCCGAGGAGGAATACGTCCCTCTTTGCCGTTGCTATACTTAGTGGTTCCCTGGGTCAAGCATGTCCTGGGTACGACTCCTGGCAAAGCCATAACCTGTTGTGTCTTTGTCCATTGACCCTATCTGGCTGCTGTGGGAGGCCCTAGGTGGGCAAAATGCTTCTAACACTAGCATAACTTTTCTCAGAGAAAGGTAGCCTATTTAATCTGGGGGTGGTTCATTATTCAACCCCTGGAAGTGTTCTTATTTTCTGTATGCCTTTTGAAATGTTCTTCAGGCTTTAAGCCTTCTAGAGGCATCTTTAGCCATGGAATTTGGCTCTTAATCAATTTTTCTTTAGGAATTTTGGGCTTGAACAGAATCTTCCACATTGCCTTCCAGTAACTCAAGTGGATTTTTTTCTGTTTTGTCTTTTTTATATGTCTTTTAGGTTGTTCTACTCTTTTTTTTTTTACATATTTTCATGCTTGTTAATCTTTAACCTACAAATGTTTTTGCTCTTCTATTTAAAACTATCCTAGTCCCTATCAAGGCTCAGGCATTAAAGCTCCATACCAATATCAGGGTCCTTGTTCATTTTTTTTCCTTATAGTCTGGTAAGGACATCAGTGGCAAAAGTGCGTTGAATGTGGTTCCAATGTAACTGGAGTTATTATATATTGTAATTCCTTATACCCCACTTTTCCAGAGGTGTCCTGCACCTTCTCTATCACATTGCCAGCCCCTTGTATTTCATGGCGACTATACAACAGGGATAGTGACCAAAGATCTCTGCAATGCCAGTCATAAACAGCCAGTCCAGGTGGTGGTGACTCAGGTTATGTAAGGCCTATTTCTCAAAAGAGGGATGGGTGGGTTATGGATTGTCTCGCTTTTCATGCTTCTGCAGCACTTAAAATAATTCCCACTGCTCCTATGCCTCATAATATCACAAGCCAGGTTCCTGGAGACTCCTTTATTGCTTGTTTGAAAATCTTCCCCAATTCCAACAGATTCTAAGTGCTGAGTATTCTCCTGATTGGCCTTGAGTTTCCTGAACTGAGAGATTGTTAGACTACCATACAGCATGGTTGGAAACATGGATACTAGTTTTCTTTGTATTAAAGGTTTGAACCTGAGGGGCATCTTGCTCTTTTTCTAGGTCACTCCCTTCCTCATAACTTCTGCCTTTTCTCTCATGGGTTCCAAGTTTTGGGTTTCCAGAATGAGCCTTATATTATTGATCTAAGTTGGGCTTTTCCCCTTCTGGGCCCCAAGCTGTAAAAAGTGGCAGACTAACACTCCTACCTCTTTTTCTGCTTTATGAATTTACTGGCAAGGTCAGAGTCAAACACTGATGAGGCCATCGTGGCATCGCCACCTGAGATTTGTGGAGGGCCCACTTAATCCTGGGACAACCATGTGGGAAATACGTGCAGGAAAGAACACCACGTGTAGGTAGAGTTGAGGTTCAAATGCAGGAGAATTTTTCTAACATGTCTCGCTTTAAATATCCTAGGCTCAATTCTCAGGCCGAATGCTAAATATTTTTTCATCACTACACCCACCCCTTGGTTGTGGCCAGGGAGTTACCATTGGCTTAGAATCCAACGCATCTTAACTAAGTTATTTCCCACATATCTCACCCTATTAATTTAATTTGTTAAAGTTTTTCTGAGAGGAGGGGAGGCCCATGGTGTGGAGGATCTAGACAAGAACCCAAGGAACCTAGATTTATTGACTGATAGCCAGCTTGCATCAAGCCTGTTTATGAGTGCTAATCGCCAGTGGGGGGGGCAAGTCAACCTGAAACTTTATTTTCACACTAAGGCAATTAATATCCAAAATAGCCATCAATGAAGTAAGCTGATTGTCAAGCTATAAGCAATGAATGTATGTACATTCTTGTAAAACCAATTAGCAATGTGTCTATGTTCAATATTTTGAACAACCCAATGTTCCCATAGTCCAAATGGAGAAGACTTGTTGCACAAGCATGTGAGCAAATAGATGAGAATGCCACGGTCTATATTGACGTATAATCTCGATGGGATCTCATCCCAAATCTCTCGCAACAAGCCCTTGTATCGATTCGATACCATGCCGCTGGTTGCCACAATGTTGGCTTCCTAGCTTTGTGAAAGGTCAAGGTGCATCAGGGGTGGGGTGAAACGAAAGCAGAGCTGGTGCAGGTTGCTCGGATGGAGATTTCATTTTGGACTCGTAGTCTTCAGTGTTGCCCCTTTCGCATGGATTGGACTACGCTTATCCAAGTACCTGTTTATATACTCCTACTAACAAGCATAAGCAATGTAGGTGTACACAGGGCACTTAAACAGACTGATTAAACATACTAACTATATGGCAACTAAGTTTGTGAGCATAGACACAGATGTTGGATGGATGCTAATCCACAATGTGGTTTTTCTATAAAACAGGACAGTTCTTACGTGGCTAATACACTCCTAACCACTAAGAAGAGTAAGCTTGTGGCATCGCCCTGATGATTATTTCTCCAAGGAGAGAGCTAATAAGCCAATTATATTTGCATATATATATATATATAGATTAGATATATAGATACAACCACACAAACACACACACACACACGCACACACAGTGCCGGCGCTTTCACACAGTATCTTCAGGCATTGAGTGTAGCTGTATACTGACAGGAGGAGTCTTGTTGGTCTTGCGACTCATAAAGACCAATATTATGCTTATTGTCATTAGTGGCCTTGATAACGCCTTCTGGCATTTCAGGGCCAACTGTACATTAGCAATGATGTCTCAAAACATTTTTCATGCTTTACACCAGGTTCTTTGACAACAGGGACTTACCAAATTTCTCCTGCAGAGTATCCCACTTTTTATAGGCAAATGGCCTTTTATAATTATTTGGAGCTTAGATCCCGAGCCAACTCTCCTTGCAGAAAAATCCATGCTGAGATCAGAGCTCTTCTGTAATTAAATATATTTTTTGCTTAGTTACACACTGCTTATAAAGACTAACTATAATATTTGTCCTTTAAATAAGAGAATTATCCTTTCACAATTCTATGTCTATCAGTCAATTAAAGAACATAGTAAGCTGTTTATAAGACATACCACTATAACAGTTAGGCTCTAATTCAGTTAGGGAATGATTTCAATACCATCAGTGTTTTTTTTTCCGACAAAAGGGAGAGAGTAGGAAGTGTTCTCAGAGTCTGGACGGAAACTTCATGAGGGATCCATTAATAAACAGTTATCCCAAACAGATTTCAGAATTGCGCAGTGTCGTGTGACTCATATGAATGCATGTTGGCAACCTGCCTCTATAGCCCAAGTCCCAAAGGCAAAATGAGGAGAGACTCTCCTAAAACCACAGTTTAAAGACTCTGGTGAGTGAGTTACTTAGGCTAGAGTCAGAGCAATGGGTGAAGGGGTTCCTTACAGGATTGTTTGGTTGCTCTCCCCTCCCTCATGTTTTAATACTGGAAGTCCTGGTGGGACCCGGCTAACCTCCACACAGCATGGGCCATTGGGAAAGAGAAACCACCTCCTGGATTCCCTTCTTTTTTTTGTCGTTAGTATATTAAATATAATATTGTATATTGTTGAAGTTGTACACATGAAGTAAGTGTTTAATTGACATTCTTCACTCATCTCGATGTCCCCCTTCCAAGTAATACCCAAGTGTTTCCCCCCAACTCCCTTACATTTTTTGTCTCCTCTTTGATTATTATATACATATACATATTCATTTATAAATACAGCACATAGATACAATGCACTGTGTCCATTGAGTGGGTCTTGTTGTGCTTGTGTTTCTGCCCAGTTGAGATTAGAGAACTCTCAGGGCCTCTGGAGAAAACTGCTTCTTCCTTCTCAGTGTCCACATTTGCCTGTAGCTCTCCATTCTAAAGTGGGAGCCCATGAAATCTCTACTATCCACATTGGCATGTCAACCTAACTGTGCCATTGTGCAGATCTGGTTAGGCTCCGAACTGTGGAGGTTGCCAAGTGAAGCTTCTCTATCCTGTCTGAAGAGCAACAACTAGCAGTAGGTAGGAGATTCTCCTCCCTTCTTCAGGTCCCTCCGTGCTCTCATGTCTCTCATCTCTGGTCTCTCTCTCTCTCTTCTCTCAGTCCTTTCACCCCTCTTCTTCTGCCCTGACCGGTCTGTGATTTTGTTTTATTTTAATTTATGATTTATTTAATTTAATTTGTTTTTTTTTTTTTTTCCAATATGGACTGAAGAGTCTTGTCTTTCCAAGAATCCTCCAGACGTCATTTTTTTGTTCAGTTTAGACATATTCCACTTTTCCCTTCCCCTTTCCCCTTCCCCTCACCCTACCCCACCCCAGATCAATGCATTCTGTCAGAACTGTCGTGTATCTTATCAGTCTTTTTTTTGTAAAAAATTTTAGGAATTCATATTTTTCCCCTTAATTTATATTACTCCAAAAAATGCATATATACNATACTAAAACTGTTTTATATATGTTATAAATATAAATATATGTTATATAATGTTATATATATATGTTATATATAAATATAAATATATATGTTATATATATACAGGTCTCCCTGTAGCCCCAGCTGTCCTGGAACTCATTCTGTAGACCAGGCTGACTTTGAACTCAGAAAGATCCGCCTGCCTCTGCCTCCTAAGTGCTAGGATTAAAGGCGTGAGCCACTGCGCCCAGGTTCAATATATATTTTTATTGAATTTTTTCTAAAATTTTTAATTGAGCCTTTGGTACTACGTATAATAAGATCTTAATTAAATTTAGAATTTTATTTTTGTCTTTTTGAGATAGTGTCTTCCTATAGCCCTGGCTTGGAACTCACTATGTAGGACAGACTGGCCTTGAACTCACAGAGATCTGCCTGCCTCTGCCTCCCAAGTGCTGAGATTAAGGTGTGTACCACCATGCCCTGCACAAACTTGGAATTTTTGTGCATTTCATACAGTATATCTTAATCATATTTAGACCCTCTCCCCTATCTGCACCTCAGTATGATACCGTTGGATTGATTTCATGCATTAATTCATAAATGTTAAGGCCTATCCAGTCAAGTTTGTGTCCCCAAAAGTCCCGTGGTGTGAATCCATCCACTATAGCCTGGTCACCTTATCAGTGACAGTCCCTTAAAAAAGACCAACTCATGGTGGGCCAACCACCTGTGGTACTGAAGTCTTTATTTAACAGTTGTGCAATTTGGAGGGGGAGCCTCTATATTTTATTTTTATAGGATATCGGTTTATGCTCCGACACCTACAGGCCCAGGCCCAGGGCATTGTAGACTTTTTTTCAAACATCTTGGTTGATATCACTTATGTCTTACACAACCATAAAGCTCGCCAAAATTTCATAGTTATACATGGCCCTGATGCCCCTTTGTGAATTTATGTTTTGTCTTTGTTTCTTCAGGTGTACTTGATATTTCTCCAATGGGTCTCACATTAGTAAAACAGTCAAATATTAACATTATGTATTAAATCAAACATAAGCAAGGTCTAGCAGCATGGGAAGATTTTATTCATTTGTACCAATTGTTATTTCAAAAGTTCCATGTTAGGTACAATAGCACAGATAAGAGGCCTTAAGTTAGTTAGTTCTTCAACATCTATATTCATTTTTTTGAAGCCATTTGCTATACCAGGGTTTTTAACATGCAGCCTCTCTGCATTTCTTTAGCTTTGATAGGTTCATTGGGGCTGGCTGAAGCTGCCTGGCCCTGCACATGGCCGAGGAGGAATACGTCCCTCTTTGCCATTGCTATACTTAGTGGTTCCCTGGGTCAAGCATGTCCTGGGTACGACTCCTGGCTATAGCCATACCTGTTGTCTTTTCATTGACCCTATCTGGCTGCTGTGGGAGGCCCTAGGTGGGCAAAATGCTTCTAACACTAGCATAACTTTTCTCAGCAGAAAAAGGTAACCTATTTAATCTGGGGGTGGTGGTAATTATTCACCCTGGGACAGTTTTTATTTTCTGTATTCTTTCCGTGAAATGTTCTTCAGGCTTTAAAGCCTTCTAGAGGCTCGTTAGCCCAGAAATTGGCTTTTTATCAAATTTTTCTTTAGGAATTTGGGCTTGACATAAATCTTTCCACAATTGCCTTCCAGTAACTCAAGTGGATTTCTTTTTCTGTTTTGTCTTTTTTATATGTCTTTTAGGTTGTTCTACTCTTTTACATGCATAATTTACATGCTGGTCTAAGTCATTTAGACCTGACAAAGCCTATCCTACTTTAAAACTATTCTATCCTATCAAGGGGCTCAGGAAACCATTAAAGCTCCATACCAATATCAGGGTCCTTGTTCATTTTTTTTTCCTTATATTTCTGGTAAACACAGACTTATGTGGTCCAATGAACTGGGTATTATATATTTATTTCCTTATACCCCACTTTTTCTCAGAGGTTCCTGCCCTTCTTCTATCACATTCCAGCCCCTTGTATTCATGGGACTATCAACCAGGGATGACCAAAGATCTCTAATGCCTCATACAAGCCAGTCCAGTGTGGTGACTCAGGTTATGTAACCTATTTCTCAAAGAGGGATGGGTGGTTATATTGCTCAGCTTTTTTGCTTCTGCAGCACTTAAAATAATTCCATCTGCTCCTATGCCTCATAATATCACAAGCCAGGTTCCTGGAGACTCCTTTATTGCTTGTTTGAAAATCTTCCCCAGTTCCAACAGATTCAGTGCTGAGTATTCTCTGATTGCCTTAGTTTCCTGAACTGAGATATTGTTAAGACTACCATCAGCATGTTGAAACATGGATATTTCATTTCTTTGTATTAAAGGTTGAACCTGAGGGGCATCTTGCTCTTTTTCTAGGTCACTCCCTTCCTCATCACTATCTGCTTTCTCTCATGGGTTCCAAGTTTTGGGTTTCCAGAATGAGCCTTATATTATTGATCTAAGTTGGGCTTTTCCCCTTCTGGGCCCCAAGCTGTAAAAAGTGGCAGACTAACACTCCTACCTCTTTTTCTGCTTTATGCAATTTACTGGCAAGGTCAGAGTCAAACACTGATGAGGCCATCTGTGGCATCGCCACCGAGATTTGTGGTGGGCCCACTTAATCCTGGGACGACCCATGTGGAAAATACGTGCAGGAAAGCACACCACGTGTAGGAAAGTTGAGGTTCAAATGCAGAGAGAGATTTTATTCTAACATGTCTGCTTAAATATCCATCATGACTCAATTCTCAAGGCCGAATGCTAAATCTTTTCATCACTACACCCCACCCCATGGGTGTGGCCAGGGAGGTACCATTGGCTTAGAATCCAACCCATTTTAACTAAGTTTTCCCATATCTCACCCTATTAATTTAATTTTTAAAATTTTTCTGAGAGGCAGGGTAGCCCATGGGTGAGGCTAACAACCCAAAGGAACCTTAGATTTGAATAGCCAGCTGCTCAAGCCTGTTTTGAGTGCTAAGCAGTGGGGGGCAGGTCAGACCTGAAACTTTATTTTCACACTAAGGCTAATTAATATCCAAAAATCCCAATCATGAAGTAAGCTGATTGTCAAGCATAAGCAATGAATGTAACATTCATGTAAAACCAATTAGCAAGTGTCTATGTTCATATTTTGAACAACCCAATGTTCCCATAGTCAAATTGGAGAAGCTTGTATGCACAAGCATGTTGATCAAATAAGAGTCCAGTCTATATTGCTATAATCTCATGATTCATCCCAATCTCTCCACAGCCCTTACATTCTACCATGCCTCCTTTTCCACAATTTGTTTCCTAGGCTTTGGGAAAGGGGCATAAGTGGGTGAGAAGCAAAGCAGTCTATTTTCTCTGGAGATTTCATTTTGGACTCTAGTCTGTTCAGGTTGTTCCCCTTCATGGATTGACAGCTTATCCAAGGTACCTTTTTAATCCTACTAACAAAGCATAAGCAATTAGGTGTACAGGCACTTAAACAGACATTTAAACAGTACTAACTATTATGGCAAGCTAAGGTGTGAGCATAGACACAGATGTTTGGATGGTATGCTAATCCACAAACTGTGGTTTCTCTATAAAACATGACAAGTTCTTACTGTGGCTAATAACATCTCCTAACCACTAGAAGATGTAAGCTTGTGGCATCAGCCATGAATTATTTCTACAAGGAGAGAGCTAATAGCCAATTATAATAAGATATATTATATATAATATATATAGATAGACACACACACACACACACACACACACACATGCCTGCGACTTTCACACAGTATCTCCAGGCAGTTGAGGTGTAGCTGATACTGACAGAGGAGTCTTGCTTGACTCAAAGAGACCAATATTTTGCTTTATTGCATTAGTGGCCTTTGATAACGCTATCTGGCATTTCAGAGGCCAACTGTACATTAGCAAGTGATGACTCAAAACATTTTTTCATGCTTACACCAGGTCTTTGACAACAGGGACTTACCACATTTCTCCTTGCAGATATCCCATTTTTATAGGCAAATGGCCTTTATAATTTTTGGAGCTTAGATCCCCTAGCCAACATCTCCTTGGCAGAATAATCCATTGCTGATATCAGAGCTCTTCTGTATTAATATATTTTGCTTAGTTACACATCTTATAAAGACTTTACTATAATATTTGTCTTTAAATAGAGAATTATCCTTTCACAATTCCTATGTCTATCAGTCAATTAAAGAACATAGTTATAGCTGTTTTATAAGAAATTACCACTATAACAGTTGGCTCTAATTTACAGTTAGGGAATGATTTCAATACTATCATGTTTTTCTTTTTCCTATAAAAGGGAAGAGGTAGGAATGTTTCTCAGCATCTGGAAGGTAAACTTCATTAGGGCCCATTATAAACAGTTATCCCAAACAGATTTCAGAGACATGCTCAGTGTCTGTGACTCATATGCATGCATGTGGCAACCTGCCTCTAATGCCCACAGTCCCAAAGGCAAAATGAGGAGAGACTCTCCTAAAACCACAGTTTATAAGACTCTGGTGAGTTTACTTAGGCTAGAGTACAGAGCAAATGGGTGAGGGGTTCACTTACAGGATTGTTGGTACTCTCCCTCCCTCATGTTTATCCTGGAGTCCTGGTGGGACCCCTGACACCTCCACACAGCATGGCCATTGGGGAAGAGAACCACCTCCTTGCATTCCCTTCTTTTTTTGTCTGTTATTTATTAAATATAATATTTATTTTTGAGATTTTACACATGAGTAGTGTATTTACATTACTTTCACTCATCCTAGTCCCCTTCCAAGTAATCCCAAGTTCCCCCCAACTCCCTTACAATTATTTGTCCTCCTCTTTGATTATTATTACATATACACATATTCATTTATAAATACACACATATATACAATGCACTTAGTCCATTGAGTGGTGCTTGTGTGTGCTTGTGTTTACTGCCCAGTTGAGATTAGAGAACTTCTCAGGCCTCTGGAGAAAACTGCTTCTTCCTTCTTCAGTGTCCATCAGTTGCCTGTAGCTCTCCATTCTAAAGTGGGAGCCCATGAAATCTCTACTATCCACATTGGCATGTCAACTAACTTTGCCATTGTGCAGATCTGGTTAGGCTCCGATACTGTGGAGGTGCCACAGTGAAGCTTCTCTATCCTGTCTAGAATGCAACAACTAGCAGTAGGTGAATTCTCTCTCCCTCTCTCTCTCTGTCTCTCTCTCTGTCTCTCTCTCTCTCTTTCTCTCAGTCTTTCTACCCGCTCTTCTTCTGCCCTGACCTGTCTGTATTTGTTTATTTTATTTATTTATTTATTTATTTATTTATTTATTTATTATAATATAATGATTTGATCAATGCTTTGCACATATCAGACATCATTTATCAGTTCAGTTTAGACATATTCCACTTTCCCTTCCCCTTTCCCTTCCCCTCACCCCACCCCAGATCATGCATTCTGTCATAACTGTCTTGTATCTTTCAGTCTTTTTTTGTATGTTTAGGAATTCATATTTTCCTCCTTTAATTTTATATTACTCCAAAATATGAATATATACTTTCAACCCATATGCAGTAATTACAGAGTCTGAAAATAAGTGGTGGGTTGATTCTAGAGCCAATTAAGAGATTTACATTATAACAACATAGTTGCTTTCAGATAAACAGAAATATAACAATAATATTGTTCAGCTTGCCTTCCAACTGGGGATTTGATGTTAGCATCCACAAATGAGGGAAACCATTCACCATTTGTTATTCTGTGACTATGTTACTTCATTTAGCATAGTGGGTTCGAATACCATATATTTACTGCAAAGTTCATGATGTCATCTTTCTTTACTCCTGAGTAGTACTCCATTGTGTAGATGTACCACATTTTTGCCATCCACTTGTCAGTTGAGGGGCATTTGGGTTGGTTCCAGCTCTTCACTATTGTGACAAGAGCTTCAGTAAACATGGGTGTTGTGGTGCTTTGAATGAGTGTCCCCCATAGGCTTTAAGTTTTCAGGTATTTTATCTCCAGTTGGTGGCACTGTTCTTGGAGATCTTAGAAGGTGTGGCTGTGCTGGAGGAAGTATGTCACTGGAGGCAGGCTTAGTGAGTGTAACAAGCCTCGAGGTCTCCAGTCTCTCTCTCTCTCTGCTTCCTGTGATCATTGTGAGATGTGACACTCGGCTTGCTGCTCCAGCCCTGGCCACCATGCTTCCCACCACAATGGACTCTGATTCCCTGAAACCGTCAATTGTAAGCTCAAATAAACTCTTCCTTTTATAAGTTCCCTTGCTCATGGTGGTTTATCACAGCAACAGAAAAGTGACTAATACAGTTATTTGGTACCAGAGAGTGGGCTGCTGGCTGTGAAGAACCTGACCATGTGGATGTTTGGAGAAATGTGGAAGACCTTGGAACTTTGGGCTAGAAAAGCTGTTGACTACTGTAAGCAGAGCTTAAGGGGCCATTCTAGTAGAAGCCTGTAAGAAAGCATTGCTGTAAAAAAATGTAATTCCAGAGGAAAATAAAGACTTAGACAGCAACTGTGATATTTTGATAAAGAGTCTGGCAGCAGTTTGCTCACAGCCCAAATGCTTGCCTGATGCTAAGTTGAAAAGCAATGGACTAATGTCTTTGGCGGAGGATATTTCAAGACAGCCTAATGTAGAAATGGTGGTGTGGCTATTGATGGTGAATATTGTGCAGATCTACAGTGAAGAAGAGCAGGTGGGGTAGAAAGAAATGCAGAATGTACAGTTTGAAACTGCAAACTGCACTAGGAAGATTAAAGGTGGGGCCAAGGCATGTGAGGGAGAGGTTCCTTTTGATAAGGAGACTAAAGTGATATGCCTAGCTATTTACAAGTAAACAATGGGAAAGGTGAGATTAAAGTGATTAAGGAGAGGCCTCCAGATTTACAAGTAAACAACAGAATCAGTACTTTCAGGGCAAGACCACACCCAGCTAAGCCTCCAGTTTCTGAAAGAAAAATACTGAAAGTGTTTTCTACTCCAGCAAGTCCAGGGCAGAGAAAATATGCAAATGTGGTTAAAGTAGGAGAGAGTCCATCCTGAACTTGCAGCCAAACTCAGCGATTTCATTCTCGTGGTGCTGGCTTTAGAGGCATGAAGTTTGCAAGAGTGAAGGGGTCATTAGTTCTTTTTCCGTGGTTTCAGAGAGTCACATAGGCCAGAGAGAGTGCAGCAGGGGCGGCCCTGAATAAAGAATGCCCTGATAGGCCATTTCATGAAGCTGTGAATGTGAAGCCTGGTTGGCAGCAGAGACCCCAAGAAGACATTCGAGATGTCAGAGCTGTGAGATATTTGCCAAGCAGAGCTGCATACAGGGAGTGGTACCAGCCTAAGAAAGTGATGTATGTTGCAATCAAAGCTGGAAGAGCTGAGCCATCTAAGCCCTTTGGAAGTCATGTCCCAGAAGTCTCACATGGAGCTACTGGACTTGGTGTTTGCCCTGCTGGTTTTCAGTCTTGTTTTGGTCCAGTATTTCCTCACTATGCCTCTATTCCTCCCTTTTGGAATGGTAATATGTATTCAGTTCCACTGTATGTTGGGAGTATGTAATTTGCCTTTTGATTTTACAGGAGCTTACAGTTAAGAGATTGGCCTGTGTCTCAGAAGAGATTTTGAACGACAGACTTTTTAATAGAATTGAGACTGGTAAAGACTATGGGGTCTTTTAAGGTTGGACTAAATGCATTTTGCATTTTATATGGTCAGGAGCCTATGGGGGCCAGGGAGTGGAATGTGGTGGTTTGAATGATAGTTTCCCCCACAGGCTTAAATATTCAGACATTTTGTCTCCAGTTGGTGGCACTGTTCTTGGAGATCGTAGAAGGTGTGGCTGTGCTGGAGGAAGTATGTCACTGGGGGCAGGCTTAGTGAGTTTAACAAGCCTTGAGGTCTCCAGTCTCTCTCTCTACTTCCTGTGCTCATTGCGAGATGTGACCCTTGGCTTGCTGCTCCAGCCCCAACCACCATGCTTCCCACCACAATGGACTCTGATTCCCTGAAACTGTCAATTGTAAGCTCAAATAAACTCTTCTTTTTATAAGTTCCCTTGCTCACAGTGGTTTATCACAGCAACAGTAAATTGACTAATACAGGTGTCAAATCTACAGGTGTAGATTTGAATTAGGATGAATTTTGTGGGTATACACCCAGGAGTGGTATGACTGGGTCAGGTGATAGGCTCATTTTTAGTCTTTTAAGCATTCTCCACACTGCTTTCCATAATGGTTGTACAAGTTTACATGCACACCACCAGTGGAAGAGTGTTCCCCCTTCTTCACAACCTCTCCAGTATTTGGTGTCTTTTGTTTTCTTAATCTTAGCCAGGTGTACTGGAGTGAGATGATATCTGAGTGATTTTAATTTGCATTTCCTTAATTATTAATGATGTTGAACACTTTTTAAGATGTTTCTCATACATCTTTAATTCCTCACTGGTGAAGTGTCTCTGTTCAGCTCTTTACTCCATCTTCTGAGTAGGTCATTTGTTTTCTTCTTTGTTTTTTGAGTAGTCTATATATTCTGGATGTTAATGCTCTCTCAGATGTATCACTGGTGAAGATTTCCCTCTTACTCTTTGGGTTTTCTCTTCACTTCCTTGATTGTTTCTTTCTTTCTTTTACAGAAGCTTTTGAGTTTGATGAGGTCCCATTTGTCAACTGTTGACCTTATTTCCTGCACAGCTGTTTTCTGATTTAGAAAGTCTTTTCCTAAGCCTATGTCTTGTAGGTTGTTGCCAACTCTTTCTTCTATCACCTTCAGGGTTTCAGGATTCATGTAGAGAACTTTGATCCACTTGGAGTTGATTTTTGTAGAAGGTAAGAGGTATGGGTTTAGTTTTGCTCTTCTACAAAAGGTGATGCAGTTTTGCCAGCAACATTTGCTGAAGATGCTATCCTTCCTCCTTTGAGTTTTTTGCCCCTTAGTTGAATATGAGGTGGCTTAAATTGTATGAGCTCAAGGTTGGATCTTCAATTTTGTTCCATTGGTCAACAGGTCTTTTTTTTTTTGTGCCCATACCAGGCTATCTTTATGACTATGGCTCAATAACATAGTTTGAAGTCTGGTAGAGCAATCAACCCTGTATTGCATTTTTAAATTAGGGTTGCTTTAACTATTTGGGTTCTTTTGTTTTTCCATATGAATTTAAGGATTTTTTTCCCAAGTCTGTGAAGAAGCTCATGGGGATTTTTATTGGGATTGAATCTGTATATCAATTTGGGTAAAATGGACATTTTTACTATATTAATTTTCCAATCCATGAGTATGGGAGGTCCTTCCATCTTTTGATGTCATTTTCAATCTCCTTCTCCAGCGGTTTATAATTTTTGTTGTAGAGCTCTTTGGTATCTTTGATTAGGTTTGATCCCGGGTATTTTATTATTTTTGAGGCTATTGTGAGTGGGAAAGACTTCTTTTATTCCTTCTCCACTTGTTTATTGTTGGTATAAAGAAAGGTTACTGACTTTTTCTAAGTTAACTTTGTATCCTTCCACTTTACTGAAATTCTTAATCATACCTAGAGGTTTTCTGGTGGAGTTTTTAGCATCCCTTAGGTAAACTATCATATCATCCGCAAAAAGGGATAGCTTAACTTCCTCTTTTCTGATTAGTACTCATTTAATGTCCTTCCTTTGTCTTTTTGCCCTAGCAAATGTTTCAAGCACTATGTTGAAGAGGAGTGGTGATAAGGGGCAGCCTTGCTGGGTTCCAACCTTTAAGGGAAATGGTTCCAAATTTTCTCCATTTAGGATGATGTTGGCAGTGGGTTTGCTATATATGGCTTTGATCATGTTGAAGAATGTTCCCTTCAGCCTGATTCCCTCTAGGACTTTAAACATGTAGGGATGCTGGATCTTGTCAAAGGCTTTTTCTGCATCAATTGAGATGATCCTGTTGTTTTTATCTTCCAGTCCATTTGTGTAGTTTATGATATTTATTGATTTGCATATGGTGAATCATCCCTACATCTCTGGTATCCAAGCTTTGTTGGATCCCAGGATTTCAGATATTCATCAATTTCTCTTAAGTTTTCAAATTTAATGGAGTATAGGTTTTTGAAGTATTCCTGTATGATTGTCTGTATCTTTTCTTTGTCTGTTTTGATGTTTCCCCTTTCATCATTAATATTATTGATTTGGAGTTGCTCTTTCTTTCTTTTGGTTAACTGGGCTAGAAATCTGTCTATTTTATCTTTTCAAAGAACCATATTTTGGATTCATTGATTCTATGTATTGTTTTGTTTCTATTTCATTGATTTCTGGTCTGATTTTTGTTATTTCTTCTTGTCTGTTGGATTTAGGGTTCATTTGTTGTTGTCTCTTATGTGTTTGTAGCTGCAGTATTAGATCGTTTTCTTTCTTTCTTTTTTATTTATTATTAATTTTTTTTGATATGGGCACTCGGCTATAAGTTTCCCTCTCAAAATTGGTTTTTTAAATTTTATTTATTTTTTATGTGTATGGATGTACTGTCTTCATGTAGGTTTTGTGCACCCATGTCCTGCAATGCCAGGAGGTCAGAAGAAGGCGTCAGATTCCCCTGGAATTGGAGGTACAGATGGTTCTCCATTGCCATGTGGGTGCTGGGGATTGAACCCGGGTCCTCTGCAAGAGCAGTCGGTGCTCTTAACCACTAGGCCATCTCTCCCACCACCCCTCAAGATTGCTTTTAAAGTATCCCACAAGTTTTGTTGTGTTGAATTGTCTTTTTTGTTCAGTTCCATGAATACTTTTATTTCACTCTTTATTTCTTCCCAGACCCACTCATTATTTAGGATTGTGTTGTTTAGTCTCCATGTGTTCTTGTAGCTAGTTGGGCTTATTCTGGAGTTCATATTGAGCTTTATTGCACTATGTCTGATAGATTGCATGGAATAATTTCAATCTTTTTGTATTTGTTGAGATTTCTTTTGTGTCCCAGTATGTGGTTGATTTTGGAGAATGTTCGTGCTGAGAGGTGAGTAGAAAGTATATTCTTTGGTGTTTGGGTGGAATATTCTGTAGATGTCTGTGAGGTCCTTTTGTTGTATTGTATCATTCAGTTCTGAAGTCTCTCTGTTTATTTTTTGTCCTGTTGATCTTTCCAAGGGCCTCACTTGGTGCACGCTGGTGTTGTGCTGTCTGTGTGTCTAGCCACATTCCCTTCTTATATGGCCTTAGCTCCTCTCCCTTATTCATCCTTTGTGTGCAGGTAAGTTTAAGGGGTGGCTGGATGCCTGGATCCTCCTTTTTCCTCGGGTCCATAGAAGAATTTTTATCTTGGGTAGGCATTTGTTGTCTAAGTACTTCTTTTAGAAGACCATCCACACCACAGGTGCCATGAGAAAATATCTTACATTGGGTGGGTTAAACAATTTAAATTTATTGGACACAGTATTGGAAGCTGATATGTCCAAGGTCAAGATCTGGCTATGTCAGTCTCTCATGAACAGTCTCCCTGAGTTGCACATGGCCCCTTTTCAGGGATTACTAACAAGGTTTATAGAGAATGAATCTTCTTTTCATAAGGATCAGGACGCCACTCTTAGGACCCATTTAATTTTCATTACTTCTTTACTCAAATACAGTCCTACTGATGGTTAGGACTTTAAGATATATATCTGAAAGGGTTTACTGCAATTCATGGCAAATATTAATGTTCAGTTCTCTATTAAGGATTTTACCACTTATAGATAGTTGGTCTTCCTCCACTAGAAATTGATAAACAAGACTGAATTCTTTGATTTTAGCAAGACAAGAAAGCAATTCTTTTTTAAAAAAGGATTTTATTACTTTGGTTTTATGTGTATGTGTGTATTGTCTGCATGAATAAAAGTGCACCTGTGTTGTGAAATGCCTGCAGAGGTCAGAAAGGGGTTTAGGATCCTCTAGAACCACCATGTGGGTGCTGGGAAACAAACCCAGGTCCACTGCAAGGGCATCCAGTACTCTTAACTGCTGAGCCATTTCTCCAGCCCCCACAGTTTTAGAGCAGATTTTAGAGCTAAGTGATGAGCAAATCTTTTCCAACCATTTAAAAGTGAATATTTGTTATAATTCTTCTTTAAAGTTCTTTGCTTTTGACAAATCGAATTCACTTTTGCATAGATTTCTCTATGTAATTTCTATCATTGCAGGGAGGTCATTTTGGTCTCTTTTCTAGCTTTTCAATTATGTTCAACCCACAAATACTTCTATTCCTATGTAAATTTCTCTCAATGCCCAATTTCAGTCATCATTAAAAATATTTAAATACAGTATGCCTACAGAAACGTGCACACATCTTAAAAGCACAGTTAATGAATTGTCAAAAATTGAACGAATCTGTGTTAATATCAGTTAAGTACAAGTATAGAATATAACTGGTTCCTGGAGAAAACCACTATGCCCCATCAAATTCCTCATCCTATTTCTTCTATTTAGGACTCATTACCTTGACTGTTAATATTGTTGAACAGTTGCTTGATTGACTTTTACTGTTTTCTCAATGTAGTTATCAATATATATTCTATTATACTTGGATTATTTCAATCATCTATATTTACCTATCATCTATATCTATGTATCTGTGTATCTATCTATCTATCATCTATTATCTATCATCTATTTATCTATCTATCTATCTGTCTGTCTATCTATCTATCTATCTATCTATCATCCCTTTACTATCTACACTGTATACATGTATGATATATATATATAGATATATATTAGATATATATATTCTTTATGTGGATTCTGGGGATTAAAATTAGGGCTCCAGGCTTGTGCAGTAAGCATTGTTTCTGGCTGAGCCATCTGAACAAACCTTGGTCAATTCTTAGGAGATTGTTCCTTGCCTTCTCTACTGTTGCACATAATTTATTTAGCTATTATACAGTGGTGCATGTTGAGGTACTTAGCAACTTGAGACAGTAATAAATAACAGTTCTTGAACATTAATTTTCAGTCCTCTTCATACAATTTTTTGTGTGTCTTATGAGGTTTTTATCTGTGCATACAATCATATTAAGCCCATATATTAAAGAAAAGCATGAAGGGATGCTGGGTTTTGTCAAAGGCTTTTTCTGCATCAATTGAGATGATCATGTGGTTTTTGTCTTTCAGTCCATTTATGTTTATTTATGATATTTAATGATTTTCTTATGTTGAACTATCCCTGCATCTCTGGTATGAATCCAACGTCGTCATGATGGATGATCTTTTTGATGTGGGTCTGTATGTGCTTTGCAAGTATTCTGTTGAGAATTTTTGCATCTGAGTTCGTTAATGAGATGGGTCTATAGTTCTTTTTGGTTGTATCTTTGTCTGGTTTTTGTATTTGAGTGATGTTGGCTTCATATAAGGAATTTGGGAGATTTCCATCTGCTTGTATTCTTCTGAACAATTTGAGTAATAATGGTCTTTTTGAAAATGTTTTATAGAATTCTGCTGTGAAACCTTCTGGGCCTGGGCTTTTTTAGTTGGGAGATTTCTTATCTTCATTTTTTTCATTTATTATGGGTCTCTTTAAGCTGTTGATGATGATCTCTTCTTGGTTAAGCTTTGGTGATTCCCAGGATTTCAGATATTCATCCATTTCTCCTAGGTTTTCAAACTTGGTAGAGTATAAGTTTTTGAAGTATTCCCATATGATTGTCTGGATCTTTTCAATGTCTGTTGTGATATTACCCCTTTCATCATGGATTCTATTGATTTGGAGTTGCTCTTTCTTTCTTTTGGTTAACTGGGCTAGAGGTCTGTCTATCTTGCTTATTCTCTCAAAGAACCAACTTTGGATTCATTGATTTTTGTATTGTTGTTTTTGTTTCTATTTCATTGATTTCTGCTCTGATTTTTGCTATTTCTTCCTGTATGTTGCATTTAGGGTTCATTTTTTGTTGTCTCTCAAGTGTTTTTAGCTGCAGTGTTAGATCATTCACTTGTGCTCTTTCTGCTTTTCTAATGTAGTCTAAAGTATCCCATAGGTTTTGTTGTGTTGTATTATCATTGTCATTCAGTTCCAGGAATGCTTTTATTTCTTTCTTTATTTCTTCTTTGACCCATTCATTATTCAGGAGTGTGTTGTTTAGTCTCCATGTGTTCTTGTAGATAGTAGGGCTTATCCTGGTTTTGATATTTCACTGTGATCTGATAGAATTCATGAAATTTTTCAATCTTTTTGTACTTGAGGTTTTTTATGTATCCTAATATGTGGTTGATTTTGGAGAATGTTCCGTGGGGTGCTGAGTAGAAAATGTATTCTCTGGTATTTGGGTGGAATATTTGGTAGATGTCTGTGTGGTCCATTTGCTGTATTGTATCATTCAGTTCAGATGTCTCTCTGTTTATTCTTTGTCTGGTTGACCTGTCCAAAGGGCTCAGTGTAGTATTGGAGTCCCCAACCTTGAATGTGTTGGGTTAATCTGTCCCTTGAAGTCCTGGAGAATTGTCTTTATAAAGTTTGATGCAGCAGAGTTTGGTATATATATATTCATGATTGTGAAATCTTCATGGTCAATTGTTCCTTTGATAAAGATGTAATCACCCTCTTTGTGTCTTCTGATTTTTTTACTTTGAAGTCTATTTTGTCTGATATTAAAATAGCAACACCTGCTTTTTTGGTACCATTTCCTTGGAATATTTTTTCCATCCCTTTACTTTAAGTTGGTGCCTCTCCTTGAGAGTGAAATGGGTTTCTTGGAGACAGCATATAGATGGGTTTTGTTTCTGAATCCAATCTCCCAGTCTATGTTTTTTGATTGGGCAGTTTGGTCCACTAATATTTAAGGTTATAACTGAAATATATGTGTTGCTTCCTTTCACCTTATTATCCATTTGCATTTTTGGTCTAGGTTTCTACTTCTGCAGTTATGCTTTTATTAATTTCTCTTTCTAGGTGCCTGGGGATAGTTGCCCCTCTCTTCTGTCCTTTGAATTGCTTCAAGTATTTTCTGAAGGATTTGTTTTCTGGACATCATCTTGTTTGTGTCATGGAAGATTTTTCTCTCATTCCACTACAATTGACATTTTTGCTGGGTATAATAACCTGGGTTGTCATCTATAGTCCTTTAACACTGGAAATGCTTTTCTCCATGTTCTTCTTGCTTTCACAGTTTGCACTGAAAAGTCAGCTGTAATTCTGATGGGTTTCCCCTTACGTGTAACTTGTTGTTTTTCTCTTGTGGCTTTCAGAATTTTGTCTTTGTTTTGGTTGGCTAGGGTTTTAACTATGGAATCGTCTGGGGAGCTTCTTTTCTGATGTTGTTTGTTTGGAGTTCTATGTGCTTCTTTTATTTGCATGGGTTTGTCTTCTTTTAGTTTGGGGAAATTTTTATGTATTATTCTATTGAAGATCTGATCAATACCATTCTCTAGGGATTCTTAGTCCTCTATTCTTATAATGCAGAGGTTTGATCTTTTCATAGTGTTCCACAGTTTCTGGTTGTTACACTTTTGTATATTTTTATTTTTTTATAATCTTTACTTGAACTTTTTAGTTGTTCTGTGTTATCTGTCAGGATTGACATTTTTTGTTCTACTTCCTCCATTCTACTTCTGGGGCTTTTTCCACTTCTTTCCTCTTGATTGGATGAGTGTCCGATTTCCTTTTTTCATTTTTTCCTGTGATTTCTTTAGTATTTCCACTTCATTTTGGAGCTTCTCTATCTCTTCCTGTAGTTGCTTACTTTGTTAGTTGGTTTCTTTTTTCAATGTTTCAACTTCCTTCTGGAGTTTGTCATTCTCTCCCTCTAGTTCTTTCTGGAGTTTGTCATTCTCTCCTTTTAGTTCTTTACGAAGTTTGTCATTCTCTCCCTTTAGGTCCTTCTTGAGTTTTTTGTTCTCTCTTCTTAGTTCTCTGATTTGTTCATTATATTCCTTGATTTCTTTGAATATGTCTGCAATTTTTCCTCTAAGATCTTTGTCCTGGTTCACCCCCAGGTGGATCCCACTGTAAGAATCTCCCATAGGGTTGGTAGAGCTTGGTGTTAATTATCCTGCTCCTTTCCCCTGTTGTCCCTTCATCATATCCCTGGCATGTGAGTTTCCCTTTTGCCTGTATTCTTATGTAGATCCCAAATGCCTCTTCAATGTGTTGAAGGCTTGCTTTGCTTGCCTTCTTCAGATCTTTTTTTTTTCTCTTCATTTATGGACTGTTGACTTGTCTAGGTTTCAGGCTTTTAATTTTTTTTATATATTGGAAGTCTAATTCACTCTTCCCTTTCTGTTCTGAAGGTTCTCCAAAAAATCCAAGGACACTCTGTCAGCAATTCCAGTTGGCGGGTTGGGGGAGGGGTGTGGGGATGGGGGTTGATATGCCTCTCTTAGCCTGCCTGGTACTCTGTGTTTCAGGTGTTCCTGGGAAATCCCTGATTTCAGTTCTGTGCACTCAAGTCTCACAGTGGCAACAGGCCCACCTTTTATGCCAGCTAGCAGGGCAACTCTACACCCACAGCCACACAAGATAATAATTCAATTATCCAACAAACCTATGAAACAATTATCCAACAACCCAGTGATAGGATTATCCAACAATCTGCCTGGCTCCTACCTGTGCTTCAGGTGGTCCCAGGAAATCCCTGCACTCCTCCTTGTTTCTTTTGCTGTACAGAAGCTCTTAATTTAATAAGGTTCCACTTGTCAATTGTTGATCTTATTTTTTGTGATGCTGCTGTCTGATTTAAAAAGTCTTTTCTTATGCATGAATCTTGTAGGTTACTGCCAGTGTTTTCTTCTATCATTTTCAGATTTTAAGTTTTCACATTGAGGTCTTTGATCCATTTGGAGTTGATATTTGTATAGAGTGAGAGGTAGGGGTTTAATTTTATTCTTCTATAAGTGGTGATCAGTTTTGGCAGCACTGTTTACTGAAGATGCTGTCTTTCCTCCATTGAGTCTTCTTGGAGATTTTAATTGGAATTATATTGAATCTCTATATTACTTTGGGCAGGATGGTCAATTTTTGCAATCCATGCAAATGGGAGGTCCTTCAATCTTCTGACATCTTCTTCAATCTCCTACAGGGATTTAATTATTTCATTGTAGAGATTTTTAGTGTCTTTAGCCAGGTTTGTTCCTAGATATTTTATTTTATTGGAGCCTATTGTGAATGGGAACGTATGTTTGTATTCCCTCTCCAGTTGCTTATTATTGGTATAAAGAAAGGCTACTGATTTTTCTAGATTAATTTTTATCCCACTTTTCCTTTAATCCCAGCACTTGGGAGGCAGAGGCAGGTGGATCTCTGTGAGTTCAAGGCCAGCCTTGTCTGCAGAGCAAGCTCCCAAAAAGCAAGACTATGAAGGAACATTGCTTTCTTGCTTGCACATCTGGTCAGTGCTCAGCATGGTTTCTAATACAACCCAGCGTGACCTGCTTAGGGGTAGCATCATCCACAGTTGGCTAAGTGCTCCCATATCACCTAACAATCAAGAAAATGCCTCACAGACATACTTGCTGGCAAATATCATGGAGAAAATTCCTCATTTGAGGCTTTTTTTTCCCCCAGATGTGTCATGTTGACCACCAAAGCCAACCATGACAGTAATCAGGGGGAAGGGATGGGTGATGGTGATGATGGGCAAGTATAAGTAACTTACAATGATATATAAACATGTAAATATCATGAAGAAACTCATTTTAATACTAAGGAAAATAATGATGAGAGAAAATATACCAAGTTCATTAAATTTCTAGACAAACAATTCTTCAAATATTTACTGCATTAGGTTGAACAGATCCAGTCTTTTCAAGAATCCCTGAAATCCAAATTTTCTCCTTGTGTTACATTAGTCCTTTTGGATCCTACAGCCAGTTTCCAGTCTCAATACCTGGTCTAGATCAGGTAGAAGCCTTTAGAGAAAAAACAATGCCATGCCGTGTTTTCATCCCCATGTTTTCTCTCCCTCAGTGTTCCTGTTTTTTTGTGTTATGATTTCACAGTTCCTTTCCATAAAGGAAAAGGTTGTTGATCTCTCAACAACCTTTTCTGCCAGTGGTGGAAATTAACTAACACCATTTTCACCTTTGCATAAAGCAGTGTTTGTTGCAACCCTGTACATTGCAAAGGATTTTGCTTTGCATTCTCAGAAGTTAATTAATATCTTCTACTAGAAAAGAAAGTTACATAGGACTATCATCCTTAGTAGCACAAACGCTTTGTTATTTCAGGGATTTCTTTGTCTTACCCTATCTCTCCTATTAATATGACTTATGCCACCCACATCAAAGACAGAAAGAACTCTGTGCAGCTTGTTGTTTTTGTTACTAATAGAGTAGAAATTTTATTGTCTATTTTAATAGTTTAGTCGTAAGTACAATCAATGGTAGGAGTCAAGCCATAGCGTTTCTTTTCAAATGTTGAATGCATTTAGCATTTTATTTCTTCTATTTTATTTATTTATTTATTTTTGAGTGCTAAGATTTGTATCTAGGGCCTGGGGATAATCTGATTAGAGAAAGTAAGATTCATCATTTTCTCACCTGAACATGTGAGTGAAATGTTATTTTAAGAAACATTTCCTTAAATATATGGAAGATTCTACATTAAGTTTTAAACTCTATTTCAAAATCCAAATTCATAAAGCATGTCATTACTGAAGGAAGAACCGTCAGTCTTTCTGTGCCTGTCTCTCTCCTCGTCCTGTTTTTCTTCCTCCTCTTTCTTCTTCAGTTTTGGAGATCAGTGCAGGGCATTGTGCATGCTGGACATGTGCTGTGTGAGCTGCTGAACTACATCCCTGAACTGGAAATAGTGTTTTGGGTGGGTTAATTAATAATCTTATATAACTATGTTAGACTAACTTTGGCGGATATAAGCTGTTGTCTGTATGTCTGTACTAAATAGGAATTCATAACATTTTGTGAGCCTCTGAGAATAATGTACTGTGAAAGTACATGAGAAGAATGAATATAAGCCAGTAGTCTGAGCAGAATTTACTTTGTTAATGCCCTACATATATATTGACAGGAACACTATAATGCAATCAAATAAAAGAAAATGATTTCAAACCTACTCACAATTCAATTCATTTGTTATTTTAAAATCTTCAAATCACAATTCAGATGCATTGACAGGCTTAGGGATAAAATTATGGTGTTCTATCATTTCTTTGAGAACAGAAGAAAATTCTAAAACATGACAGCTTTTAAATGACATAGTATCCCACTTAAGCTTAGGTTTGGATATGTTAAGTCAGTTATTAAAGCTTGATTTATGATAAGTATGCCTCCCTACAACCCAAATTATATTGTGCTTCAGGTTCCTTTCTCCTGTTAAATTGGAGTTGAAATTTCTTATGGGATATGAAAAAGAGGAAGGAAGAGAAACCAAGGCTGGGGTAGCACAGCCTGACAGGGCACCTAGCTGAGCTTCTTGCAGGATTGCTGCTCAGTCAGATTTGCAATATGAAGTTACTCCAAGTTCAAATCATAGAAATCTTAGATGATTTTAATATTCTTTCCAGTTTTCCTATTATGCTATCCAATCCTCTTATTCACAGTAAAATCTCTTCCCCAAAGATATGCCACCTACTCAAAATTTCAACAAAGCTTCTTGTTCTGTAAGTTCAACCATGATACATTCTACAGATTATATAAAAAAAGAGAAGACATCTTATCTTAGTTGGCTCCTTTTAGTCTCATGAATATCGAAAATAAATGACATGAGAATTTCTCTAAAAATGTCTTCTGTTTCAGTTAACTGGAACTATTAATAAAAACAGAAAATCCATATATAATAATCCTAGATAGTATCACATATTTTCCTAAAATAATATTTAAGGTAATTTTAGTTTTACCCTGAAAATAGAACAGTGACAGAGATTATATAATGTAGGGAGTTTTCTAACAAGTATCTTTTCATTCAAATCGTTATTCTCTACACAGCCCACAAAGTTTTTGTTATTTCTATTAAAAGAATTTTTGAGCTTGAGTGTGCATGTGTATGTGTGTGTGTGTGTGTGAGTTTGTGTTTGTGTGTGTGTCTGTGTCTGTGTGTGCATGTGAGTGCAATGCTTGTGAAGTTCAGAAGAAGGTGTTGGACTCCCTGGAACTGGGTTTATAGGTGGTTGTGAGTCATTCATCACGGGTACTGGGAACCAAACTTGGGTCCTCTGCAAGAATAGTATCTTCTCATACAACTGAGCCATTTCTCCAGGCCCACCTGCTGATTTTTGTTTTGTTTTGTTTTGTTTTCACCATTTTCAGGTGAATCTTGCTGTAGCCCCAGATGGTCTGGAACTTGATGTATAGAATATACTGACCTTGATCTCACAGAAATCCACCTGCTTCTACCTATTAGGTGCTGCAGTTAAAGATTTGCACCCCCTTGCCCAGCACCTCACTTCCTGTTTTCTTAACAATGCAATTTTCATAAATTCCCACCAACTGATAGATAAAAAATAATCTGGAAGCATAAAAAGTACCAAGGCAATACTGGTTTAGAAGTTGAATTCTATAAGAAGTTATTTTATAATGTGGCACAAAAATAAACTTTTTAAATGCCAAAATTTGCTGGAAAAAGTTATCTGAAATGCATTTTGAGATCTTGTATGGCATGGCAACCAAATGTGGTGGCATATGCCTATAATCTCAGCAGTTATGAATTTTATGCTGGGGAATTGTTATGGTTTCAAGGCTAATGTAGGCTATATAGTTACACCCTGTATCAAAAACTCAGAATAATACCATTAAGATGCCATTCAGAGGCAGAACAACTATTATCTATCTATCTATCTATCTATCTATCTATCTATCTATCATCTATATCTATCTAGCTATCTATCTACATTTACTTACCTACCTATTTACCTACCTACCTATCTACCATATATTATCTATCTATCTATCTATCTATCTATCTATCTATCTATCTCTATTTATATTTCTATCATTTATCATCTATCTCTTTCATCTATCTATTATCTATGTATCATCTATCATTTATGAGGTGGTATCTCCCACAATGTAATTCTGGCTGGTCTGAAACTAATTATGTAGACCTGGATGGCCTCAAACTCAGGGAGATCTATCTGTCTCTGCCTCCTTAGTGGTGGGATTAAAGGTATTTGCCACTATATCCAGCTCATCTCCTTTTTTTTTTTTTTTTTTTTTTTTTGGTCTTTTCGAAACAGGGTCTCCCTGTAGCCCCAGCTGTCCTGGAACTCACTCTGTAGACCAGGCTGGCCTTGAACTCACAAAGATCCTCTTGCCTCTGCCTCCCAAGTGCTAGGATTAAAGGCGTGCGCCACCACGCCCGGCTTCATCTCCTTTTAAATCCAAACCTGCTTTGTTACTTGTGCAATATACAGACTATGGCAGGAGATGCAGTGACAATTCAGAGACTAAGAATTAAGAGTTCTGCTATCTCTTTCTCTCTCTTTTTCTCCCTCAGGCCTGAGTCACATTTAAGAAGTCCAATTACTGAGTGCTCAAAGTGGCAGAGACAGGCCAGGAAAAATGCTCACTGCCACAAATGGGAGGACGTTTCAGAATGCTATAGAAATATCCTTTTTTAACATTGCCTTCAACCCTGTTCAGAGTTCCAATCCCACAAACGTGGAGTATGATCCAGAGATATCATGTATGTGGATTCTTATTTACATTGTTCTATAAACTACTTTCAATGTGCTTATGAGGTTATTATTTACACAGACATATATAATTTGACATAAACCGCCTTCAGAAAGACAAATATGGTTTGCTTTCTCTCATTTGTAGACTATATTTTATACAGACACATAAAGTCACATGCATGCAGGAACACACACACACACACACACACACACACACATGCACAATGGGAAAGCATAAGTGAGACTGGGGAAAGGAAGGGGGCTAGTGAGAAGTGGATAAGAGAGAGATAGGAGAGGATGGGGTAAATGATCAAAGTACGTCATATACCTAATAAAGTGGCTGTATGAAAGCCATCTCTGTGTATGATGGCTACATTGTTAATAGGACATTTTTAAAATTAAGACGGATTAAATGAGTGTCCAGTCTATATTGTTGTAGCTTCACCATTAACCCCAATTGAAGCCCTTACATTCTAGCACGCCCCCTCTTCCGCAGATTGTTCCCTAGGCTTAGAAAAGGGGCACAGGTGGATGAGAAGCAAAACACTCTACTTTCTCTGGAGCTGATGTCTTGGTCTCTAGTCAGTTCTGGCTGTTTTCTTTCATGGGCTGCCAGCTTGTCCAGGCATAACCTTTCGATCCTACTAATGAAGCACATGCAATTAGATATTTAGGTATTTAAACAGTATAATATATAGCCTTTCGATCCTACTAATGAAGCACACACAATTAGATATATAGGTATTTAAACAGTACTAATTGTTATGGTAGGTTACTTTGGTATAGACACAGATGTTTGGATGGTATGTTAATCCATGAATTACATTTTCTTCTGTTAAGTATGACAGGGTCTTCGTGTGGTTTATAACATCTCCTAACCATTAGAGGATGTAAGCTTGTGGCATCAGCCGTGGGTTATTCCTCCAAGGAGAGAGCTAATAGCCAATTAGATTTGGGATATACAGACATATGGCTGCCACTGCTGCACAGTATTTCCAGGCAGATGAGGTGTAGCTGGTGCTGACGGAGGAGTCTTGCTTGACTCAAGGAGACCTATATTTGCTTTATTGGTTTAGTGGTCTTTGNACTTTTTAAATGCCAAAATTTGCTGGAAAAAGTTATCTGAAATGCATTTTGAGATCTTGTATGGCATGGCAACCAAATGTGGTGGCATATGCCTATAATCTCAGCAGTTATGAATTTTATGCTGGGGAATTGTTATGGTTTCAAGGCTAATGTAGGCTATATAGTTACACCCTGTATCAAAAACTCAGAATAATACCATTAAGATGCCATTCAGAGCAGAACAACTATTATCTATCTATCTATCTATCTATCTATCTATCTATCTATCATCTATATCTATCTAGCTATCTATCTACATTTACTTACCTACCTATTTACCTACCTACCTATCTACCATATATTATTCTATCTATCTATCTATCTATCTATCTACTATCTATCTATCTATCTAATCTATCTCATCTCTATCTCTATTTATATTTTCTATCATTTATCATCTATCTCTTTCATCTATCTATTATCTATGTATCATCTATCATTTATGAGGTGGTATCTCCCACAATGTAATTCTGGCTGGTCTGAAACTAATTATGTAGACCTGGATGGCCTCAAACTCAGGGAGATCTATCTGTCTCTGCCTCCTTAGTGTGGGGATTAAAGGTATTTGCCACTATATCCAGCTCATCTCCTTTTTTTTTTTTTTTTTGCTTTTTGAACAGGGTCCCCTGTAGCCCCAGCTGTCCTGGAACTCACTCTGTAGACCAGGCTGGCCTTGAACTCACAAAGATCCTCTTGCCTCTGCTCCCAAGTGCTAGGAATAAAGGCGTGCGCCACCACGCCCGGCTTCATCTCCTTTTAAATCCAAACCTGCTTTGTTACTTGTGCAATATACAGACTATGGCAGGAGATGCAGTGACAATTCAGAGACTAAGAATTAAGAGTTTCTGCTATCTCTTCTCTCTCTCTTTTCTCCCTCAGGCCTGAGTCACATTTAAGAAGTCCAATTACTGAGTGCTCAAAGTGGCAGAGACAGGCCAGGAAAAATGCTCACTGCCACAAATGGGAGGACGTTTCAGAATGCTATAGAAATATCCTTTTTTAACATTGCCTTCAACCCTGTTCAGAGTTCCAATCCCACAAACGTGGAGTATGATCCAGAGATATCATGTATGTGGATTCTTATTTACATTGTTCTATAAACTACTTTCAATGTGCTTATGAGGTTATTATTTACACAGACATATATAATTTGACATAAACCGCCTTCAGAAAGACAAATATGGTTTGCTTTCTCTCATTTGTAGACTATATTTTATACAGACACATAAAGTCACATCATTGCAGGAACACACAACACACACACACACAACACACACATGCACAATGGGAAAGCATAAGTGAGACTGGGGAAAGGAAGGGGGCTAGTGAGAAGTGGATAAGAGAGAGATAGGAGAGGATGGGGTAAATGATCAAAGTACGTCATATACCTAATAAAGTGGCTGTATGAAAGCCATCTCTGTGTATGATGGCTACATTGTTAATAGGACATTTTTAAAATTAAGACGGATAAATGAGTTCCAGTCTATATTGTTGTAGCTTCACCATAACCCCAATGAAGCCCTTAATTCTACACGCCCCCTCTTTCCGCAGATTGTTCCCTAGGCTTAGAAAAGGGGCACAGGTGGATGAGAAGCAAACATCTACTTCTCTGGTAGCTGATGTCTTGGTCTCTATCAGTTCTGGCTGTTTTCTTTCATGGGCTGCCAGCTTGTCCAGGCATAACCTTTCGATCCTACTAATGAAGCACATGCAATTAGATATTTAGGTATTAGACAGTATAATATATAACGTTTCAATCCTACTAATGAAGCACACACAATTAGATATATAGGTATTTAAACAGTACTAATTGTTATGGTAGGTTTCTTTGGTATAGACACAGATGTTTGGATGGTATATTAATTCATGATTTACATTTTCTTCTGTTAAGTATGGCAGGGTCTTCACTCATTTGATCAACTTGATTGAACATACAAGCCCCCCTGCTGGATGGTGGACCCATGAGCTGTGTGGGTTTGGGCACAACTGCTTGCAAATTGGTTTTACATGAAGGATGCTTGTACTCACAAATTATCACTTTATTGTTAAAAAAATGAAAACAAAACAAAACAAAAAAGCAGAGAAAGATGCAGAAAAGTTACGGCAGAATGCATGATCTGGAATGGGTAGGGGTGGGGTGGGGGAAAGGGAAGGGGATATATGCCTGAACTGAATTGGAAAATGATGTATGAAATACACAAAGCATCAATAAAAAAAATTTAAAAAAATAAAAAATAAAATAAATAAATTAAGACGGATTAGTAGCTGTAGCAGAGATTCCTTGCTAGGGGATTCTCAAACACATGGTATCCCATCCCTACTACCTGAGGTTTCCAAGGCAAATCGAGGTACAGAGTCTCTTATCTTATTTTCAGGGATATTAGCAGGTTTACTCAGGCTTGCCTACAAAGTGAATGGGAGCAAAATACCACTTACAATGATTCATTTCCCCACATGTCCATCCAGAGTCCAGCACGGACTCAGTGGCCCCCCACTCATGATGCAAAATGGTGAGATAGCCAGCCAGCCCACATGGCTGGCTTCGATATGCAGGTAGCCCCTCCTCCAATACATGCCAAAGGCACTTCCCAGAATTCCCTGTGTGTCTTCCCAGTGAGCACCAAGTCTGGGTGCTTGGCTTTGCTTTTGGACTTCCCTCTACATAAACAAGGAGTCACTGGAACTCTGACTCCTCCCTTAGAGAGGTGGCTCTTGGGGGTGAGAAAACCTTCAACATCAAAAGTTTGTCCCTTTGCAGGGACTGCCCACCTTACAACAGCTATGACTACTGGGCTCTTGTGAGGTAGGTGAGGCAGGCAAGTCACCTGAATTCCAGAGATAAGCTTGTTTAGAAGCCTACTCATGCAGTATTAGCCTTGGAAATGACATTGGTACTCTGAGCACTCAATGTAATCACATTAAAGGATGCTAATTAGTAGCAGGATTTTCTAGTCATTCTCTTCTCCCATAGAAAGGAGTTTTCACTTTTTGGGGGAGGACAATGTACCTACTCGTGCTGGTTAGTATTTTTCAACTTGACATAAACTAGAAACACAAAGGAAAGAGGGACTTTCATTTGAGGAATTTCTTCCAACCAATATGCTTTGGCCATGTGCCTAGGTGGAAGGTGCCATCCTTGGGCAGGTAGGACTGCTATATAGGAAAGGTAATTGAGCAATCCAGGCAAGCCAGCCATAAGCAGTGCTCCACCATGGTCCCTTGTTTCAGTTCCTGCCTCCATGTTCCTGCCCTAGTTTCCCTGTATGATGAAATTAACCCTTATCTCAGAAGTTGTCTTAGTGTTTATTACAGCACCAAAGGAACAAACTAGGTCACTGTTTCTGCAGACAAGCAAATAAATAAAAAAGAATGGTAAAATCTCAAACTGGAAAATACTCATTTTTGCCAGAGTAATTACCCCACAAATGGCCCTACCACAGTGTAACTTTTTTTTCAAATTGTCCTTCATTGGCAACAATTACTTTATTTTTTTATTATTATTTGTTTATTTTTAAGGGATTCTACAATATAACACAGTTGTTTTCAGATAACATTGATGTTGCTCAGTTTGCCATATAATTAGGTAATTGGTGCATTTTGCAAGTATCTATGTCCAAATTTTGAACAACCCAAGGTTCCCATAGTCCATTTGGAGAAGCTTGTATGCACAGGCATGTTGATCAATTAGGAGTCCAGACTATATTGCTGTAGTCTCATGATTCACACTTATCTCTCCATAACCCTTACATTCTACCACACCTCCTCTTCCGCAATTTGTTCCCTGGGCTTTGGGAAAGGGGCACAAGTGGGTGAGAAGAAAACAGTCTACTTTCTTTGGAGTTGTCATTTTGGAATCTAGTCTGTTCAGGTTGTTTCCCTTCTTGGGTTGACATCTTTTCCAGTGATACCTTTTTAGTCATACTAACAAAGCACAAGCAATGGGATGTACAGGCATTTAAGCAGTACTAATTATTATGGCAAGCTAAGCTGTGACCATAGACAGATGCTTGGATGGTATGCTAATCCACAAACTGTGGTTTCTCTATAAAGGATGACAAGTTCTTATTGTGGCTTATAACATCTCCTAACCACTAGAGGACATAAGCTTGTGGCATCCACTGTGAGTTATTCCTCCAAGGAGAGAGCTAATAGCCAATTAGATTTGGGATATATATAGACACTTGGTTACCACTGTTGCACAGTATCTCCAGGCTGTTGAAGTGTAGTTGATATTGACGGAGGAGCCTTGCTTGTCTCAGGGAGACCAATATTTTGCTGTATTGTTTTAGTGGCCTTTGGTAATGCTCTCTGGCATTTCAGAGGCCAGTTGTATGCTAGCAAGTGACGTCTCATAACATTTTTTCATGCTCACACCAAGTCTTCGACAACAGGGACTTACTGCCTTTCTCCTTGCATATATCCCACTTATAGGCAAAAGTCATTTGTAATTTGGGGGCAGGGGTTTGAATCCCCTAGCCAACATCTCCTAGGCAGAATAATTCATTGCTGATGTGAGAGCTTTCCTGTAGTAGTATATTTTGCTTAATTATACAGCTTATAAACACTTTACTATTGAATTTGGCTCTAGATAGAGAATTATCCTTTCACAGTTCCTATGCCTATCACTCAATTAAAAAAGGATAGTTATACCTGTTTTATAAGAAATTACCACTATAACAATTGGCTCTAGTTTATAGTTGGGGAATGATTTCATTACCATCATGTTTTTCTTTTTTCCTATAAAGGGGAGAGGTAGGAAGGTTTCTCAGTATCTGAAAGGTAAACTTCATTAGGGCCCATTATAAACAGTTAACCCCAGTAGTATTCAGAGAGATGCTCAGTGTCTGTGACTCAGGCAGTCTGAGGTTCCTCTTTCTTTAATGTTCAGATGGGTCAGCCTCTCTGCTGGTATTTCCCAGTCCATCCTGCACAGCCATAAGTTGTATGTTTTCAGGCATTTAGATTGGTGATTTTTACCTGTGGGAACATAAAATTCTCCTCCCATTGTTAGTTTCAAGATCTCAAAAATTGAAAATTTATCAATAGGATTGGAACACAGTTTTCAATTTGTATCCCAGAAAGGATACTACCCCACCTCCCACCTCCCTCTTTTTGTTTTTGTTTTTTTTTTAGGTTTTTATGTTTTGACTTATAGATGCCTAAGTTGTATTACACATACCGATAAACGGAGCCAAGGCATAAGCTTTCATTAAATTTACCCAAACTGTTCATACCACATTTTTGTTATCCACTCATCTGTTGGGGGGCATTTGGGATGGTTCCAGCTCTTTGCTATTGTGAAGAGAGCTTCAATAAACATAGCCATGCATGTATCTTTGTGGTAGGATGAGTCTTGTGGGTATATAACCTGGAGTAATATGACTGGATCAGGTGGTAGGCTCATTTTGAGTTTTTTAAGGGTTCTCCACACTGCTTTCCATAATGGTTGTATGAGTCTGCATTCCCACCAGCAGTGGATTAGTGTTCCCCTTTCCCCGCAACCTCTCCAGCATTTGGTGTCTTTTGTTTTCTTGATCTTAGCTAGTCATATTGGAGTGAGATGATATCTGAGAGTGGTTTTAATTGGCATTTCCTTAATTATTAAGGATGTTGAACACTTTTTAAGATGTTTCTCAGCCATCTTTATTTCTTCACTGGTGAAGTCTCTGTTCAGCTCTTTACTCCATCTTTTGAGTAGGTCATTTCTTTTCTTACTTCTTTGTTTTTTGAGGCATGAACAGGGATGGGGTAGGAGCAGGGAGAGGGGAATGTGTCTAAATTGGACTGAAAGATAATGAATGAAATACACAAATCATCAATAAAATTATTTAAAAATTAAAAAAGAAATTAATGAAAATCAGCCTCACTTTGTGACTCAGAACATAATATATATTAAAAAAATAAATTTCATATTTATATTATAAAAATGTCATAAATGCATTCATGTTTTCTTAAAACTGAACCTATAAAAATAAAGGTATTTAGTTATTGATTATTGTTTTCCTTTATAAAGTTGAAATTTATTTAACTATGCATTTATTAACATTTGGTTTTTTGAAAAAGTGTC
>VZQC01005024.1:109202-157984 GCA_009823505.1 Rhizomys pruinosus
AAAAAAAAAAAAACAATAAGGGAAGTAAAGAGAAAACCCACTGAGTGGGAGGAAACCTTTTCTGCAGATACATCTGACAAAGCATTAATTTCAAGAGTATACAAACTACGCAAAAATCAAAGAAAAAAGAAAACAAATGAATCAAAAGATGGAGCAAAGAACTGAATAGAGACTTCACAGAGTACAACTAGAGATGGCTGAGAAACATCTTAAAAACTGTTCAACGTCACTAATAATTAGGGAAATGCAAATTAAGACCATTCTAAGATATCACTTCACTCAAGACTGGCTGGGATCAAGAAAACAAATGATTCCAAGTGTTGGAGAGGTTGTGGGGAAAGGGGAACACTCATCCATTGCTGGTGGGAATGTAAACTTGTACATCCTCTATGGAAAGCAGTGTGGAGAACCCTTGGAAGACTCAAAATGAGCTTGCAATTTGACCCAGTCATACCACTCCTGGGTATACACCCACAAGACTCTTACTGCAGAAATACATGCACAACTATATTTATTGCAGCTCTGTTCACAATAGCAAAAAGCTGGAACCAACCAAAATGCCCCTCAACTGATGAGTGGATAGAAAAAATGTGGTACATGTACACAATGGAGTTCTATGCAGCAATAAAGAAAGACGATATCATGAACTTTGCAGGTAAATGGATGGAGCTGGAGGATATTATATTAAGTGAAGTAACACAATCACAGAAAAACAAATGATGAATGGTAACCCTTGTCTGTGGATGCTAGCATCAATAACCCAGTTGTTAATATTTCTCATGGAGAGGGATGCATATTAAAAGAACAACAACAGAATGATTGCATCAGAAAACTGACTGAAATGGTGAATCAGGAGTGGTGGGTGGGGCGGATGAGGGACAGGGGTCTATATTCTATTAATGTATATTTAACTTAAAATTACATGGTATTTTACTTAAAATTTATATAACAATAACTTTGGGATTAACACATACAAATGTTCTCTATAATTTTTGTGTTATACAGTATCATCTTGTAGCATTCTCTTTTACCTGTAGGATAATTTAACTTAAGGAATGACGCTGGCTTCCCAAATTAACAATACAGAGTCACCCAAAAAAGCATGGACAAATTTAATGAAATTTACACCTTGATTCCTGCTTATAGGTATGTGTACTACAACTGCCTTTTTGAGACTCATGGGACAAAAAAAATAAAAAAAAAAGGGGGATACAGTTACATATTAAACCTTTTTGTCAAAAACTTTCAATTTAATCTTAAGATTAACTATGGGAAAAGATTTGTATGTTCCCACATGTCAAAACGTCACCAACTCAAAGGCTGAGAAAGAAAGGATACAGCCTTCCATCGTGTAGGTTGTACCAAGAAATACCAGCAGAGAAGGTGACCCATCTTAACCCTAAAAGGAAGAAAAGCCTCAGACTGCTACAGGCATCAAACATCTCTGAGGACCATAGGTGTAACAACTGTTTATATTGAGTCCTAATGACCTTTACCTTCTAGGTGCAGCACAGTATCAATATGAGAGACCTCCTTACCTCTTTTTCATAGAACAAAGAAAAACATGGTGGTAAAGAAGTCATGTTCTAACTGTAAATTAGAGCTGACTGTTATAGAAGTAATCTCTTTGGTAAAACTGCTTTCTTTAATTGACTAATAGACATAGGAACTGTAAAAAGGATTATTCTCTATTCAGAACCAAATATAATACTAAGGTCTCTTTAAGTGGTGCATATAAACAAAATATATTAATACAGGAGAGCACTGATAGCAGCAATGGATAATTCTGCTAAGGAGATGTTGGCCAGGGGACCCAAGCCCCCCCCCCCAAAAAAGGCAAATGCTTATTGCCTGTAAACTGGGATATCTGCAAGAAGAGAGGTGGTAAGGCCCACCCTGCTGTCAATGACCTGATGTAAGCATGAGAAGATTGTATCAAGACCCCACTTACAAGTATACAGTTGGTCTCTAGAATACCAGAGAGTGTTACCAAAGGCCACTGAACCAATAAAGCAAATGTTGATCTCCTTGAGTCAAGCAATACTCCTCCACCAACATCAGCTACACCTCACCTGCTTGGAGATACTGTGCAGCAGTGGCAGCCATATGTCTGTGTATCCCAAATTTATTTGACTATTAGCTCTCTCCTTGGAGGAATAACTCATGGATGTTGCCACAAGTTTATACCCTCTAGTGATTAGGAGATGTTACACACCACAGTAAGACCTTGTCATCTTTCTCAGGAAAAAAAGTAATCCAGGGATTAACACACCATTCAAACATCTGTGTCTATACCAAAGTAACCTACCATAGTAACTAACAATTACTTTAAAAAAGCAACTTGCCTTGAACAAAACAATCTCATCATTCAGTTGCGTAGCCTGTGTATTATTTTATTAGTAAGACTTGTCTTTATACATGAAAGCATTAATGGTATGCAGTAAATTTCCACTCATTTGTAGGCTTTCCTAGTAAAGAATAATGCATTTTCTCAATGATTTTAATTGCAAAATGTGCCCTTAGATCTCCTCAATAAATATTTTCTTCATAAAGTATTGCAAGCTCTTATGCATCTTTTGTGCTGGACGGTAAAATATTTGCATTTAAATTATATAGTATGAGATAAAAGCAAGCAACATGCTGTGTTGAAATTTCCATTTGTTCTCATCATTTTTCTAGGAAGGTAAGTTATAACAGACATCACACTTTAACTAAAAAAGATAGTTTTCTTAAAAAAACCTGCAAACAAAAAGCAACACGTTCCAGATGAGATAAATGACCAGGTGACAGGTTGTGGGTTGCCCAAGACAGTCTAATTTATCCTAGTTTTGTTGGCATAATTATTAATAGAGATCAGTTTTTTTTTTTTTTTTTTTTTTGGTCTTTTCGAGACAGGGTCTCCCTGTAGCCCCAGCTGTCCTGGAACTCACTCTGGAGACCAGGCTGGCCTTGAACTCACAAAGATCCGCCTGCCTCTGCCTCCCAAGTGCTAGGATTAAAGGCGTGTGCCACCACGCCCGGCTCTAGAGATCAGTTTTGTTTGGAGAAGTGTCTAGGACTAGAACAGTAAGTTATGCCATTATCCAATACAAAATTCTTAAATTTGATCGACATTAGCAATAAACTATATGAAAGCCTAGACATGCAAGTAAGGACATCTTGGGTTTATATCATAGTAAGTTTATCTAAAGTAAAACATTCTATTCTATGTCAAAAGGGGACAGTCCTTTATAATAGCAACTTGAAGTCCAGTTTTAAGCTATCCAGTATTGCTGTGATATTTTGAAAAACAACTCACAGGTACATAGTATAGGATGTGATCAGAAAGTCAATATTTGAATCATGGAGTCAAAGAGAGTATGCACACACATGCACACACACATGCATGCACACATGCACACATACACTAATGCACACACATGCACAGACACACCACACACATGTGTGAACTTGCACCTGCAATTATGAATATACACATGCACACACGGTGAGAACTAAGAGCTGAGCTAAGTGTTGCAATAACTTACACATCTTTGAGTCAGCCATTGTGATGCATGCCTATAGTCCAAGCACATGTGAGGCAAAGACAGGAGAATCAGTTCTTAAGTAAGTTAAGTAGTGAGTTTGAGGTTAACTTGAAAGACACCCTGACTCAAAAAAACAAAAGCAAAATAAAATTTCTTGTAAACATTGCTTATCAATATGACCATTTTTCTTAATCAAATGAGGAAAGTAATTCTTAAAAGGGAGCAAGTAATGAGGTGACAGAGGGTGTGACGCAAGGCAGCTGCTGAGAAAGCAATCAGAACAGCAGCTGGAGCAGAAGCAAAAGGAAGAAAGTGTGAGCATAGAGCTGGAACTGACCTGGAAGCCTCCTCCCTGAAAACTTGATCTCACAGTCCTGGAGAGCACTATGTAAGCTTTTAAGGGAGTAAATCAGTCAGTGGTCCAACCCCAGCTTTAAAGCCTAATAACCACAACAATGACAGACACAGCAAACTATATTGGTGGAGTAGTGGCAATTTTATCTTGGGAGTAATCAACAGCTACCTAATTGTACTTAAACCACTTTCAGTAGGATGGAACTCATGGGTGGTACTGTAAACATAGTCAAATACACATGGCCGGAGAGATCTAACATCTTAGAGAAACACTAAATCTCTTACATGCCTAGACAAATGTAATTTCTTACTATATGCTAAATATGGTTCCTTATATTTGCAGACAAATATGCTAGTCCCCACTCATCAAAGAAGTTTTTTTTCAGAATAGGTGGAGACTATTACAGAGTTAACTGATAACACAGAGAATAAGTCTCTGAGATGTCCAGCCATAAGTACACATCTACAACAATACAATGGAACCTCTATACCTAAGACTCATGGAACATAGTGGAATGAGGGTTAGAGAGAATACTATTGCAGGTCTCAACTCTCATCAGTGAAGCTTCCTCTGGCAACAGGGGGCAATGAACAGAAAAGCCTGTAACAGTGTAAAATATAGAGAATAAGAGTCTATAATAAACTTCATCCACCCAGGGCTCAGGGACCACTGTGGAAGAGGGGACAGAAATATTGTTAGAACCAGGGGAGGAGGTGCATGACCTTAAGGGGTTAGAATCTTAGGCTTTGAATTCACTGAGATCTACCTGCCTATGCAAGTGCTGGGGTTAAAGGTGTGGGCCACTGTGACCAGCCCTTATGTTTTGAGAAGAGATCTCTCAAGATTGCCCAGGTGTGGTGATTTGAATGAGTGTCCCCCATAGGCTCTAGGTATTCAGACGTTTGTCTCCAGTTGGTGGCGCTGTTTTTGGAGGTCTTGGGGTATGTGGCCATGCTGCAGGAAGTATGTCACTGGGGGCAGGCTTAGTGAGCTTAAAAAGCCTCGTGGTCTACAGTTGCTTCCTCTCTGTTTCCTGTGCTCTTTGTGAGATGTGACCCTCAGTTTGCTGCTCCAGATCCAGCCGCCACGCCTCCTGCCACAATGGACTCTAATTCCTTGGAACTTCCAATTGTAAGTTGAATTAAACTCATCCTTTTATAAGTTTCTTGGTCATGGTGCTTTATCACAGCAAAAGAAAAGTGACTAATACAGTTATTGGTACCAGAGAGTGGGCTGTTGGCTGTGAAGAACATGACCATGTGTATGTTTGGAGAAGGGTGGAAGACTTTGGAACTTTGGGCTGGAAAGGCTGTTGACTATTGTAAGCAGAGCTTAAAGGGCCATTCTAGTGGAGGCCTGGAAGAAAGCGTGACTGCAAAAGATGTGGTTCCAGGGGAAAATAAAGACTTAGGCAGCAACCGGGATATTTTGATAAAGAGTCTGGCAGCAGTTTGCCCACAGCCCAAATGCTTGCCTGATGCTAAGTTGAAAAGCAATGGACTAATGTCTTTGGTGGAGGATATTTCAAGACAGCCTAATGTAGAAATGGTGGCGTGGCTATTAATGGTGAATATTGTACAGATCTACAGTGAAGAAGAGCAGATGGGGCAGAAAGAAATGCAGAATGTACAGTTTGGATCTGATAACTGCACTAGGAAGATTAAAGGTGGGGCCAAGGCATGTGAAGGAGAGGCTCCCTTTCATAAGGAGACTAAAGTGATTAAGGAGAGGCCTGGAGATTTACAAGTAAACAAAAGAATCAGTACCTTCAGGGCAAGACCACACCCAGCTAATCCTCCAACAAGTCCAGGGCAGAGAAAAATTGCAAATGTGGTTAAAGTAGGAGAGAGTCCATCCCGAACTTGCAGCCAGATTCGGCAATTTCATTCACGTGGTGCTGGCTTTAGAGGCATGAAGTTTGCAAGAGTGAAGGGGTCATCAGTTCTTCCTCCACGGTTTCAGAGAGCTGCCAAGGTCAGGCAGAGCGCAGCAGGGGTGTCCCTGCATAAAGTAGGCCCTGATAGGCCATTGTGTGAAGCTGTGAATGTGAAGCCTGGTTGGCAGCGGAGACCCCAAGAAGACATTCGAGATGCCAGACCTGTGAGATATTTGCCAAGGAGAGCTGCATACAGGGAGTGGTACCAGCCTAAGAAAGAGATGTATGTTGCAAGCAAAGCTGGAAGAGCTGAGCCATCTAAGCCCTTTGGAAGTCAAGTCCCAGAAGTCGCATATGGAGCTACTGGACTTGGTGTTTGCCCTGCTGGTTTTCGGTCTTGTTTTGGTCCAGTATTTCCTCACTATGCCTCTATTCCTCCCTTTTGGAATGGGAATGTGTATTCGGTTCCACTGTATGTTGGGAGTATGTAATTTGCCTTTTGATTTTACAGGAGCTTACAGTTAAGAGATTGGCCTGAGTCTCAGAAGAGACCTTGGACTGTGGACTTTTGAATGGCATTGAGACTGGTAAAGACTGTGGGGACTTTTAAGGTTGGACTAAATGCATTTTGCATTTTATATGGTCAGGAGCCTATGGGGGCCAGGGAGTGGAATGTGGTGGTTTGAATGTGTGTCCCCCATAGGCTCTGGGTATTCAGACGTTTGTCTCCAGTTGGTGGCACTGTTTTTGGAGGTCTTGGGGTGTGTGGCCATGCTGCAGGAAGTGTGTCACTGGGGGCAGGCTTAGTGAGCTTAACAAGCCTTGTGGTCTACAGTTGCTTCCTCTCTGTTTCCTGTGCTCTTTGTGAGATGTGACCCTCAGTTTGCTGCTCCAAATCCACCCGCCACGCCTCCCGCCACAATGGACTCTAATTCCCTGGAACCACCAATCGTAAACTCAAATAAACTCTTCCTTTTATAAGTTCCTTGGTCATGGTGCTTTATCACAGCAACAGAAAAGTGACTAATACACCAGGCAACTCACTTTGTAGCACAGGCAGGCCTCAAAAAATATGTGATCTTGTTTTAACTTCCCAAGTAGCTGAAATTACAGTGAATCAGCTAGAGCAGGCCAGGATGAAAACTTACTCAATACTTTCTTGCATGTGGATAGTTAAACTGACCAGTGCCAATTTTAGAAAAGCCTTTTTAAAATTCTTTGAATGATCTTTTCTCCATTCTGATCCAGATATTCTGCCTCGTAAAATTCACACCTCAGAAACTTGGTACCCAGTGTGGTCACACTAAGTAGTGTGACTTTTGAAGAGGTAAGGCCTGGTGGGAAGTCATTAGTTCATTTGGGCAACACATGGAAGAAATTAATACAATTAGTGGAAATCCATTTCTTATGTTTAAATGACTCAATCTGTGGCAATCTGTGCAGACTAAGATAGAAATGAAGGAAATTATCCATCATTCTATCTATGCATTTTTTTCTTAAATAAGGACCATCTTAAAGAGAATAGATCTTCAACATCTTCTCATCCATGGATAAATGCATTTTAAAATTCCTAATTACATTAAGATTTAGATTAAAGGAGTTTTTATATGCCTCCAGTTAACTTTGTTTTCAAGTCTACACAGGCAGAGAAAAGATGAAAGAATTAAATATACTTTATGAATTGTAAAAAAAATAAGTCCAAGCTAAAAGAAAAAAGTTTATATGTTTAGATGTTGAATACTGCAGGATGGACTTATCATTGCATGATAGGTTAAGTTATATGACTTCTCTAAACCTTTCTCACTCTAAATTCTGCAACTTATGAAATTGTCACTGTGTTTAACTGTTTGGTAGGATCCAATTAGCCGTCCTGACAGGACCTTTGTGAACCCAGCAAAAATTATGCAAACTTGTAAGGAGAATTAACAAGGAATTGTCCAACTCCTTTATGTGGCATGAGGGAATTCATCTTAATAACACCCAGGCAATGCAATTGCCTTAATTGCCTGAGCAATGTCATTTAAAGTTAACCAAGTGCATATGAGCATATAAGGCATCTCACAGAAAGTAAAAATGAAATAAAGCCTACACTTACATTATGCACACTAGAGTAAATTCAGATTATGATTCTATTAATTTATTGCTGTTTCTAACATAAGTGTCAAGAGATAAAATGAAAATAGTATTATTAGTCATGTAGGAGTTTAGGTTATTTATTTTACACAATCAATATATTTTTTGATATATAATTATGAGTGTGTATATGTAAAACTATTGTATGTTACTATAGGGTAGATATTATTGATAGATATATATTATATATATATATATATATCAATATTTAATTTTATCTAAGTAGACTGGGATATTAAATGCCAATAGGATAATTTTTATTTTTTAATTTTTAATTTTTATTGATCTTGTGTATTTCATACGCCATTTTCCAATTCAGATCAGCAATATCCCCTTCCCTTCCCCCACCCCACCCCTACCCATCCCAGGTCATGCATTCTGCCATAACTTTTCTTCGCATCTTTCTCTGCTTTTTTGTTTTGTTTTGTTTTCATTTTTTTTACAATAGTGAAATAAGTGATAATTTGTGAGTACAAGCATCCTTCATGTAAAACCAATTTGCAAGCAGTTGTGCCCAAACCCACACAGCTCATGGGTCCCACCATCCAGCAGGGAGGGCTTGTATGTTCAATCAAGTTGATCAAATGAGTGTCCAGTCTATATTGTTGTAGTTTCAATTATTTAAAAAAAATTCAATTATTTAAAAAAATTCCTTTTTCTACAGTTTACCTGGTCAAAACTAAAATCCTTTCCAAACTTTAGATCAATTGTATTATTTTTGTGTGTGTGTTTTTTTATGATATTTATTTTTTATTATATACATTTTTTGTACAAGATTATGTTAATAATCAAATCTAGACCCGTGTCCCCCACTCTACCTCCCCACCACACCAGAGCTCATGCATTCTGCCAAACATGCTTTTCATCTCTTTCTCAGTCTTTCTCAAAATTCTCCATGTGGAAGTTGACTGTTTTGAGCAGAAATTCACCATTTCAGTCAGTTCTTTGAAGTCCTTTCTGTTGTTGTTGTTGTTTTTTCCAATATGCATCACTCCCAACTATTTGGACAAAAGCTCAAGGGGCTGTGCACAAGAAATACTTACAACTAGGTAATTTGCACTAGCATCCACAGATGAGGGATACCATTCGTCGTTTGTTTTTCTGGGACCGTGTTACTTCACTCAGCATTATATCTTCTAGCTCCAGCCATTTACCTGCAAAGCTCATGATGTCATCTTTCTTTACTGCTGCATAGAACTCCATTGTGTAGATGTACCACATTTTCTCTATCCACTTGTCAGTTGAGGGGCATTTGGGTTGGTTCCAGCAACTTGCTCTGCTTCAGATGGTCTTGGGAGATCTCTGATCTGATCAATTGTATTCTTGATCTCCAATTCAATATAAAATAATTTTGGGGTCTAGATAGATGCCTCAGCAGTTAAAAATCAACTATTGCTCTTCCAGAGGACCTGAGGACAGTTTATTTAGAGCTTACATATTTATTATGTTAATTTCTTTAAAAATTATGTATGGATTGACTTGGATGAGTTAATATGTTAGGCTTGGGATGCTACTATATCAGACACATTAAACTAAGAATGAAGAGTAAATTAAATCTTTCTCATATAAGGACTTAATTTCCTTTAGAAATCAAAACCAAATATAAGAAAAAAGGGAAGGAAATTTATGGAATTATAGACATCTAAATTATTGTTATTATTAGTCACAATAAGAGTAGGAAAGACCTTTAAGGTACCATTTTCTGTATTAATTTTAATTAGATAATGGTGGTAATTCTGATGATGATGATGATGATGATGATGATAGGAAATTAAAGGCCTAAAATTATTAGAAATGGAATAAATTAGGGAGGCACTGTTGGGTGATATTGTCTTTTGACCAGCACTTCAGAGGACAGGTAGTATTTTAATAATCAGTAAATGCTGTATGAGAAAGATAATTGGGAGTGAGGCAACGAATTGGGTGTGTTTTGTGGGATGGAAAAGGAAGAATTTTATAGTTCAGACCATATACGCATAGAAATTGTATTGATATGGTTGAAGTGAAAATTGGGTAATTGGAAAATTGTATTTAAGCAATGATATTGTAATTCAATCAATTGTTGTTTTTCTATTGAATAAATTGATGTTGCTATGTCCAGGATACATAGCTGAGAAATAGCATAATATCTAGAATTGAAAATATACAAGATCCCTGTCTCAAACAAAGACCTCTTTAGGGAACAAAAATCAACAAGTAACAACTCTGGATCAGTCAGCAAGAGCATGTGAATTCTCCTGAATTCTTCTAGAGACATTCCTTCTTACTTCTGGGTTCAGCCCAGAACATTTAAAAAAAAAATATATATATATATATATATATATATATATATATCTGTTAGAATACAATGAACGTGCTTCAGCACAACACTTTAATTCCTACATGTTTATAGACAATCATATTTTATTCTTATTCACCACTCAAGTGCTCTCTTCTGTTCCCTTTGTGTCTTCCTCCTGGCCCTTTGTACTCCCAAATAATACCAAAATTCTGCTTTCTTGATGTTTGTATTCCATTGCACTTTCTTCTTCCTCTTCTCCCTTCCCTTAGTCCTCTTCTTTCCCTTTCATATTTCCATAGTCCCTTTTCTACTTTCATGTTCTCTGCATAAACACACACATACACCCCACATAAACACACACACACACACACACACACCATTTAAATACACACATACATGTACATAAATTGAAATCTGGATTCACTATATGATGGGAAATGTGATATTTGTCTTTCTGAATCTGGCTTATCTTGCTTTACATAATAATCTCCAATTTTATCCATTTTCCTGTAAATATCATAATTTCATTTTTCTTTACAGCTGTTTAAAATTCCATCCTGCATACACACTACATTTTTTTATCCATTCATTTGTTGATGGACATCTAGGCTGACTGAAGACCTTGTCTATTGTGAATAGTGCAGCAATAAACACAATTGTATAGAATCTCCATGGTATATCTTAAATTAATGAAATTGGGGCATTCATTCACATAACATCAAGTATTACTGGCAACATCACACCTTAGGCATGAGAACCTGATAAATGGTGGAATCTGTCAATTTACTATGTGATTATAGAATATAGCATAAGATATATTAGCTACAATCCAGACTAAATTCAAATTTGTGTTCATTTCTCAGATCCATACTGTGGAATTAGAGCAGAGTGTACTTCCTTCTGACACATCTGTGTAACACATTACAAGCTGTTAGACAAGACCCCGGGAGCATTCTAAAATGAACAAACTAACAAAGTAATTGGCAGTAATTTTCATGTATTCTTTTTCCTCCCTTCATATACATACTTATCTATTTATGTACAGATACAAAGAGGATCAAACTACCTAGGCTGTTTGCTAGATAGCATTATGCCATCTTTTTATTTTTTATTTTTTTTTATTTTTAAGGGATTCTACAATATAATGACACAGTTGTTTGCAGATAACATTGATGTTACTCAGTATGTTATACAATTAGGTAATTGGTGCATTTTGCAAGTATCTATGTCCAAATTTTGAACAACCCAAGGTTCCCATAGTCCAGTTGGAGAAGCTTGTATGCACAGGCATGTTGATCAGTTAGGAGTCCAGACTATATTCCTGTAGTCTCATGATTCACCCCCATCTCTCTGCAGCCCTTACAATCTACCATGCCTCCTCTTCCGCAGTTTGTCTTCTCACCCACTTGTGCCCCTTTCCCAAAGCCCAGCATTATGCCATCTTATCAAAGCAATGGCATGTTTTAATCAAAATACAGAAATATGCACTACTAGCTCATTACTTACTCATGTGCTTATTTATTCTTATTTTTATGGTTTTGAAATAAAGTCTAGCTTTGCAGCAGAGGATGTACTGGTAGCCAACCTCTTTCTGACTCAATTCCCAAGTGTAGCATTACAGGGGTGGAACAACAAACTTGGCTCACATTAGTAATTTAAATGTAACTGTAAATTTCTTCTCTTACCATCTACTGTAGTGGTCTGGTATCTCAACCTTGACTTAAGGTATAATTACCTGCCAGGTATATGTGCTTGTACCTGTAATATATACAACTATGTGAGCTGGGCTAACTTTAGAATGTGGCTACAAACCTCAGGTGAGCTTTGCGCTTTGTTAAATTAACTATTTTGAATCCTCCTTTCTTTCCAACATTTAATTGTTCCTCTAGATGAGGAGAGATGAAGGAGAGATGTTTTTGTCTTATCACAATATCCAACCTAATGACAATTACTCCCAAATATTTTATCTCCCACTTTTTAAAATGAATTGTCTTTGCTTGTGGGTACTATACTGTAGTTGTTCATTTGAACATTGGGTCTCTTGGGTTCCTACAAAGATCTTTTTTTTCCCTCTTGTATTATAATTTTTGGTTTTCTGCCCCAAGAATCATTTTTTTTAGGACACAGACATTAAAAATTAGGGAAATAGACTTTATTACAGCTTAGCCTTACCTACTGTATCATTTGTTTCTCTTTATCCTAAAACCCCTTGACAAAGTTGACAACATTTTTGCTTTCTGTATGTTAACATTTTCTTTACCAGAACCCCCTCAGATTAAGTTTTGGGGTGAAGCTTATAATGAACTTGTGTTACCAAGATAAATAATCAATTAGTTCTCACTTAACTGAGCCCCCTATGGCTTTCCTCAGGAGCACTTTCTCTGCTTTGCTTCCATGGTGCTGGCCTCTCTGCTTGCCATCTGCACTGGAGTCTTCTCCTTAGTCTACTTGTTAGATCTATTTCCCCTTCCTGTTTTCTAAGTGCTGTCCTTCTCCAAATTCCATTTTTCCCTCATGTGTTTTCTTATTTTCATGAAGTCTTCAGAAGAGGTTTTCCATTCCCGAGGCTTTACTTGACACTGAAGCATCACACCAGACTCCTTCTCTTATCTAGGCTCTCATGTCCAGCTGGATTTGATCAGTCTCCTTGGATGTACCACTAGAAATTTAAAATTCAAATGTCCTAAGATGAAACTTGAATATTTTCTGTTATAAACCCTCAACGTGTTTAATCTCCCTACTGATAATAGCTTGCCACCTAGTTTCCAGGGCACTTTCTTCTGTACTTAGAGAATCACAATTCCACTTAGGCTGTCAGTGAGCAAGCTTAAATTCTCTCCAACTCAGGGATATGCAGTATGGATAACCTGATTCTACTTTATTGTATTGCATTGCATTGCATTGCATTGCATTGCATTGCATTGCATTGTATTGTATTGTATTGTATTGTATTGTTTTGTATTTTAAAGTTAAACTGGATTTTACTTAATTTTTGTTTGTTTTTGGTCTTTTGCGGGGGGTCTTTTTGAGACAGGGTCTCCCTGTAGTCCCAGCTGTCCTGGAACTAGCTCTGTAGACCAGGCTGGCCTTGAACTGACAAAGATCCTCCTGCCTCTGCCTCCCAAGTGCTAGGATTAAAGGCTTGCGCCACAATGCCCAGCTGGATTTTACTTAAAAAGAGCAGCAACAACAAAAACAAAATTCAAAAAGCATTCACATTCATTTGGGTGAAAAGTTTTAATTCTGAGTAATAAAAATTGGAAATTATTAGTTTACTTGGGAGAAGCTAAGCTGGCTACAAATGGATTCTAAATATCCTGAGTAAACACAGGGATTATAAAAATGCATATTACCTACCATATGTTGGTCACTTAATAATACTAAGAACTCTTAATATAGTTTATTTTGATATCTTCAATACAGAAAGTTTTTTTGCCCAAGTCGCTATTCCAAATTTTATTTTATCTTTTGTATATAATTTTCAAATTCATGAAAATCAGAATTCATAAAGTTACTTTTCTACTAAGTTTTTGATCTTAAGAATGGTATGTTGAGGAGCTGAAGAGATGGCTAATTGTTTAAGAGTGCTTACTGCCCTATCAGAAGACCTGATTTCAGCTCCCAGCACCTGTGTTAGGCTCACAACTGCCTGTAGTTCCAGCCCCGTGGGATCTGACCCCCTTTCTAGACTCTGTGGGTACATAACCCCACACATGAAACACTCAGACACAAGCATGCATGCATACATAAATAAAGAATCTAAAAATATTATATTTTACTGTCTTATAAATTTCATCACTTAAATTGTACAATTTTTAGTGATAATTTTAGTGACTTTTGATTAATACAACATCTCATTTACAACTGTATTTATAAATTAAACTATATCCATTGTTTGACTGTTCTAATTAATTACATAATTATTTTATTATTTTATTTTTTGTAAACTTTGATTTTCTTGTGAATTTCATACAGAATATCTTAATCTACTTTATACTCTTTTCTTCATTAGCACCCGCCCATAGCCCCTTGCCATTGGAATTCATACATTCTGTCATTTGTGTTAAGGCTTATCATATCAAGTTAGTGTCCCCAGATATCTCTCAGTGCATACTCAGCACCTGGGTCTGGTCAGCCCTTTTAGAGTCCCTCTCTTTAAGAAGATCGGCTCTTCCTCGTTCAGCAGTAATCGGCTGCCTATAAAATTTTGGCTAAGTTGGGGGCCTGGTCCTCATTTCCATGGTTCTGTGCTGGATTTGTCTGCTTGAGTTTGCATGGGTCTTGTGCATGCTGTCACCACTGACACAGGTCTATACAAGCAGGATTCCAGGAGTCTGCAGGACTCTGGTTTCCATGTGGTCATAACCTCTGCCCTGGCTGTTACAATCCTTATGCCCCTCTTCCACAATGGTCCCTGGACCCTGGGAGGGTGGAGTTTAATTATCCCAGTCCTGTCCAAGAACCCACATTCAGCAGACTCTTACTCTGTATGTTTTGGATATTTGTGACCATTTGTGCTCCTGTCCCTCTCGTGGATGAGGGAGCTTCATTGATGAGAACTGAATTTAGGCCACTGGCTGGATCCTTGTGGCTGAATATAATATGCTGCATGCACAGATTTCATAGACATTTTTTTCTTTTCTCTCTGTCTCTTTTTATTTCTCTCTGTCTCTTTCCTCTTTATTTCTCCTCTCTCTCTCTCTCTCTCTCTCTCTCTCTCTCTCTCTCTCTCTCTCTCTCTCTCTGATACAACGTGGCCACCAGTCTAGAATGTGCTGTGTAGAATAGGCTAGCCTCAAGGCCACAGAGACCTGCAAGCTTCTGCTTCAAAATTGGTTCCTTGCCCAATTTTAATGGCATTATTTATTTTTTACACTAAGTTATTGGAGTTCTTTGCATATTCTAGATCATACCTCTGACAGAGTGTTATGATCTAGAATATGCAAAGAACTCCAATCTTTTTCTTCATTCTACAGGTTTGCTTCTTTACCTGGATGAAGTTGTCCTTTGCTATACAGAATATCTTTAGTTTCATGACATCCCATTTGTCAATTGTTGGACTTGAAGCCTGCACTATAGGAGTTCTGTTCAGAAAGTCCTTTTCCTACAGTCCACTGCATTTTCTCTTTTCTCCTCTATCAGGTCTTATGTTGAGGTATTTGTTTGTTTGTTTGTTTGTTGGTTGGTCTTTTTGAGACAGGGTCTCAAATAACCCTGAGATGGAGACACGTGTCGTCAGATGAAGGAACTGAGCTCTTAGCAAAATGACGGACAGGTCTATAGGGAGGAGTGGGTTGGGGATGTTTCTAGAAAGAGGAGAAATTGCAGGGAGTGGTGGTGCACACCTTTAATCCTAGCACTTGGGAGGCAGACGCAGATGGATCTTTGTGAGTTCAAGGCCAGCCTGGTCTACAGAGTGAGTTCCAGGACAGCTGGGGCTACAAAGAGACCCTGTCTCGAAACCTCCCCACCAAAAAAAAGTCAATTAAGAAAATAACACTTGCTTTCTTAGTGAGAATATTGACAATGGCATCAGATATATAACCATGAGTGACCTTTGTAAAGAACTTTGAAGCAGTGTGGAGATCTCCTGAGGCCAGCGGAAGGAAGAGCAGTAGACAGGTAGGAACTGGGTGCTTGAGAAAGACTGATTGTTGATCCGTTAATCCAGCTGTCTTTGGCTTGATTGGCTTTTGTGGCTGTGGGGGCGGAGTTATCCTCCCAGTTGGTATTAAAGGTGGGGTTGTGTGACTCTTGAGATCTGAGATCTCCTGAGGCCAGTGGAAGGAACCGGGGCACAAGCTGAAGCGCCCCCCCCCCCAACTGGGATTACGAAGGCATCTGAAGGAGGCAAGCAAAGCAAGCCTTCAACACAGTGAAGAGGCATTTAGGACTCACATTAGAATACAGCAAGGAGAGGCCCATATGCCAGGATCACGAAGAAGAGACAACACAGGAAAGGGGCAGGATAATCCAGCACCAAGCTCTACCAACCCTATGGAAGACTCCTGCAGTGCAATCCCTCTGAGGATGCCTCAGAAGACAGATAACAGGAACACAATTGGGAACATATTTAAAGAATTACAAGATTTTAAAGAACAAATCAAAGAACTAAGAAAAGAAAACGAAGAACTCAAGAAAGACCTAGAGAGAGAATGACAAAGTCCAGAAGGAAGTAGAAACACTGAAAAGATCCCATGCTGAAAAAGCAAAGAGCTACAAGAAGAGATTGAGGAGCTCCAAAAAGAAGTAGAAATACTAAAGAAATCAGAAGAGGAAATGAAAAGGGAAATAAAACATGCACCCAATCAAGAGGAAAGGAGTGGAAAAAGCCTCAGAAGCAGAATGGAGGAAGCAGAACAAAGAATATATGACCTGGAAGATAACACAGAACAACTAAAAACCTCAAGGAAAGATTAAGAAAAATTTAAAAATACACAAAAGTGGAACAACCAGGAACTGTGGGACACTATGAAAAGATCAAACCTCCACATCATAGGAATAAAGGAAGGAGAAGAATCCCAAGAGAATTGTATTGATCTGATCTTCAACAGAATAATAGATGAAAACTTCCCCAAACTAAAAAAGGACAAACCAATACAAATACAAGAAGCACATAGAACTCCAAACAGACAAATCAGAAAAGAAATTCTCCATGCCACATCATAGTTAAAATGCTAGACACCCAAAACAAAGACAAAATCCTTAAAGCCACAAGAGAAAAACAACAAGTGACCTATAAGGGGAAACCTATCAGAATTACAACTGACTTCTCAATGCAAACTATGAAAGCAAGAAGAACCTGGAGCAAAGCATTCCCAGTGTTAAGGGACAATAGATGCCAACCCAGGTTACTATACCCAGCAAAAATGTCAATTATAGTTGAAGGAGAGAGAAAAACCTTCCATGACATAAACAACTTGAAAGAATACATGTCCAGAAAACCAACCCTTCAGAGAATACTTGAAGCAATTCAAAGGACAGAAGAAAGGAGCAACCATCCCCAGGCACCTAGAAAGAGAAATCAATAAAAGCATAACTGCAGAAGTAGAAACCTAAACCCAAACCGCAAATGGATAATAAGGCAAAAGGAAGCAACACAAACCTATCAGTCATAACCTTAAATATTAATGGACTAAATTCCCCAATCAAAAGACATAGACTGGGAGACTGGATTAGGAAACAGAATCCATCGATATGCTGTCTGCAAGAAACACATCTTACCTTCAAGGACAGGCACCACCTTAAAGTGAAGGGATGGAAAAAAATATTCCAAGCAAATGGTACCAAAAAGAAAGCAGGTGTTGCTATTTTAATATCGGATAAAATAGACTTCAAAGTAAAAGAAATCAGAAGAGACAAAGAAGGCCATTACATTTTCATCAAAGGAACAATCCACCAAGAAGATTTCACAATTATGAATATATATGCCCCAAATTCTGGTGCACCAAACTTTATAAAGACAATTCTCCAGGACCACAAGTCACAGACTAACCCCAGCACACTCATAGTGGGAGATTTCAATACCCCACTGAGTCCTTTGGATAGGTCAACAGGACAAAAAATAAACAGAGAGACATCTGAACTGAACGATATGATACACCAAATGGACCTCATAGACCTCTACCGAACATTCCATCCTAATACCAGAGAATACACTTTCTACTCAGCACCCCACGGAACATTCTCCAAAATCGACCACATCCTGGGACACAGAAGAAACCTCTACAAATACAAAAAGATTGAAATAATTTCATGCATCCTGTCAGACCACAGTGCAATGAAGCTCAACATCAACACCAGGACAAGCCCTCCTGCCTACAAGAACACATGGAGACTAAACAACACACTCTTGAATAATGAATGGGTCAAGGAAGAGATAAAGAAAGAAATAAAAACATTCCTGGAACTGAATGACAATGACAATACAACACAACAAAACTTATGGGATACCTTAAAAGCAGTCCTAAGAGGGAAATTTATAGCCCTGGGTGCCTACATTAGAAAAACAGAAAGAGCACAAGTGAATGATCTAACACTACAGCTAAAAGCACTTGAGAGGCAACAACAGATGAACCCTAAACGCAACAGACAGGAAGAAATAACAAAAATCAGAGCAGAAATCAATGAAATAGAAACAAAGAAAACAATACAAAAAATCAATGAAGCCAAAAGTTGGTTCTTTGAAAGAATAAACAAGATAGACAGACCTCTAGCCCAGTTAACAAAAAGAAAGAAGGAACAACTCCAAATCAATACAATCTGTGATGAAAAGGGAAATATCACAACGGACAAGGAAAAGATCAAGAAAATTATATGGGAATATTACAAGAACCTATATTCTACCAAGTTTGAAAATCTAGAAGAAATGGATGAATATCTGAAATCTTGGGAATCACCAAAGCTTGGCCAAGAGGAGACCAGCAGCTTAAACAGACCCATAACATATGAAGAAATAGAGGATGTAGTAAGAAGCCTCCCAACTAAAAAAAGCCCAGGCCCAGACGGTTTCACAGCAGAATTCTATAAAACATTTCAAAAAGACCTACAACCATTATTTCTGAAACTGTTTAGAAGTATACAATCAGAGGGAATTCTCCCAAATTCCTTCTATGAAGCCAACATCACTCTATTACCAAAACCAGGCAAAGATCCAACTAAAAAGGAGAATTATAGACCCATCTCCCTCATGAACACAGATGCCAAAATTCTAAACAGAATACTGGCAAATCGCATACAGACCCACATCAAGAAGATCATCCATCATGACCAAGTTGGATTCATACCAGAGATGCAGGGATGGTTCAACATACGAAAATCAATAAACATCATCAAACACATAAACGGAATCAAAGACAAAAACCACACCATCATCTCAATTGATGCTGAAAAAGCCTTTGACAAAATCCAGCATCCCTTCATGCTTAAAGTCCTAGAAGGAATTGGATTGGAGGGATCATTCCTCAATGTAATCAAAGCCATATACAGGAAACCCACAGCCAATATCATCCTAAATGGGGAAATGACAGAAACATTCCCTTTAAAGGTAGGAACTCGGCAAGGCTGCCCCCTATCACCACTCCTCTTCAATATAGTGCTTGAAACACTTGCTAGAGCAATAAGGCAAGAAAAGGATATTAAAGGAGTACTAATTGGAAAAGAGGAAGTCAAACTATCCCTATTTGCTGATGATATGATTGTTTACTTAAGGGATGCAAAAAACTCCACCAGAAAACTCCTAGAAACGATTAACAGCTTCAGCAAAGTGGCAGGATACAAAATTAACCTTAGAAAATCAATGGCCTTTCTTTACACCAAGAACAAGCAACTGGAGAAAGAATTCAAAGAGACCTTCCCACTCACAATAGCCTCAAAAACAATAAGATACCTAGGAACAAACCTAACCAAAGACACCAAAGACCTCTACAACAAAAATTTTAAACCCTTAAAGAAAGAAATTGAAGAAGACCTCAGAAGATGGAAAAACCTCCCATGCTCATGGATTGGGAAAATTAACATTGTAAAAATGTCCATTTTACCAAAACTCTTGTATAGATTTAATGCAATCCCAATCAAAATCCCCAAGAGTTTCTTCACAGGCTTGGAAACAAAAGTTCTTAAATTCATTTGGAAAAACAAAAGACCCCGAATAGCCAAATCAATCCTGAGTGAAAAGAGCTACACAGGAGGGATCTCTATACCAGATTTTAAACTATACTACAGGGCTATAGTCATAAAAACAGCCTGGTACTGGCACAAAAACAGACCTGTTGACCAATGGAACAAAACCGAAGATCCAAATCTGAGCACATACAATTTCAGCCATCTCATATTTGACAAGGGGGCCAAGAAACCACAATGGAGAAAAGACAGCATCTTCAGCAAGTGGTGTTGGCAAAACTGGATCACCACTTGTAGAAGAATGAAATTAAACCCCTACCTCTCACCCTGTACAAAAGTCAACTCCAGATGGATTAAAGACCTCAACGTGAAACCCCAAACTCTGAAGGTGATAGAAGAAAAAGTTGGCAGCAGACTACAAGACATAGGCGTAGGAAAAGACTTCCTAAATCAGACAGCAGCTGCACAAGAATTAAGGTCGACAATTGACAAATGGGACCTCATCAAACTCAAAAGCTTCTGTACATCAAAAGAAACAATCAAGGAAGTGAAGAGAAATCCCACAGAGTGGGAGGAAACCTTCACTGCAGATACATCTGACAAAGCATTGATTTCCAGAATATATAAACTACTCAAAAAACAAAGAAAAAAGAAAACAAACGACCCGCTCAATAGATGGAGCAAAGAACTGAACAGAGACTTCACAAGCGAGGAATTAGAGATGTCTGAGAAACACCTCAAGAACTGCTCAACATCACTAATCATTAAGGAAATGCAAATCAAAACCACTTTAAGATATCATCTTACTCCAGTAAGACTGGCTAGGATCAAGAAAACAAATGATACCAAGTGCTGGAGAGGTTGTGGGGAAAGGGGAACACTCATCCACTGCTGGTGGGAATGTAAACTCGTGCAGCCACTATGGAAAGCAGTGTGGAGAACCTTTGGAAGACTTGGAATGAACTTGCCACCCAACCCAGCCATACCATTCCTAGGCATGTACCCTCAAGACTCACCCCACAGCAGAAATACATGCATGGCCATGTTTATTTCAACTCTCTTCACAATAGCAAAGAGCTGGAACCAACCCAAATGCCCAACTGATGAGTGGAAAGAGAAAATGTGGTACATCTACACAATGGAGTTCTATGCAGCAATAAAGAAAGAGGACATCATGTGCTTTGCAGGAAAATGGCTGGAGCTAGAAGACATCATGCTGAGTGAAGTAACACAGTCCCAGAAAAACAAATGAATGTTATCCCTCATCTATGGATGCTAGTGCCAATTACCCAGTTGTAAGTATTTCCTGTGCATGGCCCCTTGAGCTTTTGTCCAAAGCAGTTGGGAGTGATGCATATTGGAAACACAGCAACAACAACAATAACAGAAAGGACTGCATCAAAAAACTGATTGAAATAGTAAACTTCTGCTCAAAACAGTCAACTTCCCCATGGAGAATATTGAGAAAGACTGTGAAAGAGATGAATAGCATGTTTGGCAGAATGCATGAGCTCTGGAGGGGTGGGGGGATGGGGGGGACACGGGTCTAGAATTGATAAAAAACATATGTATAAATAAAAAATAGGGAAAAAAAGGAATTCTATTTTATGTATGTGCAGATGCATGTTTATCTAAATACTGGTCTGTCTTGGTCATCATTAACTGTTAACTTGACATAGCCTAGAATCACCTGGAAAAAAAAAAAGCATCTCAATTGAGCTGTTGTTGTCTTTATCACGTTGGTCTTTGAATCTGTCTGTGAGGGATTATCTTGATTGTCTTAATTGATACAGGAGGGCCCAGCGCACTGGGTCACACCATTTCCTGAGCAGGTCGTGGGATTGGTGTACCAGAAAGCTAGCTATGCATCAGCCTGTGGAGAAGCCAGAAAGCAGTGTGCCTTTGTGCTTATGCTTCGGGTTCTTGCTTAAGCTTCAGCCCTCTCTTCCCTCAGCGATGGTTGTGGCCTGAAGGGCAGGATGAAGAGAACTCTTTCTGCCCCTAAATTGCTTTTGTTCAGAATGTTTTATTGCAGCCACAGAGAACAAGCTGGAATAGTGTGTGTGCGTGTGTGTGTGTGTGTGTGTGTGTGTGTGTGTTATTGTACACTGCAATTAGCAACCTTAGATGTTCCTGGAGGAGCCACACCCTGTTTCTGGGTTTTTAATAATTTATCTTTTATCTATTATCTATATCTATTATATATATATAAAGAACTTTGAAGGAGTGCAAGAAGACTTTCAGGGAGGCGACCATCCAGCACCAACAAGAAGATTCAATGTCTTACACAGCTGCACAGCATTTGGAAGGTACCCACATGTTCCCATATGCATCTGGTGTTCTGACATAAGGAATGTTCCAAATCTACGGCAGATCTTTACTCCCATAGGGCTCTGAGGGCAGGTCATAGGCTACAGGAAAGGAGGCTGTCAGCCCCTGGCTTTCAGAGAAGAACTTCTGCTTCACTTTGAAGCTGCCCATGCCAAATGCCAAAGGGAAGAACAGGACCCCGAACTCGTAGGAGTGGACCATCAGCTGGGTGGTGTTCTCCAATGCTCCCCAGGCAGCCGTGGACAGATTCACACTCATGACAAGGAACCAAGCAAGTTTACTGAAGTCTGGTGAGGGCCTCTTGTCGTCTTAATATGTGGTATGGCCTTGCTGCCGCCAGATGTCTCTGCTGACCACGTGTGAAAGTAGGAGTGGAGCCAACTTCGTTTCTCAGCTGTCTCAATGTCATAGGGAAGAGCGCCCCTAGCAGGATATCCTTCTAAGCTGGCGCGCACATTTTCCACAGAAGGATAGATCAGGTGAAGAGGAGCTGCACTTTTTCCTGGAGTTCTGCTGTCCTTCCCCAGCAAGACCTCTTTAGACTCAGAACACAACCACTTTGATTCATCAGCTCTCAGGGAGCCAATTCTTGATAACTGACCCACTATAGGCCAGCACTTGGCTTTAGGTACAGATGAAGCGTGCTCCTTCAGAAGCTTCCTAAGCCTAAAATGTCCCTAGTTATCTCTGTGACTTCCTTGAAATCGTCCTGGTGTTGAACTGGATAAGGTAAGCATTGGTTTCATAGAGATCACCCGGGAGGGTGGTATCTATCCACTCCTAGAGAGAATGAGTGCTATAAGCTAACAAATAATTGATGGGATCAGCTTTAAAGTGAGTTTTTTTTGACTCTCCAGATTTGTGGTTTTCCTGGTCATTTTGTGGGTACAACAGGCTCAACCATATTCCTTGGATATTCTGGTGTCAGTCTTCCAGGATAAGGTTGGATGTGTGGATGATGACACGAAGGCCTTCTTCATAGAGCAAGAGCATCATTTTCGTGTGGTGTGTTCCAAATGCAATATCCAACTTTGCCTGGCAGAGGGAAATATTTGCATAGGGCTTTGCCTCGGCATGTAAGTGAGCCTTGGTTTCTCCCTTGTCGCCATGCATGAGCAGGATGGTTTTCTTCCTGAACTCTGGTGGAGGCTGCTTTATGAGCCAGTCCACGTCGAAGCAATAGTTAGTCTGAACTGAAGAAACAAGTGTCCCAGAGGAGATAAAATATCCTTGATGTGGAGGGCTTTGGAATTACACTTTTCCTTTGATCCCTGAGACTCTAGTGAGGTAAAAATGGAAGGAGTTCCCCTTCTCCAGCATGTCTCAGATGTCCTGGCCTTCTCCTGAGGCCTCATACTCATCTCCTAGCCCTTGAGACCCTTGCCTGGCGGGAGGACCACGGTCTGCTGCTATCTGGGCAGCACTCATGGTAGGGAAGGAGACATCATTTTTCTCCTGAGCCATTGTGTCCTTTGGCCCATCTTTCCGTGCCTCTGGCTGCTTTTCATCATCGCTGCTGGACAGACACCAGCCCAGGGCTTCCTGGGACCAACTCTTCTGCTGTTTGGGAGGAAATACCGAATGTGTGTTGCTGAATTTCACAGGGGAGATCTGTCTCGTGTGGTGCTTTGCGAGACTCAGGTGTATGCGGACTCCCTTGATGCTGCCTGCCCAGCCTGTGGGGTAAAGATGTTGAAGGCTTGGCAGATCTGGGCTTTTCGTCCTTACTTTCATCACTACTGGATATTGTCCATCTCCCATAACTACTTTCCTGAGACTTTATGCTCTCTGATCCTACTGGATGGGGCACTTCTACATGTCCAGTTGCTCCTCATTACTTTGAGAAGCAGGCAAGAGACTCCTCATTGGAGGTCCTCATCCACCCCCCACCCTCATACTTTTTAGTTGGGAGATTTAAAATTACTGTTTGTCTCTCATTAGATATTATGGGTGCATTTAAATTGTTTATCTCATATTTGTTTTAGTTTGGTAGGTCATATATACCTAGAAATTAATCCATTTCTTTTACATTTTCCTGTTTAGTAAAACATAGTTTTTAAAGTAGTCTGATATAATTCTCTGAATTTCCTTACTATCTCTTGAAATGTTTCCATTTCCATCTGTGATTTTATGTTAAGTCCTTTCTCTTTTAGCTAATTTTGCAAGAGGTTTGTTGATATTGTTAATCTTGTCAACCAACCAACTTTTCATTTCTATGTTTATTTTAAATTTATATTTTATTGATTTCAACTCTGACTTTGAATATCTATTCTTATCCAGTCTTTGGGGATTTTGATAGTTCTTGTTGTTCGAAGGTCTTCAGGTGTATCATGAAGTTATTGATATTATTCCATTCTAACTTTTTGACTTAGGTACTTAGGGATTTAAACTCCCATTTAGGACTGCCTTCCTTGTGTGCATAGATTTTGCTATGTTTTCGTTTTCATCCATTCTAGGGATTTTTAAATTTCTTTCTTGATTTCTTGCTTTATCCACTTCTCATTCAGTAGTGTGATTTTAGTTTCTATGAGATTGTACATTTTTTCATTTTTTTAATTCCTTTGTGATCAGATAGGATATGGAATGACATTTTTTTAAAGTACATTCTGATTTTTTTTTTTTTAATTTTCATATGTGTATGAATGTACTGTCTGCTTGCAGGTTTGTGCACCTGTGTTGTGCAATGCCTCAGAGGTCAGAAGAGGGCGTCAGATTCCCCTGGAACTGGAGCCAAAGACGATTCTCAGCCGCCTGGGCGCTGTGACTTGAACCCAGGTCCTCTGCAAGAGCAGTCGGCGCTCTTAACCTCTAGGCCATCTCTCCAGCCCCCGTCATTTTTATTTTCTTAAATTTGTTGAGACTTGCTTTGGTTTTTTATTCATTTTTTATTAATAATTAATAAATAATGAATACAAGCATCCTTCATGTAAAACCAATTTACAAGTAGCTGTGCCCAAACTTATACAACCCAAGGTCCCCATTGTCCAGCTGGTGGGGCTTGTATGTACAAGTATGTTGATCAAATCAGAATCCAGTCTATATTGCCGTAGTTTCACAATTCACCCCAATCACAACCCTTACATTCTACCACGCTCCCTCTTCTGCAGATTGTTCCCTAAGCTTTAGAAAAGGGCGAGAAGGGAAACAGTCTACTCGTTCTGGAGATGCTGTTTTGGACTCTGATCAGTTCAGGCTGTTTCCTTTCATGGGTTGGCAGTTTATCCAGGAATAACCTTTTAATCCTACTAATGAAGCACAAGCAATTAGATACACAGACATTTAAACAGAACTAATTATTATGGTAGGTTAAGTTGGTATAGACACAGATGTTTGGATGGTATGCTAATCCATGAAATATAGCTTTTCTGTAAAAGATGACAATGTCTTACTCTGGCTTCTAACATCTCCTAACCACTAGAGGATGTAAGCTTGTGGCATCAGCCATGAATTATTCCTCCAAGGAGAGAGCTAATAGCCAATTAGATTTGGGATGTACAGACATATGGCTGCCACTGCTGCACAGTATTTCCAGGCAGGTGAGGTGTAGCTGATGCTGACAGAGGAGTCTTGCTTGACTCAAGGAGACCAATATTTGCTTTATTGATTTAGTGGCCTTTGGTAACACTCTCTGGCATTCCAGAGACCAACTGTACACTTGTAAGTGTGGTCTCAATACATCTTTCCCATGCTTATGATCAGGTTTTTTTTGGGGAAATTTCCTTGGACTGCCAAGAAGAAAGTGTATTCTTTGGCATTTGGGTGTTATGTCCTGCAAATCTGTTAGGTATGTTTGATTTACAATATCATTGAGCTTCAGGGTTTCTTTATTTAGTTTTTATCCAGATGACCTATTTCTGTGAGAGAGGTAGTGAAGTCACCTGCTATCACTGTTTTGGAATCAATCTGTAATTTTAGACTTAAGAGTGTTTCTTTTAGGAAATTGGGTGCCTCTGGGTTTGGTTCATATATGTTTCAGATTTTAACACTCTTCTTGATGTATTTTTTTCTTTAATGAGTATGAATTATCCTCCCTTTCTCTTCTGATTAGTTTTAGTTTGAAATATATTTTATCAGATATTAGAATAGGCATGGCTGCTTGTTTCTTAGTTCCACTTGCTTGGAGTACCCTTTTTCCATTCTTCCCTAAGGTATTGCTCAACACTGATTGTGAGGTGTGTTTCTTGGAGATAGCAAAAAGATGGATCATATTTTCTATTTTGGTCATTTAGTCTGTCTTTTTATTAGGGAATTGAGACTGTTAATATTGAGTTATTATTACTTACCAATGCTGATTGATTCTTGTCTTATTTTTGTGGTGGTTTTGTTTCTTTGGCTTCTTTTGTTTAAATATTCTGGCATTGTTTGTTCATTCTTTGTTCTCTCTTGCATGTGCTACATTTTCCCTTCAGAGGGATGCATTCCTTCCAGTATGCTCCATAATGCTGAATTAATGGATGTAAATTCCTTCTATCTGCTTTTATCAAGGAAAGTTTTCCTTTCTCTTTCTATTATGACTGATAGTTTTGCTGGGCGTAATAACTTTGGTTTGTATCTGAAGTCTTTAATAATTTTTATTCTTGAAAACATCAGTTCAGGGTTCAAGGCCAGCCTGGTCTACATAGTGAGCTCCAGGCTAGCTGGGACTAAAGGGAAACCCTGTCTTAAACATACCAAAAAATAAAATAAAATAAAAATAAAAGAATCAAGAATCAGTTCCTGCCATTTCAGAGTCTGCATGGAAAGATCAGGTGTTCTTCTGATAGGCCTGCCTTTGTATGTGCTTTGTTCTTTCTTTATTGCAGCTTTCACTGTTCTTTCTATACATTCAGTGCTTCTTTATGTGGTGTAGGGGATTGGTTTTCTGGTCCTGTCTATTTAGTGTTCTGTACGCTTCTTGAACTTTGATTGGCATCTCCTTCCTTAGATTTTGGAAGTTTTCTTTTACAATTTTGTTAAATATATTTTTCTGTGCCATTGACCTGGATTTTTTTCTCCTTTTATACCTGTGATATATCATTTGTTCTTTTTATAATATCTCAACATTGTGCACATTCTATTCCATTTTCTTTGACTGAATGATCCCATCCTACTACCTTGTCTTCAGGGCTTAATATTTTCTCTTTTATGTGATTCATTCTATTGATGAGGTTTTTTGATGAGTTTTTTTATTTCACTGATTATTTTTCTTTTCATTTTAAATTTTATTTCAGTTTGATTTTTCTTCAGAAATCCCATTTCTTTATTGAATTATAGTTTCAGTTCTTGGTTTGTTTTCTCTCTTTCATTCAGCTGTTTGTGCTTTCATGATCTTTATTCTAGAATTTATGCATGTTGTCTTTGAGTTTGTTGAACATATTTATAATCACTATATTTAAATCATTATTGCCAGGTGTGGTGGCACAGACCTTTAATCCTAGAACTTGGGGGGCAGAGGAAAGCAGATCTTTGTGAGTTTAAGGCCAGCCTGGTCTACAGAGTGAGTTCCAGGACAGCTGGGGCTACAGGGAGACCCTGTCTCGAAAAGACCAAAAAAAAATCATCTTGTGCTCAAGTAAGCTGCTCTTCTCAGGGGACATTGCAGTGAGTGTACCAATTCTGAAAGATGTATTGTTTTGGTTATTCATTGTGTTTTTGTTTCTAAAATTGGACAGAAGCATCTTGGTAATTTCTCGTGTTTACTGGTCTTACCTTGGTTAAGAGGGTATTTGGATCTTTGTGTGTTGAGATGTGAATGAGTTGAGTGGTGCTTAGTGTTCAATCTGTGGTAATCCTGTGTTGCTGTGCATATGGTGTGGCAAATGTGTTCCCTCCACAGCTGGGAATTTGTGAACTCTGAGCCTAGGAGCAAACCTTCTGTGGTGGTAGCAGATCCTCCCTGCCGATCCTCTGCAGTCTGTGGAAGGCTAATATGTTATACAGGTTGTCCTTTGGTGGTAGGAGTTGGGGGGTTTCACAGTAGGAGTGAGGAGTGCTTCCCGGGGGCCAATGACAGGGTGTCATATCACATCAGCCTTCCATGGATGTGAATGGGGTAGAGGCCTGGTTCGAGATTTCAGATTTCGTCCTCTCTGGGCCATGTCATGGCTTGGGTACTTGGTTGGTGTGGGAAAGACAGGCTTTGAATATTGCTATCTTGTTAGAGGAAAGTTTCTAGGGTTGCCTATAGGGGATGAGGTTAACAGGGAACCACCCATATGTTCCTAGTGATGACATGAAGCTGGCTTTGGGGCTTCAGGGGGTGGCAGGTGGGTGGGCAGCCTATCTGTGTCTCCAGACCAAATATGGTGACCAGAAAGTCCCTGCTGTGCAGCCGGCTGGAACTGAATGGATCACAAAGGAAAGGAAAGGATCAAGGAGAGGTAAGGGTAGGAGGCAGTGGCAGGACATTGGGGTGATAGTAGAGGAGGACAGGGTGGCCTTCCTGAGTTTCCTGGACACATGGTCCACTTGAGAGACATTGGTGTGCAGCAGGTTGGGGACAGATGAATCTCAAAAGGAGGCAGGGATCAGGGTGAGGGGAAGAAAGTAGTAGTGGCAGCAAGGTGTAATCACAGAAGCTATAGATATAGGTCTCTAGGCCAAGCAGGGACTGTGCACTGGGCTGAGTACAGGAGAGTGGCAAATCATAAAGGAATGGAAAATGTCGGGAAGAAGTAGGGGTCCAACTTCTAATGTTTTTATTGAAGAATAACTTCATTGGTTGAATATTTCAGTTGCTACACATGCTAATGCAATTGTCACATGATTCAAAGAAGTAAAGTAAGATTTATGGATGAGATAGTCTTGATCCGTCAGTTGGACACAGGTGAAAAATATTAGCAAAATTGTCTCAACTTGTTTCAAACCTGCCTCAAACTTTGAAAAACCTGAAACTTGTAGAAAGAACTCTTTCATGAAGTTGAGAAAACTTTGAATTATAGAAAACATCTTTTTATAAACTACTCTGAAAAGTAGGAGCTTTCTTTAAATATTAGAAGACTTATTCTTTAGGGAAACAAAAGTGTCCTTTGTCTATAATACCTCAAGGGCAGAACTAAAGGCAGAAAGTGAAGCTGAAAGACTGACTGATAGATTGCCTCAACATGTGAAAAAGCTGAAATATCTGAAAATAGAATAGGCTGCTTCCAGAGATAGTGCATTGAAGGGATTAAGCCTCAGACTGGGAATTGGATTAGGTGTTCTCTAACATTTCTCCACACTCACAGAATGTGTGCTACTGTGGTGTTTAAGACTTGTAGATTATCTGGAACATATGCTATTAATGAAAGGGAATATTGGGGCCAATGGACGACAGAACTCTTTTTATCCACATCCACATTAATAAGTTAATAAGGTTATCACAATACGGTCATGCTACTGTAATTTATTATGGCCTTATAACATTGACAGAATAAAAAGTCAAGGCTTAAGTCACAGATGCAGAGGGTAATGAAGACAGGCATGCACACATGGCTTACAGATGACACTGTCAAGAAAGGCAGTTGTAATTAGGTCATTTTACAGAGCATGCAAATCTCTTTTTATCTCATCCTCTCGTGTGAGGATGAGATATTCCTGTGTATGTTTCCTTATTATATTTCAGTCTTAGATTTTTTTTTACATTTTTATTCATGTGCATGTATATCTATCTTTGAGAAAGTCTGCAGCATGTGCAAACGTGCGTGTGTGTGTGTGTGTGTGTGTGTGTGTGTGTGTGTGTGTGTATCCTTGGAAGCCAGAAGAGGGTGTTGGATACCCTGGAACTGCAGTTACATGTTTAGTGAGTTTCTGATGTGGGTGATTGGAACTAAACTCTTATCCTCTGGAAAAGCAGCAGTACAGTAAGCATTCCTTATAAGTGAGCCATCTCTCCAGCTCCTATAATTCTGATTTTAATTTTAAAACCCCTTAGGTTTCTATTTCTTTTCTTCTTATTTAATATTGCTTGCTTTCCATTCACTCACTCTTTTTTCTTCTTTCTCTTGCTCATTATTTTCTTGTGTCTATTGATATTTCACACAACTTTATTTCATCAGTAAGTCTTTTTTGAGTACCTAGGGTCTAATACTTTTCTTGTAATCATGATGTAACAATGACTGTGAAAGATAAAAATATTGTGCTTATCTTAGTTGAGAAGACAAAGACTAAATACATAAAAAAGTTAAAAAATATTTTTTATTTTATATGTAAGTACTGTATTTCCTGCATGAATGAAAGTGTGCCCATGTTTGTAGTGTCCACAGGGGTCAGAAGAGCATTTTGGATCTCCTGGAACTAGAGTTAGAGATGGTTATTAGCAGGAACCGAACCTATGCAAGAGTGGCTTGTGCTCTTATCCACAGAGCCATCTCCACAGCCCATAAATTATTAACTATATAATAAGGTGATAAGTTGTAAATGTTGAACATGACAAGGGATGTCACTGGGGTCCAGGCCCACTCCTCACTCCCAGTGAGTTGTAGCAGGAGCAGCACGAAGTCCACTAAGGCAGCCTCTAGGAGATTTGCCCTTGTTAGGAAACCTCTTTAAGCAAGCAGCATGCAAGTCCTGTATGAGTCTCAAGCAAACTTCTTCATTCTGAGTCTCTCTTGAGCAAATCTTTATGGCAAATAACTCCATGGCAAGTCTCATACAAGTTCTTATGGTAAATCTCATACAGGTTCTTAAGGCAAACTTCAATATGTTGCCTCTCTTACAAGTTTATATAGGGAGAAACACATAGGTCTAGGATTCTAAGGATTTTAAGGAATATGCTTCACACAAAGGAGATGAGGGGAGAGAGCCCCAAGAGATAAGACTTGGGTGAATTAACAACCTTGGGGGAAGGCACTTAACCATTAAGAGCATACATAAATCCTGGTGAAAGCGAGGAAGATAGTTTAGCAATAACATGCTGTACTCAAGTCCTAATCTAAAGTGCACAGTAACTAAGAGACAAGAACTAACCAGGAGGGGAAATAGATATTAAATTAAATGGAGACTGTCTCAGGATGGATTTCCCATGGAAAAAAGGAATTTAGGGCTTAGCTGCTGCATCCCATCAGGTTTTCCAGTAACAAGGCTGTAAATGAGCTCTTGTTTTAGTAGTCCATTTTCCTATCTGGGCTGAGTTGCTAGCTCAGAAACTCTTGAATTCAGTGTTATTTTAAATGAACTCATTCTGGGCTACAGCAGGAGGTCAGTTGTAGAGCCAAAGCTAAATATGTGGTTAGAAAGGCAGGGATTACTGAGGAATAAAATCATAATAAGTTCTCATTGGATTGAGGAGATATAAGCCAAAGAGAGCTTTGTAGATGGGAGAGGAAGTTTTGTTGGAGGAAAGGGCATAGGCAAGCAGTTATCTAAGGGAAACATTTGCCAGGTGGGGGAAACAACAGGTTTAAGGCTCTGAGCTAGAATGTTCCAGGCATTTTCCAACAGAAAAGCAAAATTCAATTGTCCTAGTTAGCCTTATATTGCAATGATAAAACATCCTGACCAAAACCAAATTGAGGAGGAAAGAGTTCATTTGTCTTACACATCTTAGTCAGGTTCATTATTGAAGACAGTTAGGCTAGAAATTCAGGGTAGGAACCTGGAAGTATTAACTGATTTGCAGACCTATGATACTTTCTGGCTTGCTTCTCTGTCCTGGCTCAGCCTGCTTTCTTATAAATCCTAGGGCTACTTGCCCAGGGGTGGTAACACCCACTGTGGCTGGGCCCACCTAAAAAAAACTTGACAATGAAGAACACAGGACAATCCAACAGAGGAATTCCCCACTGAGATTCCCTCTTCATAAGTGTGTCAAGTTGGCAGATGAACTTAGCCTTGGCATCAGTGCATCTGAAATGGTCTTGTCAGGCACAACAGGAGGAAGGAGAATTGAGAAGTGCAGGTTAGTGTGAAGGCTGTGAGGCTGTGAGCTGAGTTACTTCTGAGAAGAATGGCTCTAGTAGGTGTGTGGAGAAAGGGTTACAACAAGTATAGAAGCAGAGATACGATTGAAGGTTTGCGAAGTGAAATGAGGAATCTAAAAGAAAATGATAAAGTAGCAGATATAAAACAACACCAATTTCTATTTCAATTTTGATGCTTCAGATCTTTTGTACTTATCATTGCATATGGCTGACCAGGCTCCAGTGGATGAACTCACACCGAGGGATATCTGGTGACACAAACTTGACTCAATAGACCTTAACATGTATGTCAGAATGAATGAAATCCAGTGGGGATACTATGGGTGGTGCAGATGGGGGGATCTAAATATGATTAAGGTGAATCGTATGAAATGCACAAAAATTCAGATAAAGATATATAATGAAAAAATATTCTTATTTAGGGCTGGGTATGGTGTTGCATGCTTTTAATTCCAGCATTCAGGAGGCTGAGGGAAGGAGATCTGTAAGATCAAGGACAACCTGATCTACATAGTGAATTAGAGATCAGCTGGGGCTCCAGGAAGACCCTGTCTAAAAACAAACAAACAGACAAACTGAAAAGATTGTTATTTAAATCCAGTTGTGGTGACACAAGTCTGGGCTACAGAGTGAGATGGTGTCTAAAACAATAAAATTTGTTTTAAAACAAATAGTGTAATTTGCATTCTACTTTTTAAGAGAATGTGGGATTGGCTTTAATGTAGAATTTTCCACTCAAAAATAAAATATTCATGCATATATTTTATCACTTTCTAAGAAATTTAACTTTAAATCTGGCTAAGTCTTCACCTTTAACTTCACTAAAAACATTTTTGCTTTTTCCCATAGCAGTAAAATTTTATTAGCGTGCAACTGTTCTTTGATTAAATTACTAATGTAATACAACTATTGACCTATACTTTGTTCCTGTAAGCCACTGAGAAGAACAAGACAGATTACCAGTGTATGTTGCACCGTGGCAAATACAAAGATATCTAAGTGTCCCCATATATGTTCCTCAGCTATCATTTCTGAAAATATAAGGTCTGTAACCCACAATCAGAGCCAATTCATAGTTATGTTTCTTTAAGCACTTACATTGAAAATCTGTGGTTTTCTATTGTAGTTCTTTTTTTTTAATTTTATTTATTTTTGTATGTGTATGAGTGTACTGTCTGCATGTAGGTCTGTGCACCCGTGTCATGCAGTGCCTCAGTCAGAAGAGGGTCTTGGATTCCCCTGGAACTGGAGTTCTCCTGGGGTTGGAGTTACAGACAGTTCTCAGCCGCCCTGTGGGTGCTGGGGATTGAACCGCTAGGCCATCTCTCCAGCCCCCTATTCTAGCTCTTAAAAAGGTGCATTGACTTAGCTTCACTAATTCCCTGCACAGTGTGTATTTAGGGTAGAAAAAGTAACAGGTGACTTTCAGAATGCAGGAGAAAACATATACTTATATAATGCACATAATATAATGCAATTTCATACAAAAAGTGACATTATTTTGGGTGTTAACTTCCTTTGGTAATTTATCTCTCTATTTATTTATTTTTGTAATTTTGAGACAGGGTCTCCCTTAGTCCCAGCTGGCCTGGAGCTCCCTCTGTAGACCAGGCTGGCCTTGAACTCACAGAGATCTGCCTGCCTCTGCTTCTCAAGTGCTGGGATTAAAGGCCTGCACCACCACGCCTGGCACTAAAGACAATTCTTATCTGCCATGTGGGTGCTGGGAATCAAACCCAGGTCCTCTGTAAGAGCAGTCAGTGCTCTTAACTGCTGAGCCATCTCTCCAGCCCCAATTTGTGGTATTTTAAATATGGGGTCAAGGACTTTTCATAAGGAATTGTTGCGATGGGCAAGATGATTGTTTATATTCTTCTTAATGTATTCAGGTAATACATTCTTCTTTGGCTCTATTTGAAGAATCAACTCTGTGTAGCTGCAAGTCATCTATGCATGAATCTGTAAGAAAGCAAATTAAGCTCTCATAGATTGTCAATAAGTCACTCTGTCTATGGAGGTGGTTCTTAATCCTCCTTGTGACCAGAGGGAAAATTCAGATTAGGAAATCTGCACACAGTTATAATGTGGGCATGAGTTAGGAGCATACATGATGGCAGCTTTGCTTCTCACCGTAACAGCACAGTTGGTAGTGGTACAGTAGAGTGTCAATAGATGAAAACTGTGTTTGAATATAGCCATTAGTACATGTTATCTGTCTGATTCAACATTTCCATTTTATTTGGGATAGCTTCTCAGATATTAGCAAAATTCAAAAAAAGAGCTGGAGAATAAAATTTGGAGTTTTCATATGAGTAACTGCCCAGGTTACTGGGAAATTCTCACAGCATGCACAAGACCTACATAAGCTAAAGCCAGCTAAAATCCCAGCATAGAAGAAGTGAGGTAGGCAAAAGTCTTAACTCTCTAGTGGAGGAACTATTGACAGCTGATAGCTGCTGGGAGAGGGAGAGTCAGTTTTCTTTAATGGTGTGACACGGGGTGTGTTAACCAGGCCTCAGTACATTGAAGGGCATTTGGGAATACAAATTTGACTCGAAGCAAGAACACACGAAATTGAGTACGAATCGTAAGGAGGGTGCATATTGGGGAAGGGTCTGAAGAAGATTAAAATACTGTATGAAATTCTTAAAAATTCAATCAAGATATTTTTAAGTTTTGCCTTTTGAAAGTTAAAAATATTCTCAATTCTTAAAGAATTAATAAAATATTATTTAAGATAAAGAATAAGTAGGAGTCAATGCATTGTGACACATTTATTATGGTGGCATTAATAATAGGATACATTGGGTAAAATTAATTAATATAGTTTTTATGTCAATGTAAAACCATTTAAAATAAAAACTTGATTGTTAAAATGCCAATGAATCCTATTCAATGTCAGACTTGAAACAATATAATAATTTTAATTACAAATAGAGTAGTTAAAGAAAAAGTAAAAAAATCAGCGAAACTTCTATTGAGTGATGAAAATCTTCAAACGGAAGGCAGCAAGAAGCCCCAGACTTTGAAACTTGTTTTGGACCAATCCCCAATTGTATTAGGTCTTATTTTGCTTTTGTGCCATGTTTATTCTTAACTTGGCTTGGGTGATGGCCTGTGTCTTTTGGGTCCATTACAGTATATGGTTAAGCTTAGCCATTTTTGTAAAGGTGAGTGAGATGGCAAGTAAAGTAGAAGATGGAAAAATTACATATGGACAAACATAAGACACAGAGACCTGATCAAATTGGCCAATTATGGAGAATGTGCTAAATGACAGGTGAGAAATTACAAAGGGAAATACACTATTTAGAGGGAAATCAGTAAAGAAGACACATAATTCTACCCATACTTATCGAGTGCAAATCAGCCGGGCATGGTGGTGCACGCCTTTAATCCTAGCACTTGGGAGGAAGAGGCAGGCAGATCTTTGTGAGTTCAAGGCCAGCCTTGTCTACAGAGTGAATTCCAGGACAGCTGGGGCTATAGGGAGACCCTGTCTCAAAAACACCAAAAAACAAAACCCAAAACTTATCAAGTGCAAATCTATAATACCAAAACCTAACAAACACAGAATAAGGAGCAAAAACTATAATGAACCAATCACAGTTAAGAAAACCAGCAAGAGTTGTGTACAGTTCAACAGTAATGTTGAATTTACATGTAATATGCTGACCTCTTGTAGTATGTGTTGGAATTTCCAATGAAAAAAGACCATGGAAAGTTGCTTTAGGTTTTATTTTACACACATTCAGTTTAGTTTAAATTCTTAACTTTCCACCTTAATTTTCTTGAAAGCTAAATTTTATAACTCTGCAGCAGAGCAAAAAATGGTGATTAAAATTGAATATAAAAGTAGAAAGGAATTGGAGTGAATTGGCAAATTATGTCATGTCTCTTAAGTAGATAACGGCCACTGAATTATTTCTATTTCCTTAGGTACAGAATGATAAGTGAAAGTCTGTAAAGTTACTCTGTTAAAAATTTTAAAGTAGGGGGAGATCTCCCAAGACCTCCAGAAGTGCAGGCAGGTAGGTAGGAGCTGGGTGCTTCAGCAAGGTGGATTATTGTTTGACTCAATCTAGTTAATCTAGTTGTCTTTGGCTTAATTGGCTTTTGTGGCTGTGGGGGTGGAGTTATCCTCCCAGCTGGTATAAAAGGTGGGGTTGTGAGTCTTGAGATCAGAGATCTCCCAATAACTCCTCCAACTGTGATTACCAAGGCATCTGAAGGAGGCAAGCAAAGCAAGCCTTCAGCACAGTGAAGAGGAATTGGGACTCACATTGGAATACAGGCAAAGAGAAACCCATATGCCAGGAACACAAAGAAGAGACAACATGGGAAAGGTGCTGGATAATCCCACACCAAGCTCTACCAACCCTGTGGAAGTTTCCTACAGTGGGATCCCCATGGGGATGGCCCAGGGCACAGATATCAGAAACACAATTGCGAACATACTTAAAGAAATGCAAGATTATAAAGAGCAAATCAAAGAATTAAGAAAAGAGAACAAAGAACTCAAGAAGGAAGTGGAAACTCTGAAAAGATACCATGCTGAAAAAGATAAGGAAACCAACCAGTGAAGCAAAGAGCTACAGGAAGAGATTGAGAAGCTCCAAAAGGGAGTGGAAATACTAAAGAAATCAGAAGAGGATATGAAAAAGGAAATCAAACACTCATCCAATCAAGAGGAAAGGAATAGAAATATCCTCAGAAGCAGAATGGAGGAAGCAGAACAAAGAATATCAGACCTGGAAGATAACACAGAACAACTAAAAACCTCAAGTAAAGATATGAAAAATTAAAAAATACACAAAAGTGGAACAACCAGGACCTGTGGGACACTATGAAAAGATCAAACCTCCACATCATAGGAATAGAGGAAGGAGAAGAATCCCAAGAGAATGGTATTGATCAGATCTTCAACAGAATAATAGATGAAAATTTCCCCAAACTAAAAAAGACAAACCAATACAAACAGAAGAAGCACATAGAACTCCAAACAGGCAAGGTCAGAAAAGAAACTCTCCATGCCACATCATAGTTAAAATGCTAGACACCCAAAACAAAGACAAAATCCTCTCCATGCCACATCATAGTTAAAATGTTAGACACGCAAAAAAGGACAAAATCCTTAAAGCCACAAGAGAAAAACAACAAGTGCCCTATAAGGGGAAACCTATCAGAATTATAATTGACTTCTCAGTGCAAACTATGAAAGCAAGAAGAACGTGGAGCAAAGCATTCCCAGTGTTAAAGACAGTAGATGTCAACCCAGGTTACTATACCCAGCAAAAATGTCAATTTTAGTTGAAGGAGAGAGAAAAACCTTCCATGACATAAATAATATGAAAGAATACATGTCCNTCCTCAGAAGCAGAATGGAGGAAGCAGAACAAAGAATATCAGACCTGGAAGAAACACAGAACAACTAAAAAACCTCAAGTAAAGATATGAAAAAATTAAAAAATACACAAAATGGAACAACCAGGAGCTGTGGGACACTATGAAAAGATCAAAACCTCCACATCATAGGAATAGAGGAAGGAGAAGAATCCCAAGAGAATGGTATTGATCAGATCTTCAACAGAAATAATAGATGAAAATTTCCCCAAACTAAAAAAGACAAACCAATACAACAGCAAGAAGCACATAGAACTCCAAACATGCAAGAATGAAAAGAAACTCTCCATGCCACATCATAGTTAAAAATGCTAGACACCCAAAAAAAGACAAAATCCTCTCCATGCCACATCATAGTTAAAATGTTAGAACACAAAAAAAAAAAAAGGGACAAAATCCTTAAAGCCACAAAGAAAAACAAACAAGTTGCCCTATAAGGGGAAACCTATCAGAATTATAATTGACTTCTCAGTGCAAACATAAAGAAGCCAAGAAGAACGTGGGCCAAGCATTCCCAGTGTTAAGACAGTAGATGTCCAACCCAGGTATTACTACACCAGCAAAAATGTCCAATTTTAGTTGAAGGAGAGAGAAAACCTTCCATGACATAAAATAATAGAAAGAATACATGTCCCGAAAACCAAACCCTTCAGAGAATACTTGAACGCATTCAAAGGACAGAAGAAAGAAGCAACCATAACCAGGCACCTAGAAAGAGAAATCAATCAAAGCATAACTGCAGGAGCCAAAAACACCTAAACCAAAACTGAAAAATGGATAATAAGGCAAAAATAAGCAACACAAACCTATCAGTCATAACCTAAATATTAATGACTAAATTCCCCAATCAAAAGACAAAGATGGGATGATTGGATTAGGAAACAGAACCCCCCATATGCTGGTCTACGAGAAACACATCTTTACCTTTCAAGGACAGGAACCACCTTAAAAGTGAAGGATGGAAAAAAATTATTCCAAACAATAGGTACCAATAAGAAGCAGTGTGTTGCTATTTTAATATCAGACAAAATAGACTTCAAAGTAAAAGAAATCAGAAGAGACAAAGGAAGGCATTACATTTTTATCAAAGGAACAATTCACCAAGAAGATTTCACAATTATGAATATATATGCCCCAAACTTCTGGTGCACCCAAACTTTATAAGACACAAACTTCTCCAGGACCACCAAAAGCACCAATAACCCCAATACACTCATGTAGTGGGACATTCAATACCCCACTGAGCCCTTTGGATAGGTCAACAGGACAAAAGAATAAACAGAAGAGACATTAATTGAACGATATGATACACCAAATGGACCTCATAAGACCTCTACCAAATATTCACCCTAATTCCAGAGAGATACACTTTCTACTCAGCACCCCAAGAACATTCTCCAAAACGACCACATACTGGGACACAGAAGAAACCTCCACAAATACAAAAAGATTGAAATAATTTCATGCATTCTATCAGACCACAGTGCAATAAAGCTCAACTCAACACCAGGATAAGCCCTACTGTCTACCAAGAGCACATGGAGACTAAAAGCACACTCTGAATATGAATGTCAAGGAAAGGATAAAGAAAGAAATAAAAGCATTCATGGAACTGAATGGACAATGACCATACAACACAACAAACCTATGGGTACCATTAAAAGCGAGTACTAAGAGGGCAATATAAGCCCTGGGTGCCTACAATTGGAAAACACAGAAGAGCACAGTGAATGATCAAACACTGCAGCTTAAAAGCACACGACAGGCAACAACAGGATGAACCCTAAATGCAACGGACAGGAAGAAAATACAAAATCAGGCAGAAATCAATGAAATAGAAAACAAGAAAACAATACAAAAATCAATGAATACAAAAGTTGGTTCTTTGAAAGAATAAACAAGATAGACAGATCTCTAGCACAGTTAGACAAAAAGAGAAGGAACAACTCCCAATCAATACAATCCGTGATGAAAAGGGAAATATCACAAAACAAGGAAAGATCCAGAAAAATCATTATGGGAATACTTCAAAAACCTATACTTCTACCAAGTTTGAAACACTAGAATAAATGCATGAATATCTGAAATCCCAGGATCACCAAGCTCAACCAAGAAGAGATCAACAGCTTAAACAGACCCATCAATTTATGAAGAAATAGAATAGACACAGTGCAAAAAAACCAAAAAAAAAGCCCGGGCCCAGATGGTTTCACTGGCAGAATTCTATAAAACATTTCAAAAAAGCCTACAACAATTATTACTGAAATGTTTAGAAGGATACAATAACAGAGGAATTCTCCCAATTTCCTTTATGAAGCCAGCACCATTCTATTACCAAACCAGACAAAGATACAACTAAAAATGACGAACTATAGGCCCCAACTCCCTAATGAAACAGATGCTAAAATTCTACACAGGATACTGGAAATCACATACAGACTCACATCAAGAAGATCATCCATCATGACCAAGTTGGATTCATACCAGAGATGCACGGAATGGTGTTCAACATATGAAAATCATAAACATCATCAAGCACATAAAAGGAGTGAAAGACAAAAACACCACCATCCTCTCAATTATGCTGAAAAAGCCTTTGACAAAATCCAGCATCCCTTCATGCTTAAAGTCCTAGAGGGAATTGGACTAGGAGGAATCATTTCCTCATATGTAATCAAATCCATGTACAGGAAACTCCATAGCCATATATCATTCTAAATGGGGAAATGAGAGAAAAATCCTTCCTTAAAGTAGAAACTTGGCAAGGCTTGCCCCCTGGTCAACCACTTCTGTTTCAATACAGTGCTTGAAAACCTTGCTAGAGCAATAAAGCAAGAAAAGAATTAAAGAGTACTAATTGGAAAAGGGAAGTAAAGATCAAGATATCCCTAATTGCTGATGAAATGATTGTTTACTAAGGGATGCTAAAAACTCCACCAGAAAACTCCTAGAAACAATAACACGCTTCAGCAAAGATGGTGGGATACAAAAATAACATAAAAAAAAAACGTGGCCTTTCTTTACACCAATCAACAAGCACCTGGAGAAGGATTCAAGGAGTTTCCCACTCAACTAGCTCAAAAAGCAACTAAAATAAAACTACAACTAGCCACAAGAAAACCAAAATCTTACAACAAAAAATTTAAACCTTTAAAGAAAGAAAATTGTGAAGACATCAGAAGATGGAAAACCTCCATATTCATGGATTGGGAAAACTAACATTGTAAAAATGGTCCATTCTACCCAAACATCTTGTATTAGATTTTAATGCAATCCCAATTAAAACCCCACAAGTTCTTCACAGGCTTGGAAAAAAAGTCCCTAAATTAATTTGGAAAAACAAAAGACCCCAAATAGCCAAAACAACCCTGAGTGAAAAGAGCAACACAGGGGGATCGCTATACCAGACTTCAAACTATACTACAGGGCTATAGTCATGAGAACACCCTGGTACTGGCACAAACCAGATCTGTTGACCAATGGAACAAAACCAAGATCCAAACTTGAACATATACAATTTCAGCATCTCAATTTGACAAGGGGCCCAGAAGACACAATGGAGAAAGACAGAATCTTCAGCAAGTGGTGTTGGCAAAAAACGGATCACCACTGTAGAAGAATGAAATTAAACCCCTATTTCTTCGTCCTGTGCAAAAAGTCAACTCCAGATGGATTAAAGACCTCAAAAATGAAACCCCAAACTCTGAAAGGCGATAGAAGAAAAAGTTGGCAGCAGATTACAAGACATAGGCGTAGGAAAAACTTCCTAAATCAGACAGCAGCTGCGCAAGAATTAAGGTCGACCATGACAAATGGGACCTCATAAACTTAAAAGCTCTGACATCAAAAGAAACAATCAAGGAAGTGAAGAGAAAACCCACAGGCTGTAGGAGGAAACCTTCACTTCAGATACATTCTGACAAAGCATTGATTTCCAGTATTAACACTCAAAAAACACAAGAAGAAGAAAGAAATCAAATGACCACTCAAAGATGGAGCCTAGAGCTGAAAACAGAGACTTCACAAGTGGTGAAGAATTAGAGATGGCTAGAGAACACTTCAGACATGTTAAACATCACTATCTTAGAATGCTATTTGGTTCTAACAGAGAGTAATCCTTTTCGCAGTTCTATGTCTATTAGTCAATTAAAAGAAGGCAGTTTTTACCAGTTTTATAAGAGATTACCTCTATAGTAGTTGTCTCCAATTTCAGTTGGAGAGCAACCTCATCATCGTCATATTTCTCCTTGTTCGGGGGGGGGGGGCAAGAAAGTCTCCCATATCAAAGCCTTTGTGGCACCTAGAAGGTAAGTTTCATTAGGACTATTATAATATTTGTTACAAAACAGTGATTTATATCTCCATTTTACTCGATGCATTACCGTTTTTTATCAGAGTCTGTAAACCAATGTTGTTTAGTATACACATATTTACTTTTACTAAGTCCTAAAACACCATGTATCCTGTAGACAGGATAGGCAAAACTGGCACTTGTTGAACTCATGTCAATTAAATATGCATTAATCGAATATACACCCGTGTCCCTCACCCACCCCTCCCCCTTCCCAATTCACCATTTCGCGTCCCTTTTCTGATGCCGTTCATTCTGTTGTTGTTCTTTTACTTGCATCCCTCTCCATGAAAAGAATCCCAAGAGATGGTATTGATCAGATCTTCAACAGAATAATAGATGAAAACTCCCAAACTAAAAAAAAGGACAAACCACATGCCAAGACAAGGCACATAGAACTCCAAACAGACAAGATCAGAAAGAAATTTCCATGCCACATCATAGTTAAAATGCTAGACACCCAAACAAAGACAAGATCCTTAAAGTCACAAGAGAAAAACCAACAGTGACCTATAAAGTGAAACCTATCAGAATTACAACGGGCTTCTCAACGCAAACTATGAAAGCAAGAAGAAACTGGAGCAAGCATTCCCAGTTAATGGACAATAGATGCTAACCCAGGTTACTTACTTTACCAGAAAAATGTCACATATTTGAAAGGGAGAGAAAAATCTTCCATGACTAAACAACTTGAAAGAATACATGTCCGGAAAACCAACCCTTCAGAGAATACTTGAAAGCAATTCAAAGAACAGAAGAAAGGAGCAACCAACCAGCACCTAGAAAGAGAATCAATAAAGCATACTGCAGATAGAAACCTAATCAAAACGCAGATGGATAATAAGGCAAAAGGAAGCAACACAAACCTATCAGTCATAACCCTTAAATATTAATGGACTAAATTCCCCAATCAAAAGACATAGACTGGGAGACTGGATTAAGGAAACAGAATCCATCGATATGCTGTCTACAGAAAACCACTCTTACCTTCAAGGACAGGCACCACCTTAAAGTGAAAGGGATGAAACAATATTCCAAGCAAATGGTACCAAAAAGAAAGCAGGTGTTGCTATTTTAATCAGAAAAATAGACCTCAAAGTAAAGAAAATCAGAGAGGACAACTAAGGCCATTACATTTTCATCAAAGGAACAATCCACCAAGAAGATTTCACAATAGAATATATATGCCCAAATTCTGGTGCACCCAAACTTTATAAAGACAATTCTCCAGGACACACGTCACAGACTAACCCCCAGTACATTCATAGTGGGAGTTTCATTACCCCACTGAGTCCTTTGGATAGGTCAAACAGGACAAAAAAATAAACCGAGAGACATCTAAACTGAATGATGATACACCAAATGGACCTCATAGACCTTACCAAATATTCCCTCTAATCAGAGTAATAACACCAGAGAATACACTTCTACTCAGCACCCCACGGAACATTCTCCAAAATTGACCACATCCTGGGACACAGAAGAAACCTCTCTACAAATACAAAAAGAGTGAAATAATTTCATGCATCCTGTCAGACCACAGTGCAATAAAGCTCAACACAACACCAGGACTAAGCCCTACTGCCTGCAAGAACACTGGAGACTAACCAACACACTCTGAACTAATGAATGGTCAAAAAGGAAGGAGATAAAGAAAGAAATAAAAAACGTCCTGGAACTGAATGACAATGACAATACAACACAACGAAACCTATGTGATACCTTAAAGCAGTCCTAAGGAAAGTTTATAGCCTGGGTGCCTACATAGAAAAACAGAAAAGAGCACAAGGTAATGATCTAACACTACAGCTAAAAGCACCTGAGAGGCAACAACAGATGAACCCTAAATGCAACAGACAGGAAGAAATAACAAAAATCAGAGCAGAAATCAATGAAATAAAAACAAGAAAAACAATACAAAAAAATCAATGAAGCCAAAAGTTGTTCTTTGAAAGAATAAGCAAGATAACCAGACCTCTAGCCAGTTACAAAAAGAAAGAAGGAACAACTCCAAATCAATACCATCTGTGTGAAAGGGAAATATCACAACGACAAGGAAAAGATCAGAAAATTATATGGGAATTTACAAAACCTATATTCTACCAAGTTTGAAACCTAGAAGAAATGGATGATATATCTGAAATCCTGGGAATCACTGAAGCTCAGCCAAGAAGAGACCAGAAGCTTAAACAGACCCAACCATATGAAGAAATAGAGGATTGAGTAAGAAGCCTCCCAACTAAAAAAAAGCCCAGGCCAGAATTGGCTTCACAGCAGAATTCTATAAAACATTTCAAAAAGACCTACAACCATTATTCTGAAACTGTTTAGAAGAGATACAATCAGAGGGAATTCTCCCAAATTCCTTCTATGAAGCCAACATCACTCTATTACCAAAACCAGGCAAAGATCCAACTAAAAACGAGAATTATAGACCCATCTCCCTCATGAACACAGATGCCAAAATTCTAAACAGAATACTGGCAAATCGCATACAGACCCACATCAAGAAGATCATCCATCATGACCAAGTTGGATTCATACCAGAAATGCAGGGATGGTTCAACATACCAAAATCAATATACCATTTCTTTAATACCTGTTGATTTTCTTATTTGAAGAAAATATATATTTATATTTAAAGAAAAACGATAGCATTTAGATAATGTCAGTAATCCTCTTTTGGGATGCTAGAATGGTATGTGACTAGAGTAGTAGTAGTACTTTACAGAGACTTAAGTATGGAAAAGAAATAAGCAAAACAGATTGCAGGTTAGGATATTCTTCTGTGCATTACTCTTCTTTGTTTCTTTGTTTGTTTCCAACATGGTAGCTATGCTGCCCATGCTGTCTTAGATAATCTGAGCTCAAGTGATCTCTGTCACTGTAGCCTTTTGAGCAGCTGTGAAATATTTGTAAATGACTCCTTTAAAACAATAGATAAGCTGAGATAAAGAAGGCTGAGATATAGTGCTATATAAAATTTTAATATAGGTTGTGATTCACTAAAGTTTGTTAAGTTTATGATATTAAAGTGGAAGTGAATGATCTTTTAAAAAAATACTTATTTAAGTTAGTTTTATTACACAACATTGGTACAATTTGTGACTAGTAGAAGAGTCATAAGCTTCATTAAGGAGGGCATAGAGTTGTAAATCCCTTGAAATGGCTAACTGGACCTAAATTGGCAGTCTGGCCTTACTAAATCCTTATCAACCAGTCATTCCTGGGACTTATGCAGTCTGTTTATGGAGCCAGCTGTCTCACGGTCTTAAGAGACTGCCCTGCTAAGCCCCAGAAATCAAAAGAAGACTTTCAAATTATCCAAAGACACCAGGCCTTGGCATCTGACATATTCCAGCTGGGCTCAGGGAATACAGTCTTCCTCCTCTGTTCATTAATTGGCAGATGCTTATTTCATGTGCAATGGAGTGTCTATCTTACAGTGCTGTATACCTATTCTGGTAAAGTATACATTCTTTGCCTGTTGCAAGTCTGGCTCTGATTCCTATTTTTAAATGTTAAACTCTGTTTTCCTCTCCAATAATGTTATAAACATTGGAAAATTTTTAGGTTTATTAATTTCTTAAACCTATAATTAAAGGGCTGGAGATATGGCCCAGCAGTTAAGAGAGCAGATTACTCTTTAAAGGACCCAGGTTCAATCCCCAGCACCCACCTGGCAGCTGAGAACCATCTTTAACTCCAGTTCCAGGGGAATCTGACACCCTCTTTTGACCTCCGTGGCATTGCACAACACAGGTGCACAAACCTACATGTAGACAGTACACTCATACACAAAAAAATAAAAAAATAAAAAAATAAAAAATACCTATAACTAAAAGCCAATGGTATTTATACAGGGCATTGTCTTTTCTTTAGAGCCTTGCTATGTAACCCAGTATTGGACTCAGTATTCTGCCTCAGCCTCCTGAGTGCCAGAATTATAAGCATGTGCCACCATGCTTGACATGGAACACTATTTTTAAAAAGGGCTGGATTTTTGCTGTTTTTTCTTCTGTTTTTTGTTTTGTTTTGTTTTTGAGACAGTGTCTCCCATATCCCACATTCTCTTTACTGATAAGAATACTCCCACTGGAATAGAGAGACTGTGGATACAATGGTCTTGATAGTATAAGGAGCTAAGAGGGAGGAAAAGAGACAAAGGTACCAACCTCAACAAAACAAGCAAGTTTATTAGACATAGAATAAATTTGAGAGGACACTACCTGTGGCTGTGGTCCAGAGGAGGGCTGGGGTCTTACAGACTCAGTGTTTTTTTTTTTTTTTTTTTATTTTATTTTTTTTATTTTATATTTTATTTTTTTATTTTATTTAGTTTTATTTACTTGTCTGCATGCAGGTTTGTGCACCCGTGTCGTGCAATGCCGCGGAGGTCAGAAGAGGGTCTCGGATTCCCCTGGAACTGGAGTTCTCCTGGAATTGGAGTTTCAGACGGCTCTCGGCCGCCATGTGGGTGCTGGGGATCGAACCCGGGTCCTCTGCAAGAGCGGTCGGCGCTCTTAACCGCTAGGCCATCTCTCCAGCCCATAGACTCAGTGTTTTTATATTTCTCCCTTTAGAAAGGCAGAATGGGCTTGTGGTAGAGGTTGTGCCATAGGAGAAGCCAGCCAGAGGATGGCAATCATGTGAGATGATGGTCCCCAGTTGCTGCACGTTCAAGGCTGAATATCTCCCCTTCAGATGTCAGTTAATCTAAGTGGACATTCCCCTTCTTCAGGGTTGTTTGGACGCTGGCAGTTTCCTTGGGCACAATTTAACAGCTACCTTCAAATGGCCAGAAAATATCCAATGAGTCACAAATAAATCCAATTGATCTTCACTCAATTATTATGCAGTGACATCTTGCTACTCTTGTATTTTCCAGTTTGGGGCAAGTGTATGCTATTATTAAAATATTTCATTCATGTTTCAAGCAATAATATTTAAAAGTCCAAGACTATTATTTATTGTTTCTTATTTATAGTAATATGTTATTGTTTTATAAATATGATATTCTTTATGCCCCCTTTATTTCTGGACATGAATTTTATTGATTTAAATTCTATTTCTTCTTTTAGTTCATATTTATGCTCAGACTTTTTCCTAAGTTTCAGTCACTTATTCTTAGCACATAGTGTTCCTGGAGTGATTAGAGTCAGAGGCCCTGGCAATCCTAACAAACTTGGATTGGCCACTCGCCTTCAATTGGCTGATTAAAAACATGTTTAATAATGAAAGGCATAAAAAGAAGATTTATTTAATGTGGCCACATTGGGAAGAACATAGAAGTCCAGTCACCACCCCTTCTCCTCCAAAGTTCATATTTGGAGTACTGACATGGGTTTTAGGCTTTAAATAGAACACAAGAGGAATGTGTATCTAAGCATTCCTGGTCAAAGTGTGGATTATCACTGTTTGTGCTCCATTTTCCTGCAAGGTTGTTGGAGAACTTATCAGCACTATGTGAAATCTCTTTCTGGGAAACATACTCCCTTTCTGTCTAGAACCAGGCTTAAGCCTATGTGTTCACACATTCATCACAACACTGAAATGTAAGACAGAGTATGTGAGTATGTTTTTATGTGCTTAGTGAAGTATTCTTGTCTTTCACCATAAAAGCTTATGGTAATAATTGTAATCTTCTCTAGGCTTAAAGAGGTTAGCAGTATAGGAAATATACTGTCTGAGAAATACATTTTTGGATAAAACAGTGTACTTTTCTATAGTGACTGTAAGATGACTATTATCAGGGAATAGAAATTATGACTCCTCTTTGATTATCAGTATGGTCCTCCATGGAATGCTCTGAAACACAGTTGGAAGTAACCATCTATTCACTAGGCTTCTATTTTATGAATTAATTTCTAAATACGTTCCTTCTTGTTTCTTAATGCCTTCAGTGGTCTACAGCTGCACTGTCAGAATGTGTCAGATCTCCACTAATAGTTTCAGCTTTGAAAAAAGAGCCCTCTAATCATCACCTAAACAGCATTGTGCTGGGGCTCTTGGTCCCCTTTCTAGGTGAGCTTTTCCATCTGGTATCCTCTTATATATCAAGTACTTCATTGGACATTTCTTACATTACTATCTGCAGGTTATGAATTCTTTCAGGTTTTGTATGTCTGAAAATATCTTTCTTGCAATTTTATTTTAGGGCTATATTATCCCTGGGCTGAGAATTCTGGGTTAACACTATTTTTTTCTTTCTTTCAGTACTTTAAAGATGTTGCTGTACTAGTTTCTTTTGGCATTATTTCCAGTGAGATTTCTGTGGCCCTCCTTTAGCACAATTTCTTGGTATAATCCTTGCATATTCCTTCTGAATACTTTTGAGATTATGAGATTTTAGTAATTTGATTATGATATACCTTGATGGAGTTTATTTTAGGTTTCCTGTTATAGGAGTTCATTGAGATTCTTAGATCTGACACAGCTGGTTAATTTTCACCTTGGGAGTAGTAAGGACTGAGAGTTATTATTTGATACCTGACATTTTTTTCATGAAAGAAAAACTTGTTCATTGTTCCTGTGAATGAAGGCACAAAAGTATGTCAGATATTTGAAGGGATAAAGTATGTTAACTGTGAAAAATGTGAGGCTCTATTTGATATTAACAATGATTAATGTGTAATTCCACACACATTTGTTATAGTCTCTCGTTTTTAGATAATCAGTTGGAAAAATATGAAAGTAAGCCAGTTGAATGATAGGTTACTAAATCTGTTTTAGAGTAGGAAGTGGAAAGAAAACACAGTTGAATGAAAAAGGAAATAATTGGGGGGCTGGAGAGATGGCCTAGCGGTTAAGAGCGCCGACTGCTCTTACAGAGGACCTGGGTTCGATCCCCAGCACCCACATGGCGGCCGAGAGCCGTCTGAAACTCCAATTCCAGGAGAACTCCAGCTCCAGGGGAATCCGAGACCCTCTTCTGACCGCCGCGGCATTGCACGACACGGGTGCACAGACTTGCATGCAGGCAGTACATTCACACACATACAGAACTAAATAAAATTAATAAAAAAA